>VWZU01010948.1:1835-12103 GCA_013397095.1 Sterrhoptilus dennistouni
GAGGCAGAGGCGGGTGGCGATAACTGTCTTTCAATTTGAAGCCATTGCCCTTTGTCCTATTACTGCATGTAAAAGGTTCCTCTCCAGTTTTCACAGGATTTTTTTTTTTTTAGTAAAATCCTGTTTATACAGGTAAAAACCTAAAGTTGGCTTCCTGTAAGTAACAGGAAAGAGATGCTCTTATAAATACACATGACAAGTCATTATTACTCCTACAATTTCTTTCCTGGAAAAGTCTTTTATGAAGTGGTTTCATCAGAGAACAAGATCAGAAGATTCTATAGCTGAATAGCTCTCTACTGGCATCTTTGCTGGCCTGGTTGCTGTATGGTGTCCAGTAGTAGAATGCAGGCTGCCTTCACAGCACAGGAAGAAATATATCGTGCTTTCCCAGGTGTTTTTCTTAGTGTTGACCAACTGTTCCTCACCCTCTTGACTCTGAGACCACTTTTAGTGTAGTAGCTAATCTATTAGCTAGACAAGATAAATCTGGTCATAACAAATCCAATTTGGCTAGCCTGGCTCATTCTGGAGGGAGGTCCCTGGGGGAACAATAGAACTCATACAGAGACCTGGCCAATCAGTCAGTCCAGAAAGCAGACATATCACTAGTCAAGGAGCTGGGCAGGGCTAACACTCAGACCAATCAGTGTCTAGAACTGGGAGTTTTGAACAATAAAACCGGCTGTTTGTCTCATGATCAAAAGGACACGAGTCATGATTTCTGTCTCCCTACCCACGACCCCCTCGCATTACATTTTAGTGCTCATATACATTTAGAAATTATCCAGCATTGCTCCCTAGGTGAATATTTACCTAGAATACAACAGCTATATGGGAAGGAGTTTTACAGCAACAGTGCTAGTCTGTGTCTCCATAAAGGCAACCTTAAATCTAGTTGCATCCTTTCCAGTTATCTAGAATTTCTGAAATTTTTATTGTACATGAGTCCATGTGCCTAATGTTCAACATGCATGAGGCACTGTAGTGGGTCTGTAGAGAGAGGAAACCCCTGGAACAGGTGTCCTGGGTTGTAGTGTAGGATGTACACAAAGTATTTATTTTATCACCATCTTCATGAACTGTTAAACCAAGTGGAGCAGTGTTCTTCGCAGGCCCCCTGCCTTTGGGCTATCTTCTGCTAATGGCCCATCAATGCCTTGCCCATGACTCACAGGTAACTCCCTCCAGGAGTTATCTCTGTTTAATGGGCCATCAAGGACCCACTTTACGACTCATCATCCCATTGTGAGATGCTCTGCCCAGGGGGAGGAGCCAAGTATTCTCACCTGGATGTAATCTGACATTTGGGGCTGTACAAGCAGCCCTTACCTACTGAATTCCCAGAGGACCAGAGCTACCAGACCTTTCTACAGGATTGTTACTTCAGGAAGACCACCTCACCTGGACTGCTTCCACCATCCTGCTCAGGTTGTATTCTGACTCTGTCAGTGGTCCTTTGTGTTATTGCATTTATTTTATTTTATTTTTACCTTTTTACCTTTTTTCTTATTAAATTGTATTTCTGACTTGGAGCCTCTCACTCATTTTGCTTTCAAACCACGACAACAGGAAAACTTGATAACACAGGAAAACCACAGGCACCAATTACAGGGGCTGAAAATCTTTCCACTGAAACTTCAGCATCCCTGGAACACAACCCATGCTTTGTTTATGTTTTTGGCACAAACAGTCCAAGCAACTGTCAATCTGACTGTAGTGGTTTTGATTCATCAATCTGAGTTTCCTGGCCAACGCACCAAAGAATGTAGTGGGTCTAGCGCTGGTCAAACGGCAGCGCCCCTACAAAAATTATATATTCATTTTCTGTTATGAGATAAGGTTTAGGAGGAAGAGCAAAGCAGGCTCAAACTTTAAAGGGTATAAAGAAAACTTTATTAACTGAAATAAAAGAACAATAATACAAAATCAGAATAAACCTTCAGAACACCTCTCCTCCCCCTATACCCTCTTTTCTTTCCCACTGACAACATAAAGAGACAAAACCTGGGACTTTCATTCAGTTTACCACCTCTAATATAGTATTTCTTCAGTTCACTTAGGGAGAGGAGTCTCTCTTGCCATGCCATGGAGACTTCTCTGCAAGAAACAGTTCTCTCGTGGCTTCAGTGTCACAGCGAATCAGCCGCCTGGGAAAGGAAAATCTGTTCACAGTGTTAAAATCCCTCCCATGCCTTTCAGCCTTACCACAGCTGCTTTCATGGGCTATGTCAACTTATGGGGATACTATTTTAAGGATGAGCTGTTCAAAAGCAAAGGTTCTCTTCATCTATCTCTGAGATCATCTTCATCTCTGGGAGCAGAGGTTTTCTTCTTCTTCCCTGGGAGCAAAGGGTCTTCATCACTTTTGTCTCTCTCTGTTCAAGCTTCTCATTTGGATCACAGCTACTTCAACATCTGCTCGCCTCAGCATGGGTACCTTTGCTCATGTCTACAGTTTGAACGTTCCATCACCCCATGCTTTTTTCATGAATTACAGGGATATTCTAGTGCATCACAGTCCATCACCATGGCTTTACAAAAGAATTTCAGCCCAAGACTAAGGCATCTCCTCATTCTCTTCCCATCTGGGACTTGACTCCTTTACTGACCTTGGTGTCTTCATGTTGTTTCTCTACACGTCTTCACCCTTTCTTTTTCTCTCACTCAAGAGAGGATTAATGGTTGCAAGTTTCATCTGTGCAGTAAAAGAGTTAATATCTCGCCCGGGCCTGCGGATGGCCATGTGATCTCTTCCAGGCAGCGGTTAGAGCTGTTTACGGTGGAGGATTCTTTGGCAGTCGGACTGTGGGGGAGGGGGCAGCTAGGTTCTCAGCAGCCAGGCTAGAACTCAACGGCAGTACGCTGCAGGCTGATGGCCTCCCCTGCCCAGAGATTTCTGGTGAAACTGTGGCCTCCTCTCCCCTGCCCAGCCACCGTGCCGGGACGGGGGGAATTTTTCTCTTCAAAAGCTGGAAGCAAGAGAGAGATTCCTGGGGTTTGTTCATTTTTACATGTCTTCACAGAGGCAGATCTAGCTTTCTTCATGATTTAACAATGTGCCAATTCTCAGAACCAGCCAGATATTGGTTTTGTCAGGCACAAAGGAAGCTCTTAGCAGCCTCTCATAGAAAATCACTTCCATGGCTGGCTCCTTCCCTCCTCACCAAAAATCAATTAATGCAAAACCAGTACACTGATCTTCTGACTGCAGTTCAGCACTTTAAGGCCTGTGGCTTCCTTCTTACCACTCCCAGCTCGTGGTACATCTTAATGAAGAGGGAATGGTAAGACCCTCCATGTAGGGTGGTACTTTGGAGCAGCTGATCAATAGGTCCCAAATGCCATTTTGGCTGCATGGTCCCTTGAGCCTTGCAGGGGGCTGAAGCCATCCTGTCATTTGTTTTGCCAGATGAGAAGGCTTGGGAGGGACTGAGGAGGTTGGAAGACAAAGCACAAAGGTACTTGTTTTTTAATATACTCTGAATTTGCTCACTTTCAGTCTCTGACAGAACGGGCTGCCCTTGTCGAAAGAACAGGTCAAGCACTGTGTTCCTGGCATCTCTTAATTTATTAATCCATTTATTGAACCTTGAAAGCACCTTGAACTGAGAAAGATTATCCTGATCCTCCATTCAGAAGCAGACAGGATGAGTACAGATATGGCTAGGAAGAACTAACAGAACAGTGTGAAACTATTCCCACAGTGCTATCTTGTTTGGCTTCCTTGTTCTGCAACAGTGGTGCCACCAGCTGGCAAGAGCTGAGATCTCATCACAAAGATCAGAAACAAAATTAACCCAAGAAGGGAAGTGATGACATCCAAGCAAACCTGCAGCAGTTGGGCTGGGAGTTGGATACAGGCAGCAGATTGAATGTTGAAAGGGATAATGTCCACTGCCACTGCATGTGTAGCGTACAGGAAAAGAAGCTGTCGATAGCAGCATCATAGACACACTGTAGGCAGCAGGCCAAGGAGTACAATGGATTTTGTTCCACAGCCAAATATAACAATGACCACACACATACATGCCAAGCATGGCCAGTGAGAAAATGCTGAGGGAATCTGGACTGTTCAGTATAAGAAGTTAAGACCATTGCCATGAAACACTTCAAAATCCCTTTCAACAAAAACAGATGAGCTGCCCCACAAATTGCTTCATCCACAGTGAATAGGAAAACAAGGGGACCTGCAAGACAGGTTGTTACGGATTTCCTCAGGAAAGGAGGGCTTGATGTGTATTTAGATCTTCTTGAACTACCCTAACTGAGGCCTAACTGAGGCCTGGTTGAGGCCTAGCTGAGGCCTAGTTGGGGCCCAAAGCCTATGACACAGCAAAAAATTTCTCAGTTAGCCGTGGCGCAGTTAGAATTAGATATTAAGGTGTTTGGGAAAGATAATAGGGTGTTGAAGGTCATTGAATAGAATTGTTAGTATGCAGGTGTTAGCCACCTTAAGGGTAAACCAAACAATGTGTTTACATTTTTTCCTCTGCTGTGTGCCAATGAAAAAGTTGTTACATGTATAAACAATGTAGAATAGTATATAAGTTGCTGCACTGCACGTAATAAACGGACTTAGTAGAATTAACCATACTGGTCATATCTGCGTCTGTCTAGTCTAACCCTCTCTTATTATCGGCATCCCTGGCTTCAACAGGTGATGGGACAATATAAATGAATGCTAGAGTTAGCTGCTGGGGGAAGATTTGGACTCTACTGCTGATATTTAAGCTAGACACACATCTAGGAGCTTGAGCTTGAGGAGTAGTCTTGATACTTCCTGAGGTCCTTAGCCATTCCCAATCCTTTTTGGTCCCACAAGTCAGCTGACAGGCCTTGCATCATCTGAATGCTGTACTTGATGGATCATCTGATGCAACTGGAGAGTTAGTAACCCTGATTGCCAGGGCCTTTTCTATAGCCTAAACTGTCCCTTTACCCTCTTCTTGCTTTCTTATGAGGTATAGGGGTATAAACAAAGGCATCAGCCTGACAGGGGACCTGTTCTGTGTTAAAGAGAAGCAGCAGCAAGAATAACCCTCTAGGAATAGAGCGCAGCTCAAGCAGTTCAGATACAGCTTCCACACCGAGGGGTTGGCACAAGCTCAACCAAATCCATGGCTGTGACAGGATGCAAGCCAGGAACCACTACTACCAATGCTTTCTAGCTTCATCTCACCACACATCTAATCCATCATCTGCCTGCCTCCAGGGCCATGAATGCTTCTTTTTTCTGCATCTCTCAGTTTTGGTATAAGGCTCAGTAGGATGTCAGGATAATATTCACATGCCTTTTAGACTCTCCTCTAATGCCTACTACAATACTACATAGAGCAGATACGACAAATCTGGACACATGGTCTCCCATAGCTTGCATATATAGCTGCAGTTTGTCCATGACCATGGAAATTAGCACTGCAGGGTGAAGTTAAGTGTGAAGAAGATGGAGATGCAGGAGCTGCTTTTAGGCACACTATTTCAACCTTCAACATAAAGTGTTGATGTTTTAAGAACATTCCTCCTCTCCAAAAAATAACCTCCCCAATTCTAGGCAGGCAAGAGGAGGCAGGGAAATAGGACAGCTAGACAGAGGCCTTACTCTCCTATGCAATGAAAATATGGTGAAAGATCTAGTGCTACAGCTGCACTTTTAGTACATAAGGTCTCCCTAAAACCCTTAGTCCTAGACCTAACTGTTCACCTATAGGTATCTGTGCTGTACAATATTTCTTAGAAAAATAACATAGTTAAAAGGAAACTCTTGCCTCAGAACAAATTAGGTACCAGAAGAAGAGAACAGGGAGGAGATGCTTTGAAGAATGTAACAGTCTCAACTCTGCCATTAGATACATTTACTATAGAAGCAAGGAGTGTTACTGCAGCTATACAGAGAACAGGCCTGATATTTAAACTATGAAAAACAGAAATAAGTTGAGAACATGCCCTTAGGATATCAATCCATTCACTGGTGAAGGAAAAACAACAGTTTACTATGTTTCCTTTGAATCAGTTGTGTCCACACAGAAGTTGGACTGTTACAAGGAGAAACCCAACTGCCCTGGATTTACTTGCAGTGGGATGATTACAAAATAAAGGAAACCATCAGCCAAGCCAACACACTATACCAATACATTATATTTAGAGATACACATAATAAGATGCACAAATATTTTTTCACCAATTTCCAGATCACGCAACCTCAAATAGTGGAAAAAACCAAACTACAGTTAATTGCAATTATCTATGTAACAGGGCAGTAGTAAAAGACCTATATGCCAGACTACAGCATGTTTAATGATACTCCGATGAGAATGTACAGATCTAGGTATTAAAAAGGCGCATGGGGCATTGCCACGTACAGTAACATGCTTTTTCAAAGAGCAACATCTTTCTTGTATGTGAACACAGTAACTTGGTTAATGCAAGATGGAAAATTAAGTTCTTAATAGATACATAGAATCATGGAATGTTATGGGGTTGGAATGGACCTTAAAAATCATCTTGTCCCAAGCCCCCCGCCATAGGCGAGAGATACCTCCCACTAGACCAGGTTGCTTAAGGCCTTATCCAACCTGGCTTTGAACACTGCTAGGGTTGGGGAATCCACAACCTCTCTGGGCCACCTGTTCCAGTATCTCACTACACTCACAGTAAAAAAAAATCTTCCTAATATCTAACCTAAATTTCCTATTTTCTTTTAATTTTTGCCCATTACTACTTGTCCTGTCACTGCAGTTCCTGATGAGGAGTCCCTCTCAATCTTCCCTGTAGCCCCTTCAGGTACTGGAAGGTTGCTATGAGATCTCCATGCAACCTTCTTTTCTCCAGGCTGAACAGCCCCAACTTTCTCAGCCTATCTTGGTAGGGGAGGTGCTCCAGTCCTCTTATCAACTTTGTGGCCCTCCTTTGGACTTGCTCCAACAGTTCCATGTCCTTCTTATGTTGGGGACCCCAGAGCTGGACACAATACTCCAGGTGGAGTCTCTCAAGAGCAAAGCAGAGGGGGACAATCCCCTCCCTTGACTTGCTGGCCACGCTCCTTTTGATGCAGCCCAGGATTCTATTGATTTCTGGGCTGTGACTTCACACTGTCAGCTCATGGTGAGTTTTTCATCAACCATCACCCCCAAGTCTTTCTCCCAGGGCTGCTCTCAATCACTTCTCCATGCAACCTGCTGGTGTGTCTGGGATTGACATGACCCAGTAGTAGGACCTTGCACTTTGCTTTCTTGAACTTCATGAGGTTCGCACAGACCCACCTCTCAAGTATCAAGGTTCCTGTGGATGGCATCTCTTCCCTCCAGCGTGTTGACTGCACCACACAGCTCAGTGTCATCAGTAAATTTGCTGAGGGCCCCCCCAATCCCGCTGTCCATGTTGTGTCCATGTCCACATTTCCAGATCAAATCAACAATTTTCCTCCACATGGCAAATTAAGAGTTATTTGTGACTGACATGTGGAAAGCAAGCTGTAAAAATCACTGTTACGTTGTCCATGAGATCAAGCAAAACACAGATGACCTAAAATGATCAGTTCTTCAGAAGAGTCCAGAGCACTTAATTGCATTTAGCAAGCTGGCAGAATAACTGTAATCTAAGATCCAAGCTCTTGCACCCACAGAGTTCTTCCACATAAGAAATTCCAATTCTCAAATTTCAAGAACCCCATGTTCCCCCTGCATGCACACAACCAGATCATGTATTGCTGAGTTTACTTTTGAATTCCCATCTAAATGGAGGAAAAGGTAGGAAGTGGTGCTGATCTGAGGGAATAGCTGCATTGGTTTTAAGTTGTATTTAAAACACATGGAACCTGAACTCTTCTCCAGTGTCTCTCAAACCTAGGAAATCCAGCAGGTTCCACTGCTCAATGCAATCCCTGTTTTGGTTTTAAATAGGGATAGTGCTGAACAGTGCTTGGGAAAGACCAGCAAGGACTGTTGTGGAACTCTCAAGGCTTCCATTGCTCAAACACTCCATTACCAGCTCATCTCTGAGCATAGAAAACCTTTGGCATTACTGCTGGCCAAAGCTCATAACTTTTGCCTTTTGAGCACAGTTTAGCTCATAGCCCTACAATAGCACAGTTTTTTCATAATCCACGAAATATGCAAAAGACAAAAAGGTCTTTGGAGAAAGCCTTTAAATGGGACCAAATCAGCAAAAGGTCACCAATGCACCCTCGATTTTGCCTTCAATTTAGTTATAACACTGAGTAGCAGCCAAAGATGCCAGTTCTCTAGTTGACTAAAGTACCACTGATCAGATTAACAAACTGGATGCAGATGCAGGGCACATCCACTTCCTGATCTCCTGACATCCACTGTATAATATGGATGCAAGAGAATTTCAGCTTCTGTAAAGTATCCAGGAGTGGAGTCTCCCCTTCCAAGGTAGGCAGCCAGCCACTGAAGTTTATGGTAAAAGCACAGAGTGATCTTTCTACAGTGGGCTACAGGTTTTCTTTTTATTATGACACAATATTTTTCAGACTAGGCAAGCAGTTTTGAAATGACAAAGGTGAACTAAGAAGAAATGGGAGGAGAGTGAAGCACTGATTTAGAAGAATTAAAGACTTTAGTTAAAATAAATATCGCTGAAGTAAGGGAGCTAAAACTTCCCTTTTGTTAAGAGAAGCCAGACTGAAGGCACTGATAAATCATTGAAGGAACTGATAAATCATGGAAGCTGTCAAACTAAGCTTTTGCATCCTGAATGATCAATAGACCCCATGAGTACAATACAATCATAAATCAAACAGTCCTGGAAAACAGGATTCAGCTGTCAAAGGTTAAAAAGTCAAAGAGAGGAAGACCCATCTTACTTCATCATTTTAGGACCCTACCCCATAAAAAAGACCACTGACTCATTTCAAAGAACAAACTACGCATGCTTAATGGCTTTTTGGGCTAATTACCATACGAAGCGGGGAATGGGATGTACCAGAGTTATGAATATGCATTTGTGTTTTGGGTATTCAATACTCCTGTACATAAAAGACCCTGTGATCATCTGTAAATTGCGCGTGTGTATTTGGGAGCGATCCCACACGCTGCCCGGCGTCGTAATAAACATACACTTTCTAACTTTAAATTGTTAGAGAGTCTTTGTCCATCATAGTTGGATATTGGTATTAGATCAATATCCATAGTTTTTTAATAATTCAAGAGGAAAGTGCTTAAGATTAGAAAACAAAGTTAAACCAATCTGTTCTTCTCTGAAAAAGGACTGCGGTAAAACCAGGACCTTACTGAATTTGAAGAAACTCCAAAGTTAGCAAGAACTAAAAAGAGAACACCAGATTGTCTGCATAGAGGTACAGGGAAAACAGATGCAGTTAGCACAGGAAATCCACATACATTAGAGCTCTGTAACCATTAATTAATGTCAATACACTGATGACTAATGATGCTGATTTGTTATGATTTAGGTTTGTTTATTTGAGTTACGGTATTATTTGTGTGGTGGTTTTATATTTGCTGAATTTGTTTGTTAATTGGGAGATAGGATTTTTGGGAGAAAAAGGCAAAAGCAAGTTTAACATACAAGTAAAAACCCCAGATTTTATTAATATATACTAAGAGAAGAAAATAAGAAAAGAAAAAACCAACACAATTTTTAAAACTAACTTTTTTTTTTACTATAAACTGTTTATTTTTTACAAACAATGTAAAGAGGTAGAACTTAGAACTTTAGGTTAGTACTACTTATAAAACCGGTTTTTTATTTAGTTTTTGAGAGAGAAGTCACTTATTTTGTTTGGTAATTTTTTACAAGAGAAACGGTTTGCTTGTGGCTTCTAAATTACACAAAAGCAGCCCGCCTGGGGAACTTCTGCAGTTGTGGAACTTTTTATATTATGTAACTTTTCTTATGACTACATATGGGCCGTAGATTTACAGATTGGAGTGGTACCTTTTAAAAATGAGCTGGTTTAAAAAAAAAAAAAGGATCTTTTTTTAACTTAGGGAATAGAGATGTCTTCTTACTTCTTTACTGGTAGAGGGCTTCTTATAATTTTTTTTGTTTAACTATTCATGGGGGTCACAAAAAATTAGAGCAGCTAATCCAATATTTATTCAGTTCATCACAGATACTTTTGCTCAAATTTACAAATCATCTCTCCAATTTATATTGTTTACAATTTAAAAGATTATCTTGTTACTANGATGTTTAAAAGCCATGCCGGTGTGGGCTGGTAGGCGCCTTCTTTTTTACTTTTCGATCTGAAGGCGCGAGCCACTCGCAGCTGCTCTGTAAGGCCC
>VWZU01010948.1:12475-23645 GCA_013397095.1 Sterrhoptilus dennistouni
GGCCGAGGCACGGTTTTGCCACGACTCGCCCCGATCCTCGCCGTGGCCCCAGACACGCGGTCAGCCTTGCTGAACCGCAGCCCTGCCTCCTCTGCGGGCAGCGGCTGTCGGAGGCCCGGCCGGACCCCGGCCGCCCTGGGGGCAGCCAGGGCCTAAGCCGAGCTCTCCTCGGCTGTCCCACGATGTTACCTGTTCGCTGGACAAGAAAGAAAGAGGAAGTCTCGAACCCAGCTTCAGCTTTTATATATTACCAAAAGTCGCCTTCTATTTTCTGAGTAGTCAGAACTGCATGTCAATCCAAAACTTGCCCCCCCATAAGTCCCTTTCCTTTCTAAAGAATTCTAAAGTCTTAGCAGGGGGATACTGTTTTAACCTATAACATGATTCTAAATACAAAAATAGTCTCATGGATCAAGTGTGGTAACGTACTTCACTTAATTATGGATATGCATGTCCATTGAAGGCCACAGTAAGTGAATAAATGTTCCTGTTTCTATGCTCTTATGAAGGAATTACCCTTACAGCTGGGAAGGGACATTCTGTATCAATCACACCATCCTCTATCTGCATAAGAGAGAGAAATTTAGCCCAAACTCCAGATGTCAGTTTAAGAACAAAGATATCCTTTGCCAATTTAGAAAACAAAGCCAAATGTGTAATGCCTTTGTATGAAAAACAAAAACTAAAAAAACCCAACCAAACAAACAAAAAAACCCCCAAGCCCCGCTTTTCAGAGAGAATAAACAATTTACGAGGTAACTGAAAACTGAGCCCCATGTGCAGAGACTGGTTTCACATATCTGCAATTTCCCACTGTTCCATTTGCAAGTTGTATCAATAATTTTGAACAGTTTTACCTGACAGTTAAGAATGTGCACTGTAATATTTGAAGAGAGTTGTTACTATTTCACTTGACAGCTTCTGTGATAGTTCAGGATCCAGTGCTGTTTCTGACACAGCTCATGAAAGAAACAGCAAGCTGAGAAAAGCTGTTAGATGGGTGGATTTGCAGTTGTTAACAAACATCAGACCCTGGATTCAGAACAAAAGCCAACAAGTATCAGCAAGCCCTGATTTTTTTTTTCCAAGGCTTTGGATCTTATTAAATATACTTGGGAAAAAAACATTAAAAACAGTTCACTGTAAGACATCATACCCTCAGGCAAGAAGTTGTGACCACTCCACTTTTTAAAACACCTTGTGTAGTTTGTGCATCATATACATCATAGGCAGTGGGGAAGATTCAGTATTTGTGTACACATTAACATACAAGCAAGCACTGATAGATGTCACAGGTAAGACTGATACCAAGAAAAAACAGTGTATCGATTTGTGTCTACACCACATCCTAACACAAATGGAGCAAGCCACAAGTAACAGTACAAACCTGTTGCAACTTCAACACATACATCTTAGAAAAAGTGTATGTACCTGTGGATAGAGCCAAAGCTGGCCTGTCATTTCTTTCTAGTGCAGCTAAAAAGCAATTTACAAGTTCTCATATGTAGCTATTTTGAGAATGAGAAGTTCCTTTAACACAACAATCTATTTTGAGGGTGAAAAACAAATGCACCTGTAATAACAAGGGATTTGTCCCATGAGAGTCAGTAAAGAAAATATGTAAACAATCCAAGAATAGATAGATTTGACAGACAAATAGAATACCTTCTACTAACCAATAGAATAATTAACAAGAAAGCTATTAACCAATAAAGTTGCCCATGAGGTTTGTAAAAACTATAAAAGACAGCATGCTGCCATAATAAAGAGAGCCTTCTGAAGATTTTACTGTGTGTCTTGGTTTGGAAAAGACAGGTGTCTGCTAGGGAGGGCAGGGCTTCCCTTGGAATGGAGAATTCAAACCCCCTTCCTCAGAATTTTTATAATTTTGAAAATTAAAGGGGCTTTCAGGCAGAGGTATTGGAGGTAGGAATAACAGTTCTTTACTAGTATGTATAACAAAGCAAAACAAGCAACAACTACACCATTAACAACAAAACAGAACCAGGAACCTCGAGGGGCTTTGCTTCACAAAGCCTGGGGTAGTCTCATTTTGGTGCCCCTGCAGGACTCTGAGAGCACCAAGCTGGAACGGTGGAAAATCCCAGGCTGGTGGATGAGATATATCAGAAGCTCTGTGATGGTGGCTGGAATGGCAGGGATGTCCTGACAGGCAGGGGGGTGCAGGGCCACAGCATAGCAAAAAGAGCAGTGCCGAAGAAGCTGCGATGGCGAGACAGGGCTGGCCCAGCTCCAACAGGGCAGGCAGAGGAGCTCAGAATTCCTGGGCACACGAGCTGATGATGGTAAATTTCCCAGGACCAGACTTTCTGGTGACAATGAACTCCTCCTGCAGGAAGCAACAACCTGGCCATCCTCTATCAGATTCTGAGAGCAAGAGAGTGAAGCTGCCTCCAGCTGTCCTTTACCTGCCCTGAAACTCGCTTTATCTCCCCCTCTGAGAGAAACTCCCAGAGACAAAAGAAGTGTAGCCAGGGGCTACAACTCCTCTCCTTTGGCCCCTTTGTTCTGCCTGAGTACCGATAAGCCCCCAGTAGTTAGTTTCCTAGCAACTTATGGGAAAAAATTCTATAAGTAAAAAAGAAACAAATCCAACCCCAAACACCCGTGCCACTCTATATGTCGTGGCTGCCCTTACAATGACATGCATCCAACCCTAAGATAGTGATGAGTTTGTGATAATTTTGCAAAGATCAAGGTACCAGAAGAGGAAGGCACATTAACCTCTGGTTAGACTGTTATGGCATTGTTTGGATGAGTCATAGTGATTTATATACCCTGAGACTGTGGGAGGCCTTGAAAAGGAAAGGAGACCAGATGAATGGGCAAATAAAAAGTACAAATTTAACGAGATTTTAAGATTCAGCACCTGAATTTTCCCTTTTAGTAAGGGAATTTAGAAAAGCAGTTCCTAAGAAAACAACATATTGACTCCTACATTTTTGTTCTGAGGTCAAAGAATCAATTTTTAGGACTATAGAGACCTCACACTATGTTGCAAGGGTTTTATACACCCTCTCAGTTTCACTTCAATGACCAGAATTTGTATACAATCAAGTATTTTACTTGGTGGTTTTTTAGGTACAGAAATGGTCAGGCAGACCAGATTTTCTTAACTCTGCCAACCCTGGCACTCCATTTTAGATATGTCTGCACTTTCTTAGACCACAATATTCCCAGAAGGATATTAGAGGGAAAGGCCATTAGAAAATGGCACTTAATTTTAATTTGGAAGATTCCTTTCTGTCAAGAGCATTCTTCTAATTAGCCAAGTACCACATTAAGAAACTCATCATCACAAGCAAAAAGATACTTCCCAATTTAAATCCTTGAAAATTACCCTGAAGAAACAAGAATGATGGGGATATCTACTTGATTTCTCTGAAAATGTTTCTGATTAAGCCCTTTCACAAGTACCTTCTGAGCAATGAATAAGTATCCCTTCTATATTTTTTAATTCCTCAGAAGTTCTGAGAGCAATACCAAACACTGTTGGACTTTGACCATTTTTCTTGTGCCCTTTGCCCATCCTCAACATGCACTGAAGTGCCCACTTGCAGAAGCAAGGGAGAGCATAAACAGGAGATTCCTTCAGACAAGATGTGGCTATATTCTCCTTTCTATTCTCCCTTGTCTACAACACAGACAAATTCCTGGTGTCTGTGCTTCAGAGACTGAGTTACTGAAGGTACTGCAACACTCAGAAATGCATTTTAAGTTGAGTTTCTGGCAGAGGGGTGGCCAGTAAGGCACACAGGGATTTTCACTTGGCTTTAAGCTAGAGAGAGTATGCTTGGCTAGCACAGAAGTCCAGGGCTCAGCATGGGCTGGCCAGAGGATCAGCTCCACCTGTGTGATAAATGTGGCATTGGGTAAAAATTTGTGATAAAAGAATATAGCAATATATGTTAGATTGGTGTTAATATAAAATGTGAAAAGGTATAGTCCATAGAAACTTTCCCCAAGCCAGGTTTCCACCGTCCCCCAGTCCTGGGACAAAAGAACAGGACAGGAGCCATCAGGAGGAACAAAGACACTAGCCAACCCAGATAAGAATCGGCATCATACCCAGACAGAGAAATTCCTCCCCGAACGAAAAGAGAATTCTCCGCTGAGGAATACACATTGAAATAACCATGGACCGGCGGGCTCCATCCACATATGAAAAGAACCTTCCCGGAATACTATCTGCAAAGTTCAACAAATCCGGGGAGCCCATCCAAAAATTATTTGNCTATAAAACCCCGAGCTGCGATCTGCTCGGTGTGGATTTGGGAAAACTGTGCTTTAGAGTACGGTCCCCTCATCCACCCAGTGCTGCGCTGCAAATCCTATTTGTGGTTTTCTCTCTTTATCGGTGATTGGGATTGTTTTATTAATAAATTGTTTCTTTGTTAATCCGATTTTTGCCGTTGCATTTATAACAACCTGCATCACACATAGCTCTGCAAGTGTTCCTAGGAACGAGTTGTACCTCAGTTCAGTAATTTAGTCATAGCAGCAATTGCAATAGAAGCTAAGAACCTCTCAGAGACCTTGGAAAAGTGGGTTTATGGAAAATAAGGTTATCAGACTACCACAAATAGATAGAGCTCCCACCTGGCTGCTGAAAGATGCTGCTGCTTTGCCAAAATGCAGTGACAGTCCATCTGTTCTTGGTTTCTTGCAAGCAAAGAAAACATGTGATGTCCATCAAAGCCTGCTTTATTTCACATCTGCACCAGGTGAGGGATATTAATTCACAAGGTCGGTAAGTGCCTCTCATCTGAGGGGCAGAAATTAAGACACCAAACCACCACTTGACATAGCTGGATCATAACTTTAATCTGTTAACTCTGCAGCTACAAGGTGGTCATGGGTTAACACAGTTTGGTTTTTAGTTAAAGAAGAAACAGTTCTCTGTAACCCTGTAAGGACCTGTTAATTTCCTGTGGAAGGGACAGGCACCGATCAGAGGCAAATTTTTAGATACTGACATATTGTTTAACCACTGAGGAAGCTGAATGTGGCTTTGGGAATACACATATAAAGCCCTGATTGTGTCCAAGCTGGTCTTTTTCCCTTCCGGATTGCCAGCAGGTAACACCGGCCCCCTGCGGCCACTCTGTGGAATGGCCCAGGCCGGCCAGGCCCTCCACTCCCCCCTGCTGGGGGAGAGCCAGCCCTGGCCTGGCCAATGCCCCCGGGGCCGCGGCTGCCGACAGGGGAAGAGGAGGCTACAGCTTAACATCTAGCTAACTTTAAAGCCTACTGTCCCCCAACCCCTGGCCAGGCCAAGGGAGATGTCTGCTGAGCCCCTGATAGCAGCTCTAGGCTCGGGCTGGGCTGGTCCTGCTCCGCTGTGGGCCCCTCCTGGGGCCTGCGCACGGCCCAGCCAGGCTCTGCTTCTGCTGCCGGCCGGGCCGGGCCCACCTCATGAGACCAAGGGGTGGAGGCAAGGGGCAAGACATCCACCATCCTAGCTACTGAGATCTTGGCTGCAGTTCCTGAGCCTCCTCCATTGGCACGGCTTTGAGCTTCCACAGCCGTGCAGCCAGAGTGGCCGCCTGGCAGAGATCTTGACCACCACAGGCCCTGGGCAAGATTTAACTTTCCTAGCACAGATGAAACTTCCAAAGCCCTAACCCTTCTCTGAGTGTGAGGAAAGGGACAGAGTGAAAGTAGAGAAGACACAGCATGAGACGGAAGTCAGTGAAGAGAGAGTGAAAGTCTAAAGTGGGACAAAGGAGTGAGGAGTTGCCTTGTTTGGCTGGACTTCTCTTGTGAAACCATGGAGAATGGATGAACTTTCCCTGTAACATATGAATGCTGTTTAGGGGGATGCAGAGCTCTAGTCAAAGTTGTGGATTGATATAACTGAGATTTAATAGAGAATTTTGAACAGAGGAAGATAGAGAGCAAATTATGTGAAGCCCTTTGCTCCCAGGGAAAAGGGAGGCCTCTGTCCCTTGAGATGAAGATGATTTTTGGAAATAGAAGAAGAGAACCTTTGTTTTATACTAGAAGAAGCATTCTTAAACAGTACCCTAAAATAAGCAGACATGACCCATATGCAGTATTGGGAAAGCTGCTAATGGGAGGGACTTCACAAAAGCAGGTTCCTGGGCAGGTGTCTCTGTGAGAGATGAGACCCACAAAAGAACTGTTCTATGTTGTCAGTGGGGAAATTCCATGGAAGTTTTAAGAAAAACTCCTCTCCCAAAGAACTGATGAAAGCTTATTTTTAAATGGTGAAACTGAGTGAAAATCACAGGTTTTGTCTCTTTATGTTGTTAGTGGGAAAGTGAATGCTTGTGGAGGGAGGAGTGTTTTGAAAGTTTCATTTTGATTCTCATCTTCTTCTTTTAGTGTGTGTTAATAAATCCATCTTTGTACCCTTTAAGTTTGGGCCTGCTTTGCTTTTTTCTTGTAATCCTATCTCACAGAGAGAAAAAGAGAATAAACATTCAAACCACTGCACTAAATTTAGCAAAGACAGATGAACATGAAACCATTACATAGGTATATACAAAGCAAGTGCTCAGGTGAAGGAAGAGGATGAAATTCTGGAGAAGAATAACTGAACATAAGTATCTTAAGGATTAAAATACAAAAAGCAGCCAAAGACTTAAAATAGAGACAGCAAATATATCCCCATAATGCAGTTCAGGAGTTCCCCTCATTAAGGAAGTCACAAGTCACCCACAATGTGAATGTAACCTTTGTGGATAGACTAAGTTCAGTAAGATCACTAAGTACTCTGGCTATGATCTTAAAAATGGATCTATGTGGAAAATGAACAACTTAGACTAGAAACAAACACCTATTAACTGTTCTTTGTTAATTTATTCACCTTGGACTAACACCAGCAGCACAGATGAGGGGAACCAAACATGGACTCACTTCTTTATTGCAATCCCAGAAAGCGCCCAAGGGAGAGCGCTATCAGTTCTCCCTGGCTGACTTGACTGTACAAGGGAGAAAACTGGAGGAATTATCAGAAATAAAGTGAAGAGGGTGAGCACTACCCTAATTTCTCTGTTCAAGCCAACATTGCAAAGTAGCTTCTGCTTCCTTAGGAAGGTCTATCACACAACACTCAATTGTTACTGAGACATTGCTACCCAGAAGAATCTATGATTCTTCTTTTCACCTCATTCCTGGTAATTCCTCCAACTTTCTCCCTTGTACAGTCAAGTCAGCCAGGGAGAATTGTATTACTGAACCCATAGTTAAGTCACTAGGTTTGATTACCTGTGATTATGATTACTGAAAATGCAATACCCAAAGACCCAAATTAACATGGTAGTCTACTGAAAAGAGCTGAGTGATAAAATTAACTAGTTCCTACACTCACTGGCAGCACAGAAGATCCCACATGACTGAAAAATTAACAGCAGGAAGAAAAGTCTAAAGGTCTGTTATAATTAGAGTTCTTTTCTCGGCTTGAAGTGCCTAATGTGAGATAAACCAGTTTGTTCCCCCCCAGAAATAGACTGTTACTGTGTAATCCTCCCATTAGTGAAACATGTACTAGGGCAACTCCCCAGTTCTCTGGTCTGAGCCAGCCTCAAAGGTCTACCCAGTTTAAAAAAAAGCAAATTAAAGGTCTCAAGCATGGCTTGACAAAATGCCAGCAAGCCCATTTCTGCTCACCTCTGCAAGTACAATATTGCTACAGTAAAAAACTGGGATGATTTGGGGTGAAGGAGACAACCCCAAACAGACCATTCAGATGGGCAGGAAAGAGAAAGGGAGGGAACTTGTTAAGAAACATTTGAAAAGACAGCCTGAAAATGGAAATGCCACTGGGTCACAGCAGAGCACAGCGAGACACAGTGAGCACAACTCAGTCACCAGACTGAATTTCATGTATCTGCTATTTGAACACCGGGGTGCACTCAACTTTCCTCCATGAAGAGATGAGAGAGACCCTGCTGTACAGCCATTCCTGCACTTCAATGGAAAACCACTGCTTCTCTCACCATAATCCTGGATTTCAACTGATTTCTAAACCAGTAGGGCAATAAAATCAATTCAAGTAAGAAAACCTGTCTTTTTATCCCATTTCTCCTATGACTTATATTTGGACAGTTGGCATATCATCACCTTTCTCTGCCTCTTTTTCTAACCTTGACTGGACCAGAAGTGACATATGAACAACCACAAAATATTCTGAAACTTAACATCTATAATGCTATATTGCTACAAGCATTTAAAACCACTGAAACAGGCTAGAAATTAAGTTCTCTCCGGCCCAATTTGTGTTCTTGCAGCACTATATCTAGTTTGTTCCCAGTTTTTTGGGAGACTTTTCATACAGCAACAAGGATGGCTCCCTCCCCATGAGAAGTTATCTTTGGAAGAAAGCATCATGAAAGCAGAATACACAGAAGCATATGAAACTTGAGAAATTTTACATCATTGTCCAATTCTTCTGAGAAATGTACAAAGCTTCCTATTCAGAAAAAAAGTGAGGAAAAGGGCACTCACACTACCAGGCTTTAGGACCACACACTGAGGTATTTGTGGAGATCAGTTGGCAGAAAGGGACACTTTCCAGGTGTGGCAAGGTGACCTCTTCAATAACCTAGAGACTCTGCTGACTCTGCAGAAATATCAGCCTCCATGTTTAGAGGCTAAAGCTTAGTCCATAAAAATACCCTTTTTGCCCCCTCACCCAGACCTGGAATATGTGTCAAATTTATAGATCAACATCAGGCCTAGGGTTTCCAGATCAGTAGTTTTCCTTTGGCACTGGTGACACTAAGCATCTAATCAGTTGTTTCAGCAGAATTAGAGGACACTCCGAGTCAATTGTCTAGTTTCTTTAGAGGAGAGGGAAAAAAAAGGCACCTCAAACCAAGCCAAACAAACCAACTAACCAGAAATTGTTCCCTGTGACAGTGTGATCTTACATGGTAGCTGGAGGAATAATCCTAGAAATACACATCCTGCCATACTTCACAAATATTTGTTTTTCTCTGTATACTTCCACTTTTCAAAACCCCTAAAATAACCAAAGCATTAAGTTGCCATCACAGAACAACACAGGCACCATTACATCTTTAAAAAAAAATTAACAACTGTAAATAAAATGAGAGCTCCTTTGCTACTCTATAGTTTATAATTTCACCATGAACTGATTCAGTTTAAGCAACCAACCCACAAGGAAAGTAGAATTATGAAACACCACAAAAAGATCTTTGTGACGTACCCATGTCAGTGCTCAGTGTGAGTAAATTATACTTCTGAGACAGGTGCATATCTGGGAGACCTCTTATCTTAACAGGATTTTCACCAGGATGGGAGGGAACTGCATTCCTTGCAGGATTTTCATCCAAGTGTCCACTAACAACCAGAAATTAACCCCAAGTCTCACTGCTTGGCATTACTGATGAAGATATAGAGTACAAAGATGAGAAGGACCACAAAGACACATGCGGACTAGCTCTAGGCAATCTGGCAGGAACTGCATATGGGACTAGAGCTACTCTACAGTGGTGGCTGTGATCTCCAGCAGACACAGAAGAACAGAGCATGTCCAAGCTTTGTCATTCTCAGCTTTATCCAACTACCTATTTGGCACCAAAGCAGTGAGATACAGGAACACTCTGCTCCACTGGTGGCAAGGGCATGGGAAAGGCATTCATCCCAGCAGAGGACAGAGGTGTTGGTAACAAGCCAAGCTTGGTGCCTTGCCAAAAGGCTAGGAGGAGCACCCTTGAGTCCTGCATTTTAGTATTAGGTGTCTAGGGTTATGTAACGCAAAAAAGTTTATTCTATTCCATCTGTTGAAACCCAGTTGGGGAGGTGTTTTTTCTTTATCTGTTGTAACTCCAGGAGGGAGGGGGCGGCTGCCTTTCTGACAACAAGCCAGCTGTTAAAACCGTGTGGGGGATTGTTTCTTATCTCTTTCTACCCTCCCGGGGGATATCTTCTGTTAATGGGCCATTAAAGCTCACCAATGGCATGACACATTACATCATCCCATTGTGAGATTCTCTACCCAGGGAAGAGGAGCCAAACCATTTCCACCTAGTTAAAAAGGAGCCACAAGTGTCACCAGACATCCAGTGTTCCCACGGGACTCACAAAGGAAGACCAGACCAGACCCATCTGAAGACCCTTTCTCTACAGGACCATCTCTACTTCCAACAGGACCACATCTGCCACTCCAGGAGGGCTTACTTTTGTACTGTTTCCAACACCCTGACCAACAGGGTGTCAGGTTGTATTCTGACTCTGTCAGTAGTCTTTTGTATTATTGCATTTATTTTATTTTACTTCTCTTTTTTTTTATTCCTATTAAATTGTATTTCTGACTTGGAGTCTCTCACTGGTTTTGCTTTCAAACCACTACATTAGGTAAAATCATCACCCTGGAATGCACGCACTTCATGGCTGGACCTGAAGGGCATTGGACTTATTCTCCCCACCCAGTCCCATGTGAAGTTTGTGGGAGTTTGATTGCAGAAGGCAGCAGGGGATTCGAGGAAAACCTGAGCCTCTCCTACAGCAAGCAAGATGACAACAGATGCTGTTAGCTCAATGTGAACTAACAGCAAGTTATCTTGCTACATGGAAAGCTTCCAGCTTGCATTAGAGAAGTCCAAGATGCACCCTTTAACCTCAGAGAAAAAAACCCCAGTTTATTTATTCCATTGGCATATTAGAGATGACCAACCAGAACAGCTAAAATGGAAAAAGTTTCCATAATCTGGGACAAAAAGAGGTCCTGGGTTTTAGGCAGTTTATGAAGAACCCATGAGCTACCACAGCAGCATACTAAGGAATCTTGACTCATCTGGAAAGCTGATAGATTTAGTTAATTTTGAAGGACAAGAACACTCATATCCCTTGCCCCTATTTCTTCTCAGCACCTCTGCAGGCCCTCAATGTAATGTCATCCTGCAATAGCCACACTGCAGAACACTCTGTACAAACTCCAGTTGTGCAAGCTGATACCTGGGAGAAGCAGAAAAGGAACAGTGGATAAATTTTCTTTTGGAACTGCTGAAAACTACAATTCAAATACAAATTCATTTTTTAAAACTCCTGGACTTTGGGCTTGATGGGCAATACCCCAGGGGAATCTGTCCCTGGCCTCCAATAAGTACATATTAAAATTACCATACTCCTTTATGTATAAACAGTGTCATTAGACTTG
>VWZU01010949.1:11532-35026 GCA_013397095.1 Sterrhoptilus dennistouni
GCAAAAAGAAGGAAAAAATAGGAGGGAAAAAAAAGGCAACAAAATCAATTCAAGATAATTTCAATAAATAAATGACCTCAGCACTTCCTGGACAGTGATTTGTCCACATCGAATTGCTGTAATCTGCTCTAATTTAATACTCAGTACTTAAAACAAGCTGATTTCCCATTTCTGGAGGCCTGTCCTTGTCCCTGGTGAGGAAGAGGAGGAAATCCTGAGTGGCCCTTTATGGCTTCCCTATTGCCTGAGCTCTGGCTGGGCTGAGGATGTTTGAGGAAATTCCATCTGCCCATCCTGCAGCTTTGGCATCTCTCCTGCTGCTGCGGGGCTGCTGTGGGCTTCCCTTGGGATATCCTTGGATATCCCCTGGATACCCTTGGGATGGAGCTGCTCAGAGGCATCGGGGTAATCCCAGCCGTGCTCCAGCCTGTGGTTTTGTGGGACGGATCCTGTGCAGCAGCTCGTGGGTCTCTGCTTCTCCCTCTGCTGATCTAGCCCTGCCTGGAGGAGTGGAAAGGCTTTGGTGCATTCAGGAGCCTTTGGAGGAGCCTTGGGGCTCCTCAATTCCTGCAGGAGCCTTTGGGGCAGGCTCGGGGCTCCTCAGTTCCTGCAGGAGCCTTTGGGGGAGGCTCGGGGTTCCAAATTTGCCCCTTTGGGGATGCCCCGCGTTCCTGCCGGGGCCGTGGGGCCGCTCTCCATCAGGCGGGGAAGGCAATTCCGTGAATCCTCCTCCTCCTCCCGCTCCTACCCCGTTAACCCTGCCGGGGCCGGTTCGGCCGGGGGAATCGGGGCTCAGCTCCTGGGGCTGGATAAAAACCCCTCGGGGACAAAACCAGCCGTGCCTGGGCTCTGTGCAAGACCCCCAGCCCCAGTGGGGACCTCAGTGGGACACGGGGATGTCCCAGGAGACAGAGAATCCCCTCGGGAGGGCAGAGCAGGGATGAAAGGTGCCTGACAGGGCTCCAAGCACTGGGTCTGCGTCACCAGGGCCTTTGGTGCTGCAGCTCCAGGTTGTAACTTGGCCTCAAAGGGAATAAATAACAGAGCAGCTGAAATTATCTGGGCTCCAGTAAGTGCACTCCTCTCATTATTCCATTCCCCACATGCAGTAAATTCCACCTCTCCTTCCCAGTCGCCTGCTGCGTAACAACTCCAAAATCATTTCACTTGAAAACAACCAATATTTTCTAAGTGCAGCAATATTGGGAGTCAGAACAGGGAAATGATTTTTTGCTTGCATCCCACAAAGGAATCTTTGTTGGGATTGGTTGCAACACCTCCTGCTTTTGAAAGCTTTTGGAAAACCCCAGGGCATGGGTTTTGCTGGGGTGGAAGAGGCAAACCTGGCCCTGGGGTGGCTTTGGAAATAACTCAGGATGGAGAAATGGGCATTGATCCTGTATTTGGGAGAGATTAAACTGGTCTAAAGGGTTTTCTGCTGGGATCTGGTGGCCATTTAGGGATGTTTGAGGGATTAAATTGCACTGAGGGTTTTTTCCAGGAGGATGTTGGTGGTGCTCTGCATCGGGTTGTGTCAGGGGCTGTTCAAAGATGAAGCAAAAGAAATTCAAATACAATTCAAACACACAACAGAAGAAATTCCTCCTGGATGCAGTGGCATGATCCAAAGGGAGCTGTGCAGGATGGGATGCAGGTGGCAGCAAAAAGAAAATTTTGTGAGCATTGCAGCAAGGCTATTGATGAGCTTCAAAGGAGCAGCATTTTGCCCTGTGCCTCAGTTTACCTGTTTGTAATTCCTGAGGGCAGCAGAGGATGTGGAGGAGGCTGGCAGGGAGCATCTGCAGGGTTGTTAATGCAGCCCAGATCCCTCAGGCAGGATTCAGGAGGACACAGGGAAGGGTCACAGATTGGAAAGGAGAGAGGGGGGAAAAAATAGCCAATGCTAAAAGGCAAGTTTCGTTTCAGGGAAGACAACAGCTAAAGGACCAGAACTATCAACCAAAACCACAAGATCACATTCAGATGTCAGGCAGGACACATCTTGTTTCTCCCTCCCGAAAGGGTTTATCAGTGCAACCAATCACTTTAATGATGTGGCGGAGGGAGGAAGAGGATTTGACTCAGAGTGAAATGAAATTTAGCTCCTAAGACCCTTCTCTTCCGCTGCCAGAGCGCACTCACCTGTCCTGCAGCCAGGCAGAGATAAATCACCTCCTGCAGCGGAAGGGGCTCAGACATGAGTTTGCATTATCCTCTCTTACTCTTTCCAGAGTCTCTGCGTGCTGCAGTGGGAGCAGGGCAGAGAGGGGAGGAAGAAGAGGAACACAACGAGCAGGGAGGGCTTTGGTGCCCTTCCCAGCCTCTGGGGATGGTGGCAGTGGGGTGAGAACCTCTGTGCTGGGGGGTTCCTCATTCCAAATCAGATGTGGGAGCAGGGAACCCTTTTCCCTGTGGTCAGCTCCACTCCCTTGGCTTTGGGGAGCAGTGTTGCAGGGAGGATGAGGATGAGGGTGCTGTGCAGGTGCCATCACTCTGGGGCTCCCCCTTCCAGTGCAAAGCTGGGCAGGAGCTGTGATTATCCAGAAGGATAACACCAGCCAGGCTCTGGAGATGGTGTCCTGGGATGGAGGGGATCAGTATTCAAATGTCAGGGCTCAGCTCCAGCTCTGCCAAAGGGGAAAAGCAGAGCTCAGCATCCTCAAACCTTGGGAAAGTTCAGGTCTGATCCTGACAGTACAGGCTGGGCTGGCAAAGTGCTGCTCCCTCCCCACAGCACCAGGGACATCTCAGCTCCATCAGCTGAACCACGGCACATTCCTTACACAGGGATGAACCCTGGTCCTCCCCATCCCGGGCACAGCGTCCCTAACCAGTGTCACCCCAAGGAATTTGATGTGCTTGCCCTAATGGAACAGGTTGTGAACTGGGAGAAACCAGCTCTACTGGTAGGTCCCAGTCCAGGTTGTTAGATAGCAGCAGGAACTCACTGGAGCTGGCATCTCTCCATGGATCTATGGAATCTGAAAATCTGATCTCAGCCGGGGCTGAGGCAATACCAGCTGGATGTCCTTGAGATCTGTCTGCTTCCTCCCAGCACCCAGCTCAGAAATCTGGGAGTCAGGGAGTTTGCCTGATTCCGTGAGAACCAGATCACAGCCCAGAAGTGAATTTTGCCTTCCTGGAATGGGGAGTGACTGCAGAGAGGACGTCAGGGCTGGTGGTTTTTGCACCCTGTTCTGAAAGCTGCCCGATTTCCCGCAGATGTGCACCCACCTGCTGCGCTGAGACACCCGGCCTGCAGCTTTCACATCTGTAAATCACAACTTTTAACCCCCACCCTGTTCACTCTGCAGTCTCAGGGGCAGATTTTCAGAGTTCTTATGGATGGAAAAAGGCAGGAAAGCACTGGTGGGGGTTTTGAGCAAGGCATGAGTGGGCTGAATGCTTAAACCTGATGAATTTTACCCACTGCTGAGAACACCCTCAGCTTTCCCTGTGTTCTGAAGGGCTTCAAATATTTTTGCAAATCCAGAAAGACTCTTGAAACCCTGGGAATAGGGATTCTGTGTCCTTCAGGCATTTGAGCTGCAGTTGCGTGGAAATTTGGGCGTGATGTTCCCTTTGATTTGGGAATGGGCCACAGCTCTGGTGTCCCCAGAGCTTTTGGAAGCACTGCTCTGGATTTCTGTTTAAATTAATGCCTGGCTTTGTTTTCCTTCCAGAGGGTTCAGTTTTGGACTCTGCCAGCACAATCAAAGGCCCCAAAAGGGTTTATCAGACTTGCCAGGGTGGGCACAGGGTGGGCAGGGAGAGAGGCAGAGGCGAGGTCTCAGCACTAACCCAGGAGTGAGAGGAGATCAGGGGCTCCCAAAGCCTCCTAATCAATCCCAGCCTGCCTAGAACGAACATCTCTCCCATGCTGGAGCTTCAGACACTAAGAATCCTACTGTAAATGCAACATATCTCTGTGCTTCCTGCCAGCTGGCCGGGAGCCAGCCTATTTCCTTCAAAAAGAGGGATATTTATTTTCATCCTTTTAGAGGCAGCCAATTCATCTCAGACCACCACCAGCTAAAAAAGCTTTATAAATTAGCAGCCTTTCTTTTTCTTCTTTTTTTTTTTCCTTTTTTCTTTTTTTCCCCTCCTTCCTAATTCTCTCCCCCACCCCTTTAAATATTATTTTCCTTTGGTTGTTGGTGTGAAGGCTGTGCCAGGACATGCGGGCCGGGGCTCATTGCGCCACACTCCCCTTTCTCCCCGAGCTGCAGAAAGACAGTAGCAGCAGTGTCTCACGAAAGCCAGAGGAAACCAAAGCAAAGCCCGGCCGTGACTGATTCTCCTTCCAAATGGCGTAAGCAGGCCAACTTCAAACATGTGAATAATGAGTTATCTGTGCCTGACTTTGTTCGGCAGCACAAGGGATGGTGCCTCCCAACATTTCCCTCCTGTGAACTCCTGGACTCGGGGTTGGCGCTCACCGGGGCTCTGTAGGGCACCTCCGTCATCCTGCATCACCTTGGAGCCCCTTCCAGCTCCCTTCCAGCTCCCAGCTCTGCATTGTCCTCCTCTCCCTCCTTCCCTGGCAGTGGGGCTCCAGGGAATTCTTCTTGGCTAGGAATTTCCCATGAAGGGTGTAGAGGCAGAGGTGGGATTCCAGGAGAACCTGAGTTGCGTTCTTTGCCTTGTGTTAGAGGTGTGCAAAGATGAAACCAGCCCAGCATCTGCTGCAAGGGACAGGCCTGCTGTTCCCATAACAGAGGAGTTTCACATGTGGCTTCTTTCTGGAGCACATGCTGGGACTTGATAGTCTAGCCGAGACTGAGACTGGGGAAAAAATTCCAGCCTCTGCAGAGGACTGGTGTGTCTCTCTGAAGTACCTATTCCGAGGGCCACGGGAGGGATTTGAAAGGTGTTTTGCACATTGAGACAGAGTTCTATCCACTGCTGATTGCTTTCTTGTGGTCCCTTCTCACGGACGTGTAGAGACTGAGCCATGGCTTTATGGGCAGGGACTGCTCCTGATGAGCTCGGCTCAGCCCTGGAGTCAGGCTGGGAATATTTGGTGGGAGGTACGGTGGAATGCCAGGGGGATGCTTGGATGCTTTGAAGGAGGCCGAGTGTGGTTCAAGCTGCTGTGCCACCTTCTCCTTGCTCCTGTCTTCTCCTGTCTGGAGCTGAGGCAATGATCTGCAGTGTGTGTGTGTGTGTGTGCTCATGAATGTCCCCCAGCGTTTCCTCCTCTCCAGCTTGCTGCCAGCATTCCGCAGCCAGGCTCCCAGGGAGGGCCAAGCCACTTCCCAACATCTGCTCTCCCCAACAGCACGGGGCTGAGCCGGGGGCTGGGGCTGAGCACAACACCCAGGTCTGAGCCCAGCAGGGCTGTGCAGCTCCTCAGCTCTCAGCTAACTCCATCCACAGAGAGATCAGGGAACTTGGGGCTCCCACTCATCCCAGACAGTGGGTTTTTTTAAAATCAAATCTCTCAGCTCTGAGATTTTGGTGTCACTCAAGCCATGAAGTTCCTGGAGTCCCTTTCTACCTTTGATCAACTTTATATTCTGCATCTCAGTAATCTGAGGAAATCAGCTGATTTTTGGAACTCTCCCTCCACATCCTGGAAATCCCATCCCAGTCCCAGCTTGGGAAGCACAACAGGTTGCACGCTCCTAGAAGGAAGAGCAGGCTCTGTTTGAAATATTTTAATGCAGAAAGCATGTCTCTAAATCACAGCTCTGAGGGCCTGAGCTCGTGTGGCACACACTGTTTCGCTGTCTGCATTCCAAGGAAACACCCAAAACTTCCAGTATGCTTCTTATTACTGGCCTAAAGTGTCAAATTCACGTCGGCTCTTCCAGCTGGGAAGTGTTCAATGGGATCGTTTGTTTGATATGCTGATACAGATCTTGTTATTACATCAGGATTGTAGGTGATCTGTCAATGTTTACATCATGTCATGTTCAATACTGGAGTTAACCGATTCCGAAACCCGATCCCGCGTTAAAACCCTGGCGCTGCTGACAAGGAGTGCCCAAGGTCAGGAGCTGCCACCATTTGATCGTGCTGAGCTCTGCTGTTTCCATAAATATTGACCTGCAAGCCCAGCTGGAAATGCAGTGCAGGATCTCCAACCCCAACAGCGCCTTTTGTTCCCCAAAATTCACAGGTTTGGGGTGATTAAGGCTTCTCGGGCAGATTTCTTGGGGTGAGGGCTGGGGCTGTTTGAAGTTGAGTGAAAATCCACCCACTGGCTTCGGGAGGCTTTGAGTCAGTGCTTGGGTGAAGGTAGAAACCACCTTCCTGTTCTCTAAGGTATGAGCTATTGTTCACTGGTTTCCTCTCCGTGACAGCTGTGGGCAGATGGGGAAGGGCTTTTAATGAAGCCAACCGCTGCAGAAATTAAAAAGCTCAGGTTGTTCTGATGAAAGAAACCCATTAACAGCGATTCTCTCTTGCGTGACAAAGTCTGACGTCCCCAGCCCTAAGTGACAAGCGGCAGGAAGTCCTGGGGAGACAGCCTGAGCTAAAGAGGGCTGGCAGGCCAAGCTGGTGGGGTTTAACTCATTCTCTGCCTTGTTTCACAGGGTTTGGGGGCTGCCAGGTCCCACACGTGGGGACACAGACTGGAGAGGGTCTGGGAGAGCTGGCAAAAGCCCTGATCCCACCACCCCTGCATCTACCTTGACTTATATTTGCATTGAGTTTTTCACTTTCTTTTCAGCAGGATGGTTTTGGGGTTTTTGCTGGCGATTGCAGGGTCTCCCCACAAACCAGCCCCTTGTAGAGGGTGTTTGCCCCAGGCTGGCAAAGCCCACGGGGCTGTGCCCACGTTCAGACAGCGTGGGCACTGGAGCAACCAGAGTGCAGCATGACACAGCCACATGAAGCCCTTGGTGGGGCTGCACGGCTGAATAATCTTTAAAAACATTATCAGCATAGAGATCACTTGATATATTTTTTCAGGATTTCCCCTGTCACATGCCAGATACCACCACAGCATAGGGTTTGTGCTGAGATAAAGGAAGGGAATTTAATTTTCATTAGATTTCTGGGGAACTTGGTCTTTGAAGTCCTTTTTGCTTTCCTGCAAAGCTCTACCCAAGAAAACTGGGTAAAGGTGAAATATAACCCTATTTTTCTTCCTCTGTACTTAAATGTATAGTAAAATGTGGGTTAAAACAAGACACCTCTGTGCACACACTTTTCCCCTGGAGAAAGCACCATGTGACAGATGCTGCTCACAGCTCCAAAGGCCCTGGATAATGCAGAGGTGCCTGAGGTCTGGGGACACACAGAGATGAGAAGAGATCGTTTATGGTCTTGCTTTGAGGTTTCCTCGGTTTACTTCACACAGCAGGGAAAATACATTTTCAAAATACCGCTGGGTTTTTTGCTTTCTGCTGGGTTCATCCTCCCCAAGTTTTCCTCTCTGGCGCCAGCACGTTTTCCCTCGGTTTGGACTCTCACATCCCTGGAAGTCTGAGGATTATAGAGCTTAAAGGGGATGGTGGGGCTCACCTGGATGTGGAGAGAGGAGAGAGGGGTCAAAGCCCCTCAGAATCTGTGGCTGGGAGGGGTTTGCTGGGTGGACACCCGTGGAGCTCAGCTGGGAGTGTGAGTTCCCTCTGGAGCTGACGTGCTTTCCTCCCATCTCAGCCATGCAGCGTCTCCACAGACAGCGTGGCAAGCGCAGCCTGAGCCAAGCAAGCCAAGATCAGGAGATACCAGAGGTTGGATTTAAAGAGGGGGAAGTGCGGGGACTTTCTGCGACTTTGCTATGAACTGACAGCGCGCTCACAGAGCTGTGCAGATGTGAGGGGGAAGGGCGGGGAGGTGCTGGCGAGAGGTGCCTGCGTTTATCGCCTTTAAAACGCGCTGCTTTGCTTTCCTTTTCTTCTTTAAAAGCCACCAAGAGCTGAGCTTGGCTTGGTGGAAGTCGGGCTGTAGGATCTGATAAGGCCCGGCTCTCTGAAGTGCTGCTGGAGGGTTTCTCCCCAGCCTCTCTCCCGGCGTGCCTGCACATCTCCAGTGCCCCTGAGCGCTGGGGTTGTGCCGGGATGAGGCGGCGCCACCCGGGCAAGGTCCCTTCGCGGCAGGTGCAGAGAGCTGGGGGTGTCTGGGGCAGTCTGGCTGCGGCAGGGGAAGAATGAGGAGAAACCAAGGTCTGAACCCCGCACTGGTGTAAAGCTGAGGCTCCTCTGGAGCCCCTCCAGCTTTGTGCGGGTGTAACTGAGACTGGAATCCGGCCCAGAGAGAGCGAAGCCTTTTGGCGATGATTAATACAGTAAAATGTGAAAGTTATGTATCAAGTGCGTTTCATGCGCCTCTCGCCTCGGGACGATTAGCATAAATTTAATAATTATTGCCCTGTGCCAGCAGCTGCTACCTAAGGAGCTGGGAGTGCTTTATGAAGGCTCATTAGCTGCTGCCCTGCCTGGGGAGGTGGGTGATTAGTCTGCCCGTTTTATGGGGAGGAAAGAGGAACAGAGAGAAGCAAAGTGAGGCGGCCATGGCGTGGTACCAGCGAGGGCTGATCCCATCCCTCTCGCACCTCCTCCAGCCCCACTTGACTCTGACCAAGTAAGATGAGAGTTTGTTCAATGTAGAAAATACTTAAAATTCAATGTTTGCTGGTTACCCAGTCCCCACTTTGCCAGGATATGGTTTCTTCTGCCTTGCACATGTCTCCCCTCCATGTTCAGAGTCAGTGAGGGCTGGTGGAGGTTGGTCACTCAGGCAGGGGCATCCTGATCCAGCTCTTTGACTGGAGACTTTCTGGACAATGTGGAGCCTCCCCTGTGGGTCACTCTGCGTCCATCTGCCCTGGGAGCTGCTCGCTGCTGGGGCTGGCACCCATTATCCTGTGTGAGTAACAGCAAACCACAGAGACGGAGGCTGCTCTGGCTCCATGTGTAACCATGGTTCTGCAGCCAAAGGGGAGCTGATCAGATACCAGACTCTTTTATCATGTTCCAGGGCACAGACAAAAGCTGGAAGACCAAGCCAAACCCTTCGCCGACCGCTATGGAGAGCTGGAACGGCTGCGCCAGTCCATGAGAGTCACCCCAACAACACCCAATCCCCGCGGATCCCTCAGCACCCCGAGCCACTTCGGATCCCAGGCTCAAACTCCGATCCAAGGTAACCACCTGGGTGTCCCAGTGTCACCCCCGAACCCTCGTGCTCCTGGCATGGCTGAGTGGGAACAAGCTCTGGATGAAATTTTAGACCTGGAGTCCAGCTCTCCCCTGGTTAAGGCGCCAGGGAGGAGTTTGTGTGGATTTCTTGACCTCAGAAGCCTTTTTGCACCCATTAAGTCACTTTTTGCACCATTATATCTGGGTTTGGAGGAACAAGCGAGCAGCAGGAGTGTGAGGGAGGTGAGAGCAGCACCCTTTGAACCCAGCAGCTCCTCTGACATGAAGGCAGCCGCGCCATGGTTATGCATCAGCCAGAGAGGGTGTTCCATGTTTTACATGCTAATCCCAACGGTTTCTTATCATTGTGTGGGTGCCAAGTGTGGTGATCCCTCGCCCAGCTCCAGCATAATTCCCCACAAGGATGCACACCTGCATGGGCACACACACACACACACACACACAGAGCCTTTGCTCTTCCCAGATGTGCCGGCGGCAAAGAGCGCCCGAGTCCCTGGGCGTTCCCCAGGAATCTGCAGCTCGCTGCCAGCACAGGGGCAGGAATTGCCACTGGAGTTACCTGACAGAGATCAGGCTGCTAATCCTGGGATTTCAGTCCCAAACTAAGCAAGGGATTAAAATATCTCAGCTGCTGTGCTGCTCCTGTCTTTCTGCACAGGCAGATGCCACCAGGATGAATTAAGAGACCATTCTCCTGTCCTTTTCTGTGCTGCTTTTCCATGCACTTCTAGTCTCGCTGGTTCTTTTCCTTCAAAAATCGACAGAGATACCAACAGGGCTTCAAGGAATAGCATTTAAGCTGTCTGTATTTGGAATTTTGATGAGAAGTGGCTCTTCTGGGAAAGTTTCACAGAAAAAGCTCCCAAAATCTTCGTGCTGTGTTTTCAGAAGGGATATGGTGGTTTGAAAGCCTCAGTGTCATTGGCAAAGAGGGGGTTTTGGGTGTAAAAACATGTTTGAAAATGTTAACCTGAACTGTAAAAGCTGCGCTGCTCCTCCCAACCCAAAATTACAGAGAAAATTTAATTTATTTCTCATTGAAATGCAAATCCCCACGCTTGGAATTTTCATTGACATTTGCAGGGTTTATGAGAAGAACATGGGCATTTTGTGTAGGATTATCATTTGGGATTTTTTTTTTTTTTAAAAAGCAAGAGAGAGAGAGAGAGAAAGAGTTTTCTAGGCTTGTCCCATTGGCCGCATCATAAAGAAAGAAATTCTTGAGGGAAGAAAAAAAGATTTGTATTTTAAATTAGCACAGCCCCCTGCAGTGCCAGAAACCCAAAGAGCGTCGTTTGGAGCGAAGAATCAGGTGATGACACAAATTCAACGAGAAAAAAAATGGAGTTGGCCACAAGCTACCGCCCCTGCCAAATTCCCAAATGTCAAGTGACAGCAGGAGTGGAGACACACAAAATTAGCCTCTGAAATCATTCCTGCGGAGTGAATCCGAAGTCCCAGGAATGCCGCAAAAGGCGGTTTGTGCACGCTCTGCTCTTGGCTCCCTTGTTCCCGAGTTGGAGGGACTGTCTTAAAATGACTGTGGGCTCCTCCCAGCCTAACTCGGAGCAGGACCAGCTCAGTAATTTTCATCACAGCCCTGTCCTTTTGACACAGCTCTGGCTATGACCAATCATAACCATCATTTTAAAAACCTCTCTTTCTCTTGCACACACACACACGGCTTATTCACAAAGATCATAATTTTTACCCGAGCAAGTGGAGCCTGGCCCGTGCCAAGAGCAACACGGGAGTTAACAGGCCTGTAATTCTCACGACTTGGCACGTTCTTGGGTAACACACAGGAGAGGCCGATTAGTGGGAAGCAGAAGGAGATACCAGCGGGGAGGGGAGATGGGGCAGCCTGGGGTTCATCCGGCCCCCGCTATCTTTTATGGGGTGCTTCCCAAGGTTAATGTTTTTAGCATCCCTGTGCAGGGATTAGGAGGGGGGACAGGGAGGTTTTTTCCCCTTCACCAGTGCCCAGCTCCCTCTGCTCATGTGCTGGGGATGCTCACCCTCCCTGCTCTGCTGACCAAGCAGTTTGCACAAACTTCCTAATTCGCTCCTGGCCAAAGCAGGCTGAGAGCTGGGATGCCCAGGAACAGCCTTGGCCACTGCTGGGGGATCTCAGCACCTCAAATCCCTGAGCACGGCACGTGGAGTTTGGGATTTTAGGCAGGCAGGAGACAGTGTTTATCTTTGGGAGAATTGGGGTTCTTGGGAGATGTCTTTGCTCTGGCCCAGTCCACTCTCTCCTCCTGAGGAGGGAAAGCCATGATGGAGATCACGGCAAGGACGCTGCTGGGAGTGGGAGAAGGGTCTGGCCCTCAGCCACTCACAGAGGCTTTCAGTAAAGCAGCCCCTGGAGGTTATAAATAGCCCCCATGTAAAATGATAATCCTGAGGTTAAATGGTCTCAAACCAAAACCCTCTTGGTAAGAGAAAGGCAATGGTTTCTGAAGGGCATGCCAGGAAATATGGGAGGAGAGAGCACAGCTCCGAGGCTGAGCAGGTTGGATCCTGCTCTCTCCAGTATTTCAGTGGCTCTGGCCTTTCCCATGCCTGTCCCCAAATGGGATGGACACTAGCAATCCTGCTCACACGAGATCTCATTCCCACTTGCACTGCTGTGGGGGTAAATAGGGTAACTTTGGGTTCACCCCCTGGAGCTGTGATGAGAATCTGGCCCAGTACTGGGCAGGTCAGACAGGCAGACCCCCATCACCATCCAGCTCTGCTTCCCTGGCTTCAACTGAGCAGAGCCTCTGTTGAGTATTTGGCCCAATGCTACTCCAGAGAGGTCTGGAAAATCTGAGTGTTTGCAATCCCAGCTCTGCCATCCCCGCAGCGAGACACCAAGCTGTCATTAGGATGGCTCCAAATGGTTCCTTATTACAGGGCATGCAAAGCTAGAGCCTTGCGTGCCTGCTTCAGTTGAGTTTTGCCTTTTAGCTTAAAAAAATCATGTAGCTCTCTCAGAAGTGAAGCAAGATGTTAAAGGGACTTCTGCTGTCTGCCTTCAGCTGCTTCTCAGGGCCCCCTGGCTCAGGGGAGGTGGGCTGGGGACAGACACACATCATTCCCAGGAGCAGCCCCTCGTTCTCTGTGTCCTCCTTTGCCAGCGTTTCAGCAGTGGCTCAGGCTGAACCATTTTGTTCCCAGCACAGTGGAGCGGGACCGCCCACACTCGAGTTCTGTGGTGGAAACATCTTCAACCACTCAAAAGCAATTGTGTGCCTTGTCCAGCAGCATGGAGGGGCCTTGTGCTCACCAGAATAATTGCAAAGGGATTTTAGGATCTCCTCGGTACCAGAGTGAGCTGTTTTGATTGATGGACTTCACGTTCCCCTGCACGCTCTCCTTTTGGCTGCAGAGAAGCCAAACTCCCTTGATTTCACAGGGAAGACAGTAAATGTCAGATCCTTTTTCAAGCCTCTCCTAGCCCTAATGCCTCCTGAATGTTATTTGGGAGACTCTATGTTCACTGGTGAAGAGCTTCAGATCTCCTGAATCTGGAATTTGCTCAGCTTCATTCCCAATCCATTACTTCAGGCCAGCGCAACATTTTTATCATCAGCAGAATGCTTCATCATATGCCTTTAAAGTAAAGTCTCTCTTTTTTTCTTTTTAAATATACATTTTTAAAGTATTACATTACTTTTAAGAAGCCTCTTGGCATAGGCAGCAAGTGCCCCTATTGTTTCCGAAATGCAACGTGGCTGCTCTGAGGTTAAATCCTGAATTATGGCCCCAGCAAATACAGTGAATTGCTGCTTCCTAATCCCTGTCCAGATTGACTTATGGTTTCTTTAAAATATCCGTTTCTTAATGGATAAAAACATTCTACCACGGGCAGAGACTAAATTGTTTCCAAAGGAAGCTAGGCAAGCATTAGTGGGAAGAAAACATATTGTGGGATCCAGCTTCAGCCTCAAAGGAAGGAACACACTCGAGATGGGTTTCCTGCCTGCTTTCAGGCTTCTGTGTCTATCTTTAAACTGCTTTTCTGCTCCTCTCCTTTACATTTGTGATGTCACTCCAGTGAATTTGGCATGGAAAAGTCACAGATGAAGCACGGAGCAGTGCTGGGCAGGAGCTTACCCCAGGATAGAGTCCAGACACCCGCCACCACTGTGTTTGTGCCGTGGTCGTGTGGCTGTCCCCCAGGCACAGCTCAGGGGGCTGCATCCCTACAGAACAGCAAGGAGTCCCTCAGGATTTGCCTCAGAGGTGCCATCCTGCCTTTACCACGGGATTTTCCAGTGTGCTGGGACCCGCAGTGCCAGGCTCAGAGCGGGGTGGGGAGCCCCCAGCCTGGGCACCGCTGCCTTGCCAGGCTCCTGGAGCCCCCTGTGCCCTCACCCCTCCGCTATGGGATTCCCATGGCAGACGTGGCCTGGCCCAAACCTGCTCGGCAGGCAAGGTGGTCTAGCTGCAGGCTGGGTTGTAAATCCAGCAGCTTCCTTTTATGTAGTCAGGGCTTGTTAATTTGTTTTAATACCCTTTGAATAGAGGTAAAGAGCAAAGCGCAGGCAGGGCGGAGGGGAGTGCCTGCGATGCCCGCTCAGCCCACCCACCCGCTCCAATTAGCACCGTTATTCATCAGCTCGGCGGGATGGAGCGGCGGGGACTGCGGGATGTGCCGGGCAGGGGGATGCGGGCAGAGGGCTCTGGGATGAGCGAGGCTGTGCCGGAAGCTTGGAGAGCTGGGCTTGTTTAGTCTAGCAAAGGGCAGGCGGGAGCGGAGCTGATTGCTCTGTGTAAATACATCGAGGGGGTAAACACGGCAAGGCAGAGGAGCTGATGTAAGCTCTGGAGGACACTGCAGGCACAGGACATGGGGCTGAACTGGTTCTGCATAAATCCACACTGGAGTTAGGAGCGGGGTCCTCCCCAGAAGGATGGGTCCAGACAATTGGAGCATCCCAATGGACCTGGAAGGGTTTGCAGAGACGGTTGAAATGCGGTGCATGATTCACCGAGCTGGGAACACCTGGGAATTTCCCTGCTCTGCTGCAGCCCAGCTTATTTGGGGTGGGAGAGGACCCAGGAGCTGGGATTGTGCTGCTCAGTGGGGTGGGTTTGGGGCCGCGTGTGTGTGTGCACGACAGCACACAGCATTCGGGGAGAATCACAAAACTGAGCAGCAAACGTGCTTGGCAGTGTTGAGGTGGTGCCTGGTGATGCTGTGATAAGGACCTGTTGTGTTTTGGTTTGGGGTTTGCGTTTTTTTCAGACCCTGCAGAGGAAGTCCGTGCACCCAGTTTGTGAGCTGGTTCTATCAGATACAGAGCAGTGCTCCATGGGCGTGTAACAACGGATGCTGTTCACACCCTCCTTTTTTTTTTCAACACCTCCCCTCCTCCCCCAAAATATATTTTGCTCTATTTTACGTGGGCTGGGAGGAAGGGGCCGTTTTCTTTTTTAGTTGGCTCTGACTTGGAAACAAATGAACTTGTTAACATACGTGACAGAGGCGTGAGAGCGTGCCTGCCTGCGTGGGTGGGGAGGAGAGCGGCGCCTTCTCCAGAGATGAGCTGGGGCTTCATAGATCAGATGCATCTTATGCACCTTCCCATGGAGATTCTCTCCTTCCCTTGGCCACCTGCCTCTCTGTGCTCCCACGTGGAGTTATTGTGATCAGGGGAAGGAAGTGGAGAGGGACAAAGATCAGAAGAATGCTCAAAGATGGCTTGGAGGTCCAAGTGTGACAGAAATGAGCAGAGAAAAAACAGCCAAAGGTATATCCAGAGCAGGAATGTCTGTCCCCACTCATCACACACATGCTGGTGAGTTATATACAGAAGCATAAAGTATCATTAGTGTTTACATTGTCGTCAATCATTGTAGAGTAAGACAGGAAAGGAGGGCTTTTTCCCCTGCGGTAGATTTTTCATGACAGTTTTGCAAGGCACACATATGCATAGAATTAGAACAGTGATCTATGGCCAGGCTGAAGATATTTTATATTCTATACACTTGGAGAGTGCCACGCTATCAAGTTCCCTTTAAATTCCCTTTGTTCTCTGTGTGTCTCACACAGTGTGAGTATTTGTTGTGTAACATCCACACAAGCTCAGGTTTATTGCTGACTGAGTTCATAAGCCACTGTGTGCTCCCCACATCTCTAAGGTGGGGACCAGGTGGTATCTGGGGTGCTGAGGAGCTGCTCAGGTTCCACACGTCGCTGCCTGGCCCCAGACGATCTGATAATGACGGTCCTGCTGTACATCAGGCCCCGGTGCTGTGCTCTGCCACGTGTCTGGGGTGAGCTGGTTTTCTGGGAACCATTGCAGCACTGAAGAGGTCCTGACATTGCTTTTGCTGCCCTTTCTTCCCTCCAGGCAGAGTAGATGTGTTCCTGGGTTAGGAGGTAGTGGCAGCACCCACTGTTCCTCTGGGATGGATGCACATCAATCCCTAAAACCATCTGTAGGGTCCATTGCCTCATCTCCTCAATGGCTTTCAGGGACCTCAGAGCAGATCCACCAGCCCTGACCCCACCAGGGTGTAGGGACCAGTTCCACTCCATCCAGGGCAGCTCCCAAACCCAAGGTCTGAAGGGAGGTGGCTGAACACGCCCAGAGAAACCTCTGTGGTTGGCAGCTTCACGAACCAGCCCGTCCCACCTCATGGCCAGCCCTTGCCACTGTGACCCAGCCGAGGTTTGGCTCCCATCAGGGGCATCTCTTTGCATTTATCTCCTGGCCACCCACCCAAGGAAAGACCTGTATTGTCTCCGAGGTGGAGAGAGAGCTGCTGTGTCACTGCAGCGCTGTTGTTTTATCTGGAAAGTGACTGAGCAGCTTTCAAACCGTGTTTCTATCCGGGCCCACGTGCCGGGGGGACTTGGGGGTCCTCAAAAGGTGCAAATTGCAGCTGCACAATTAAATCATGGGGTGTGTCCCGGCCTCCGAGGTCCCCGGGGCAGCTCAGCCCTAAGGAGGAGACAGTGGCATTACTAATCAGGGCTTTGACCTTTACATGGCTTTTATTTAATACACATTCCACACTTCCCCAAACTCCCATCCAAAACATTGACATTTCCGCTGATAGATTGGGTCAGATTTTGGAGTAGTTGGGGGACTCAATTCACTCTTACAATGGTTAAATTCTTACAGCTAAATGGGCTTATTCAGTTAGTGCAGCAGCTGGTGTGATTTCGAGAAGAAAATAAACATTTCCTTCAAATATTTTGATTGGCAACTGGACAACTGAAGTACTCAAGCTCGGATTGCCAGGGTCCAAAAAAGCAAATGGGGGCTGGACGGCGAGTAAGCGAGGGAAAACCGTAGTAAATCCTCGGAGGCAGCACTACGGAGCAGATGTGTGTGAGATGTGCTGGGGAAAGGGACAGAAAGATGGGGTTTTTAAAGCCCATTTTCAGCTGTGATTCCAAAGGGAATGCGGGGTCCGAGGGTGCAGCTTCACCCACTTCTTGTTCCCTTGCTTTGCTCAACAGCTGCTTGCTCCAGGTTACTGTTTGATCCTGGCTGTGACAGGGGGTCTTTGCTGCTGAGTTAGGTGGTTATGGAGGGCGTTAATGGCCATGTTTTGTTTGGATCTCGCTGGGGCTGTTTCAGTGGAGATTTCCTCGGGTGCAGGGCAGGGGCTGGGGCTGTGTGGCTCCACCTGAGGCAGCCAGCATGGAGGAACAGCCCTGAAGTGAAGGAGATGGGATGGAGAGGAAACCTTGAGGCGAGGACCAAGATGGAAGGGGCAGTTGTGAGGTGACAGCACTGAGGTGAAGGGACAGTTGTGAGGTGAAAGAAATGGGATGGAGGAACAGCCCTTATATGGAGACCAACATGGAGGGGAAACCCTGAGGTGATGGAGCCAGGATGGAGGGCGTTCTGAGGTGAGGCTGCTGGAGACAGTTGTGAAGTGAAGGAGACAGGATGGAGGGGCAGCCTGGAGGTGAAGGACATGGGACACAGGAGCTGACCTGAAGTAAAGCACACAGGACAGAGAGGCGGACCTGAGGTGAAGGAGACCAAGATGGAGGAGCAGCCCTGATGCGAAGAACACAGGACAGAGGGGCTGACCTGCGGTGAAGGACACAGGACAGAGGGGCTGACCTGAGGCGGAGGCGAGGCCCCGGCCCCCTCTGGCGGCCGCCTCTTTCCCGCCTCCCTCCCGCCTCNCGGGCCGTGCGCGGGCCGGGGTCTCCCGGGTTTTGTTTTTGGAGTGGTTTGAGCGTTTATTTGTAGCCTCAGACTGGTCAGGGAAAGCTGGAGCTTTATTCTGGGCCAGACTTAGAGCCCGAGGCCGGCGGAGGTGAAAGCAAGCCGGTCACGGTCCCTTGGACGCCTCATGGCTCTGCTGGGTGTGGATTGTGTTTGAGGGGTTCGCGCTGAGGGATTCGATTTTTGAAGGATCCAAATTGACAGATCCCAGCGCTGCAGAGTGCTCTGGGCAGGGGTTCAGAGCCTGGCAGAGCTCAGTGTGTTCAGACCCCACGGCCTTGCCGTGCCTTGCCCGTCACACACACACGGCCTGTAATTAACACTCTTACATGCTCCTGTCTAAATTAGTAGCAGGGACCCACTGCCAAATGGTGCAAGTTAAGGCCAATAAACCGTAGCCTCTTAAAAAAACCCTCTTTGAGTACGTTATAGAGGAAAAGGGAAATGTGCCCTGAGCACTCAGGTTTGATTTCTATTTGCATTTTATGGAATATTATTTATGGAGCTGTGAAAAGTAATGAAGGAGCATGGTCTGAGCGCTGGAGATTGTCATCCGGGAAGGCAGCGAGCAGCAGCCTGGGTGTTTTGGGGGCTGAGGGGAATTTGGAGGCTGCTTTTTCTCCGTTTAAGGGGAGGCATTCAGAAGACAGCATGTTTTCTTTCCAGTCCAGGTGCAGGCAGGATTTCTGCCCCATGTTCCTGTCTCAAGCCGTGATGCTGCTGGGTCGCTACAGCCGCGGGGCTGTGGTCAGGCTGCTCCATGCAGAGCTGATCTCCAAACCTCAGCTCGCAGTGCCTGGCAGCAGCTGTGGCCGTAGCACGGCTTTGGGATGGGTCCCAGCGCCCTGCTGGGCTGTGAATTGGGTTTGGAGTGCTTTTCCCCCCTCTGTGCTTTTCCAGCCAGCCCAGCTCGGAGCAGGGCCGGCCCTGTGGCCGCTTCCACGGGCGCTTTGCAGCGCCGGGTGTGTGCAGAGCAGTGTGGTTCGGGGCGGCTTTGAGCTGCTCCTCTCTTATCTCGCCCCAAAGCCACAGCCACGTTCACAAACCAGGTGCTCCCCCGCCTTTCCCCTCCGTGGAGCCTGCGTGGGAAGACAGGCGCTGCTGGGCGCCCGCAAAAGGGCTGCAGGGGAGGGAGGGAGGATCCTCCCCTTCTCCTTCCATGGCTGAAGGACTCACCTGGGAGCAGAAGGGAGGTTAAACATCAAATCCCCTCCATACCTGCTCCTCCAGAGCGTGCCCGTGTCACTAGGTAGCTGGAAGGGATTGAAACAAGTGTTTTCTCCTGGGGAAATGCTTCGGGGCTTGGAACGCCAGCCCTGAGAAGTTAAAAATGCCTCATTGTAATAAATAGATCTAAAACACACGTCCCTGTGCGTGCAGAGCAGCCACACAATCCTCTGGATGTGTGTTTGTATGTATATGCATTTCCAAAACCAACAGGCGTGTTTAGCATACTCACCTCACGTTCTCTTGCTCTGAGGGATACAAAATCCATCTGATGTGACCAAAAAAAGTCACTTTTGAGGCTGCATGGCATCCCACTAGCAAAGGAGAAAGGCCCTGCTTTTAACAAGAAGAAAATAGAGAAGGTCTGAAGGGCAGAAGTTTCACTTCTCTCCTTGGAGAGCAAACCTCATTTCTCTCTGCCTTGATGCACCAAGGCCAGAGGTTCCTGAGCTCTGTCTCAGCCTTGGGGCAGCTAAGAGAGCCACAGGAATGCCTCCAGCTTCTCAAAGAAGCTTCTGCTGTGGATTCCCTCCTCTAACCTGGGCTTCCTGCAGGAGGACGGGATCCAAACCCAAGGTCCCTTTCCAGTTCCAAGCTGACTGTGACCCCCTTTGGGTTTAGACCCTCCAGGAAAAGGCGTGGGGGGCTCCATTATCCAATGAAGCTGGGGAACATCCCCACCACGCTGGCCTGAGCCTCCCTTCCCCCAGCAGAGAGCCTGAATTTCTCACTCTCTTTATCCTCTTGGAAGGAGGAAAATACACAGAGAACTGAAGCAGAGGGATATTGTGGCTCCTGGCTTGGGAGTTTTCAGCTGTGTGTTTATCAGCTCCATCCCCTGATGGTATCAGCACGAACAGGCCACCCACAAGAAGGCTTAGCAGGCTGGTCTGGGCTCCAGCTTTTCCTGCCTGTCTCCGTGTGTGTGTGTGTGTGTGTGTGTGTGTGTGTATATACAGCAGGGATGGATGATCCCAGGGCCCGGCCGTCTGGGGCCTGCCTCCATTTATTTACTACACAGCTGATGTCATGGCTAAACATCTTTTTTCTGTGTTTATGGGGTGTGCTGCTTTAATCTGCCCCGAGATGAATAGACCCGTAAGAGAAGTCGGCTTAGCTTAGTGTCCCTTCTTGGATAGGAAACAACAAATTTTAGGACAGGAAATGGGAGCAACTTAAACAAATGGGTTTAGGGGTTTTATTTAAAAATAAGCTCTTTTCCCTGGCAGACCCAAGAGGTGCTTCCCCTTCTAATTCCTTGGGAACGCTCTAACCACCCCGTCTCCTCCTGCACCCCTGCAGGCACGTCAGAGCTGAGCCCCTTCTCGGACCCGCGGCAGTTTGAGCGCTCCTTCCCAACGCTGCCGGCGCTGACGGAGACGCGTTTCTCCGACCCACGGATGCATTACCCCGGCGCCATGTCCGCTGCCTTCCCCTACACGGCCACCCCCTCGGCCACGGGCATCGGGGGCATCAGCATGACCAGCATGCCCACCACCACCCGCTTCCACCACACCTACCTGCCGCCGCCGTACCCCAGCTCCACGCAGAACCAGAGCGGGCCCTTCCAGGCCAACCCGTCTCCCTACCACTTGTACTACGGGACGTCCTCGGGCTCCTACCAGTTCTCCATGGTGGCAGGAGGCGAGCGCTCGCCCACCCGCATGCTGTCGTCCTGCACCAGCGCCTCGGCGGGGAACAACCTGATGAACGCCAGCCTGGGCGCTCAAAATGACGGTGTGGATGCGGACGGCAGCCACAGCAACTCCCCCACCACCATGAGCACCACGGGCAGGATGGATGAGTCCGTCTGGAGACCCTACTGAGGAGCAGCTCGGCTGGGCGCTGATGTCTTTAACTTCGTCAGCCACGCCGTGGCTCCTTTTGGGAGCGACCAAAGCGATGCCAAGGGAAAAGGTAAACCAAAGTCTTCCAAACCCAAAGCAAAAGGATCCTCTGCATGCAAACATCAAGCGAAGATGGACCGAGACCTTCGTTACATTTCAAGGTGAACACCCACGAGGCTTGAGTGTGTCGCTTGATGTGGTTCCTTCCGTATGTTTTAGGTATGTGGATTGTACATAGGGAAAAAGAAACCCCAAGAACATGTGGAATCAGATGTTTGGGACTTGCAGAACACTTCTTGTTCATCTTGCTCGCACCTCTTCCCCACACAAAGCGTTCAGAAGTGAGGAGAATCTCACCCTTCCTCTGCAAAATGGTTCAGAGAAGAGAAAACACCAAGAATTCATCCGAGCCATCTCTCTGCCAGTGCAGGAGGACTGAACTTTAAAAAAAAAAAAAAGGAGAAAAAAAAGAAAAAAACCCCCATTGTCTCCTGTCCTTTCCTCCCTGCTGGTGAAGGGTCCCTGAGCACCAAAGAGCAATGGGGTTTGCAGCACAGCCAGGGGCACTGGGGCTCAGTCAGCCACGTGAACAAGAGCTGTGATGTGATTAATTTTATTATTTTGTTGACGACAGAAGTTGTATTGTTCATTTTGGTGTCATTGTCGTCATTTTATCAATCAGTAACGTGGCTGACCCCGGGCCCGGCTGACCTCTCCCCTCCATGTTTACACACGAGATGTACTTTTTATGGAGTTATTTTGTTTTGTTTGTTTGCTCTCTTGTCCTGACCTCACCATTCAGCTCTTTGCTCCCCTTAACAAACCTCAGTGGTGGTGGCTGGAGTGAAGGCGGTGTTCAGGACAGTCTGAGACATTTGAGATGCACTTCCAAGGAGCTCAGGAGCCTTTGGCATGGCCTTGCCACTGTTCTCCAAGTGTTCCTTCCATCCCCTCTGAGTGGCAACACAGCTGGTGGCAAAGCATCATTATTCTGTTCTGGTCCTTTCCCATGTTCTCACCCAGAGAGGATTCATTTCTTATTTTTAGTCACATTTGTCAGCTCATCCTGGAAGCTCTGAGATCTTGAGAAGAGCATTTTCTACTCCTGGTGAATTGCGAATTGACGCTGTGCAGCCTTTTCTATCCCCTCAGCCTCCTGTCCTTCCCCCAGGTGACCTGAGCACGGGAATCTCACTGTAGGGGAATAATCTCAAGAGGGGGCACTCAAGGTGCCGCTGGTGGTGGTGACATCAGGTGGCATTTGCAGGAACCAGGTCTGCCACCCTCGCAGCTGACACCAAAGAGATTGCAACCAAACAGGGCCGTGGTGGGAGGCAGCTGGAGGGTGCTGTGGACTCCTCCAAGGCCGGCTCAGGGCTTGGTTCTGATACACAACACAGGGTTTGTCACCTCCTGCAGGCCAACTGTGCCTTCTGCTGGGAATTGGGGCTGGATTTAGGATTCCTCGTGCTGGTAAGGCTTGGAGGGCACAGACACATTCCTGGGGATTCATAAGTGCAGCACCCACTGCCCTCCAGAGCCCTCCCCACAGCCAGAGGACAGTTCCAGCCCCAGTGCCACCACAACCACACCTTTCTTTTTCAATTTCTCCCATAAACATGAGAAAACCGAACCCTCAAAGCTGCCCTCCTGGCCCCTGTGCCTCAGTCACACAGTCCCAGCCCTGTCACTTGTCCCCAGCTCCCAGCTGGCAGCCAGTCACCCCCAGCACAGAGCGCTGGAATTGCACTACCACGGCAAGGCTGGAGCAGCACATCCCTGCTGCCCTGGAGAGCTGCCATGACCACTCAGAGTTCCACGAGCAACGAAGAACAACTCTTTTCAATAATAATTATAATTATAATAATGATAAGATTATTTTTTTTTAAAGCCTTACCCCAGCAAAACTGCAACCTCCACTTGCCTTAGCGCCGGCGCTCGCCGGCTCTGGAGCTGGACAGGGCAGCCTGTGTGTTTCGATGCCTTTTTGCGTTTGTCATCCCGTCCCACTGGTTGAAAGCACAATGGAAGCAAGGCATTCGTAGTTGTAGGTTAATTTAAGACTGTTTGTAGTGAGTTTTAAAAGAGAAAATAATGAAAAAAATGGCAACTATGTTGTTTTTATGACATATTGTCATGTGAAGGTGTAAATAGATGCACCTCTGTTGTATGCAAATGGTCATGAGACAGGCCAATGTTTTTTGCTTTGCACTATAATTTGCTTTTTTTTTAAAAAAAATGCACAATCGCTTGTACAGTAAAGCCCCTTTGTCTGGCTCAGAATATTTAACTATAAAATCTAATTTTTGGTCTTATTTGTTATAATAATATAATTCTTAAATGTGTTGAAGGATACGATTCTTAATAATGCTTCTAATACTTGTATGTGCAGGGTAAAATAACACCAGACTAAGGAGAGGAGATCAGAGATCTTTGTAGATAAAGAAGGCTAAAGTTCTTGGGTTTTTTAATGGTGTCTTATGACGGACATTAAAAAAAAAAAAAAGCTAGCGATACCAAAAAATGTGGTTATTTGTGTAATACCCCAGCCCTACTTGAAGGCAATGCCCTATATTTAATATGTAGCCCAATTTTTAACCTGTAGCACTTGTCACTGGGGAGGGGAGAGGGGTGGGGAGGGGGAGAGGAGGAGGAAGAGGAGGGTCTGCTCCTGGAGAAGTCATTGGGGAAGCTGTGGCTGGAGGAGCCTCCCGGCTTTGGCTTCCCTGAGAACAGCCGGGCTGCGCGGGGCTGGCGTGGGGGCAGAGCCACGGCTCGGGGGACAGTTCTGCTTTTCTGGTATGGGGTCATTTCTGCTCCGCTGGCCGTGGCCGTGGCCTCGGGCCGCCGTGTAATCCTGTCAATGCCGTGAGGAACAATAAACAAATGGTTACAATGGCCCCGCTGCCTCCCGCCTGTCACTTCTCGCCGGGTTCCCGGGGCGGGGGGGCTCCTCACGCTGCTCTTTCTCCAGACTCTGATTTTCGGCTCAGATCCGGTGTTTGGGGGCTGCTCTTGGCCAGTTTGGCACCACAAGGGTGTCCAGGGCAGGCAGGCAGGGATGGGATGGGATGGGATGGGATGGGATGGGATGGGAGGGGAGGGGAGGGGAGGG
>VWZU01010959.1:0-41735 GCA_013397095.1 Sterrhoptilus dennistouni
GCTTTCAAACCACAACAAGGTGTTATCTCATTTTCTTTAAGAATTTCTCACATTATCACCTTAATTCTTAGGACTTCTCCTCTCTCCTCTGGTGACTCCAAAGCTCTGCTCGATGGGCATATTTACCAAAAAGTCAGGTTTTGGAGGAGAAGGGAAAGTGTTTCATCATTCACCATTTAATAATTTTGGTACCAATACAAATGCGATTGCATGAAACACTCCAAATCTCAGTGCCACCATGTTGCAGGGGCTGCTGCTCCAGGCTGGATTACACACCTGGAAGAGCTTCTGGAGATCTTTATTTGTCCCTAGGTAAAATCTGTGTTGCTGTCAAATGTGTAAACACAAGAATGTACCGTCCTGGACAGGCAGTTTCTGTCCTAATCCCAAGGCTGTGGGGTGGTGGGAGCAGTTCCTTTTCCAGGCAATGCCCTGACCCCTCTGGAAGCAGCTGTTTTCCATGTCCCAGTCCATGTGGCTCCTGGCCAAAGCAGTCCAGAGTGGTTCTGTCCCAGGGCCAAGCCCAGATATTCCCTGGCACTGGACAGACCTCCTGTGGGGCTGGGGGCTGCTCCCTGGCTTGGAGTGCTGGGGCTGAGCCTGGGGGCTGCTGCCATTGGCAGGGGCAGCCCTGGCTGTGCCCTCCCATCAGGGCACCAGAGCTGTCCCCTCCTGGGGACGGGCTCTGCCAGGGCACACAGACTGTCACTGCTGCTGGTGACATCCCGGCAGGGGCAGATATGCCTTTTTCATGTTTAGTCCTCGCTGCTTACTCATTATCAGCCCTCATTGTATTCCTTTCTTCAGTGAATATGAATAAGATAATTTCTAATCTGTGTGTTTGGACCAAGAAATATTAATTTGAGCTTCACTGTAAGCTTACAGTATTTTAAATTCCTTCCAAGCCACGTTTGGCCTTGACTGCACAATGTATTTACTGAGGCAAAAACCAGAGGATGATAATTTTCACTGAAGCACACCTGCAATAATGGCTCACAGCATTTAATTTTTCCCTTGGTTTCCTGGTAGACTTTGTTTTGACACCTGCAAACAACCTTTTCCAAATCAAAGTGAGCTTTTTCTCTCCATGTCATGCTGCCACCCAAGTCGAGCTGACAAAGTGCAACCAGGAAACAGAGCAATTATAAACACAGTTTCCTCTGGTGCTTGTGCTGTTTTTAGCTTTGCTGCTCTCCCAAGAAGAAACCTGTGCCTAATGTTTCCAGCTTAGCATGCAAAATTAATAAAATCTGACAATTACACTGAACAACATACAACGAAAGTTAAGGGATCCTTTCTGATGTGTTTGAACTTGAAGATATTAAATTGGCTCCTTCTTCTTCCACTATTTTCTGGTTTAGCACAAAGATCATAAAATGTGTATCTGGAGTGATAAACGATAATTGGCTCTAGGCAGCCTTTTCTCACAGAGACAAAAGAACAGTTGTTATTGCTGTACTCCTTTCAATAAATACACTTGTAAGCTGCAGCTCAGCTGGGCTGCCCTGGGAAGAGGCAGCCTTTCCCGAGGAACATAAAAGAGATCAAATTTATAAGTGGGCATGTAGACTGAAGAGAAGGGTATTTGATATATTAAGGACATATAAAGAGTATTATCTGTGCTCACACAGTGCCAGGAAATATCTTACCAGGAGAAATGCATTCTGAAATTAATCCTGTAGCATACTAGAGAAAACCATGGGTTTAGCATAGATGTAAATCAGGTTCTGATTCTGTCTATAGAGGGTGTGGGAATTAATTCCCTATTCCTATAAGATTGCCCGATCCTACTTGGGCCCACGTTTGGATTTCAAGTCTTAGACCACAATATTTCCACTTGTTCCCTTGCTTTCCATTTGTCCTCATGGAAAGGATTTACTTCATTTTCAATATATTGATCATTAAACCTCATCAGCCAACTTCCTTGTCTGCTCCTTGAAGTGTCTTGTGTGTCTGGCAGTGACATTCTCCAGGATGATGGATAGCACAGGAGTAAAATGCTTAAGGACAAATGTCTTTCTTTATTCTGTTGATTTCCTTTGTATAACTAAGAATAAAAAGAATCAGTTGTTCCTTAAATTGGATTTATTGCTCATATTTTTTGGTGTGTGTTCTTGTTTACTTCATGACATAGAGTAAAATATTCCAATGCTACTGCAAACAGAATTTCAACCATTATCTAGAGCTTCTGGGACTTATTCCACAATTTCTAGATGATCTTATTTGATGCAGCATGGTTTAGATTACACCAGACTCTGAAATGGGTCTGGGATCACTCACCATGCTGTTTGGAGTTTTTATATTTCCAGATTATTTATCATTCTCACTGGTAGGTGGAAAGGAAGAGGAAGATATGAGATATAATTTTTTACAAGGTGTTTTTCATAGAGATAGAAATATTGCAAAATTATATCAACCTTCCATTATTTCAATTAACTAATTTTCTTCATGGCTTGTCTTCTTGCAGCTGGAGCTAAAAGCAGAAGTGAATTGTCTTTAAGAAATTACAGTATTATTCATTGGAAAAGCAGGGCTTGCTCCAAAGGGTCTCCAGCTGACAGTCTGATTTAGTGACTAAATATCTGTTTGAACAGAGGCTCCGTGAGGCTGCAGAAGAATCTTTGGAGTATCTTTTACAATTGGCTGAGAGTCTTAATGAAGCCAAGGTCTCCTGCCCTTGGCCTGTTTCTATGGGCTCCAGCAGTCATTAATGAGTCCCACGCTGACAAGCACGGGCAGTCACCACAGCTGTGCTGAGCCCTGAAGAGCAGAGTTTTACTGAAGGAATGTGCTCAGCTGGTTGTGGGGCTGGCCCAGGCATTTTTGAGGCCCTGCAGGAGCAGTGATTGCTGCCTGTGTTCCCAAAACTGCCCGCAGGGATGGTGCAGGAATGCTGCTCCCAGTTTCATCTGTGTTTGGCCAAGAGCAGCCAAGGGAAACCCTGAGAAAGGGATGGTTCCTCTTCAAATCAAAACCAAACTGCATCTTTCTAGGCCACCCATAGGACTGGATTGTGTAATATGGGAAATACCCTGTCCTGTTCCTGTCCTGGAGCTCTGGCAGAGCTGGGGCTGGCCAGCAGATGATCCTGGAGGATAACACACATGGCAGCCCCTGGCAGCCCTGGGCATGAGGGGACACAGGGAGCTGGGCTGGCACCAGCAAATGTGATGAGGAGCTTCCATGCTCTGTGTGGGCTTGGATTGATTTTGTTTATGCCAGTGTAGGCTCTTCTGAACAGCACAAAGCATTTGCAAAACCCAGAGTGAAAACCAACCAACCAGCTCTCACATTTAACGATTAAGAATCAAAATAATAACTAAAAAAAATAATTGAGAAAACTGCTATAGGAAAGGAAGAAAAATCTCTAATGTTTGAATCAGGTTGAACAAATTGCTTTTCTCCAAGCAGCTCTACGGCTGAGTATGAGGGCCAAGGCCCAAGGAAAAGAGCTGAGTCACCTGACATGGTCAGTCTGAACCTGTTTGTGAGTCATACACCTGCAGTTACTATTAAATAAAGGAGATGACAAATGACTGGGGAAGAAAGTCAAGTTAACTGCCTGGGTTTGTCTGATTGATGACTGCTTTGTTTATAAGCTATCAAGGCGCTTGGTGCACTCCAATATAAAGTGGCTGAGATATTTTTAAGAAAGTGTCCTTTGGCTTATGCTGAGTATTTTTTCAAGCAAGACTAAATGATAACTTTCAAATTTTAAAAAAAGATGTGCAATTTCTTTTGCCGAAATGTTACCTCATTCTGTTCCTTTTTGCTGTTCCTCATGTTATGATTATTCAATATTTTTTCCTTGTAAACTGTCATCACAAACTTCTACAATGTTAGGCACAACATATTACTTCATAATGTCATTTATTAGCAGAAGTTTAATAGCTGCCAATAATCATAATGTGCTTACTTTTGACTACTGGGACCCCATCTGTTCTGCTACTTTAGACCTAAATGAAAATTATGTAGCACATTACTGAGACTTTTTATGTGGGATGTGCTGGGGATTCTTTATGCACTTGATTTCTTTATGTATTATGCACTTGATTTCTTTATATATTTTTTTAATAAGACAACTTTCATTGATGAAAAACTGAAATTACTGAATTTTTTTTTCAGTAATATGCAAAATATATTTTTTCTTGTTTTATTCTCCTGATAGTCAATATTGTTACTAAGCTTGGGTTTGTTGCTGAGTGGTAGCCTGGTGATTAACCCTGTTCTGTGCATCCGGGTTGTGTTAATGTCCCTGCTGCACTTGTTCAGTGTTCTCTTCCCTTTAAAAAAATATGAAAAAAAAATAAATAAATGCAGGTATCTTTTAACAGGTACAGGTATTTGAAGGCTCATTTTTAATTCCCCAGCTGGAGGTGACACCTCTAACTATTGATCCCCCAGTGTTTACAGGGGTTTTTCCCAACCTCTGTGAGTTTCTGTGTGGATTGAAAAGCAAACCTAAAGTGAAATCTTTGTTTCCTGTTTATTCTGCCAAGTTTGGGAGCCCTTGAGTGAGGCAGCACTGTGTGGAGGTTGTGTCTGCACTCAATGTGCACATTAAGAATTCCCAGATGGGGCAGGAGTGGCAGGGTCAGTGGCTTTGACCCCGTATCCTCCTTCACTCTGCCCATGGCCACTCAGAACCTCTGCTCGACTTTGCCTGAGGGTTTCTAGAGCAAACCCTGTAAAAAAGCTCCAAAACTGATAAAATAGGAGCATCTCCCTTCTAATGCAGATCTGCAGCATTACTCACTTAAAGAGGCCTGTGAAGGTTATTATGACACAGCACATCCAGGGCTCTGTTCCAGCAGGCACATCCCAGCTCTCAGTGTCAGGGGAAAATTGCGGGTACTGGATGTGTCCCTATAAAAGAGAACACTGCTAGTTCTCAATTGCTGCTGCTTGGGTAGAGGAGTGTGTTGTGGAAAAGGAGGCAGAAACTGGGAAGGGAGAAGAAAAGGAGATTAGTGTTGAGTTGTGTTGTATATGAGCCGACAGCTACAACTGGGCCTTGAACTGGGTATTTGGATAACTGCAGATGGTGATTTTTAGCTCCTGCCCAGACATGCAAATGAAGATTTCAAAACTTCAACTGAGAACAGGAGTTGGAAGCCCAGAACCTGCTCATTTCATTGTTGAATGGAACTTCAACTTAAAATATGGCTGCCAAAAGCACCTGAATGGATTTTTAAAATCCCCTTCTTGTACATTTGATTGGAAAAAATGTTATAATAATAGGAAGAGCCTTTTTGTGCTGCATTCTGTATGACACTGGAAAAGCTGTATGGTACTAGGGGGAAATGTTGAGAAGGTGGCAGTCCGCACCCTGTGAGGCCTCTGCCATGTTTTATAAACCTGTGCCACCACCCAGCATTCATTTCCAGCTGTCCTGGCTGCTGCAGGTGTCCTTCTAAGGTGTCATTGTCTCACCTTGCTTGGGGTCAGCGTGATGCTCAAACCAGGCTGTGCCTCTTTACGCAGCTTATCTTCTTTTAAGCTTGTTTTTAATTAACCTTTTGTCATGTGTTTGTAGACCTATAGGCATGAGCTATGGTTATAATTCAATTTTTTTTTTCCCCAGATAGATGTCAGCGTGGAGCTGCTGCCCAGACCTGAGGGCTGCAGTGTGTCCTCCCCCCTGCAGGTCAGTGCACAGCTTTGGAGAGTTTCTTTCCAGGAGGGTGGACAAAATGGGCTCGCTGAGGCACTTGGAAGATTCCAGCATCTTTTTATCTGAAACAAGGACATAGAAAGCAGCTGGGCATAAAATATAGCTGAACAGATGAGATACACAGTCTGTTTTCTCCTAAGTAAAAATAGATTGCTGTTCATTTTGAGCCTATATGATGCAGTAAGAGTTCACTGGCAGTGTAACTATATCTTATGCTCCTGAGGAGTTACAAAGATGAGGATGCTGCAGTTACTCTCCTCCTTTGCCATTCTGGTTCCAAGAGGTGTCAAGGGAAAGAGCAGATGTATGTTATTATCTAGGTTATTATCTACATACTTTTTCAGTGGTTAGCAAGATTTCCTTCTGTGGTAGACCTCATGTCATGAAATACATAAATATTCCTGATTCCTAAATAAGAACAGAAATTATCTCTGCTATGATCATGCAAAAACCACAACTAGAAATCCCAGTAATATAAATTTTTAAACCATTTTGTTCAGCTATCCAAGTGTTAGGCTTAGCAGATGTCTTCTTTCCAGTTTTTGTAAACATTTACAGTCTTATAAGGTAGATGAACTTAATATTAGTGAGTTTTTGGTACCAGCAGCCATAAATTATTTGTCACTCCTGAAAATATCTTTATATGCCAAGAAATGCTGCCAAGTGAGCACTGGTCAGGTATTTAGAAACACCTTGGATGTAAATGGACTGCTTTAAGGTTTGGTTTGGTGGGTTTTTGTTTGGTTTTGTTTTTTCTATTCTCATGTGGCCTAAATTAAATCTTCTCTTCCCTGGCAAGGGATGCTGTCTGTGACACCTGCCTTAAATATACCTTTTATGGCCAGGAGACAAATTTCGTTTTGTGAAGTCACAAACTGTTCTTCACTTCCCTGAGTCATCCCTGAAATAACTAAATTTGGGTCAAGCTCTTCCTCCAGCTTTGCCTGCTGCTGAGGCCCCATGTGCTGCTTGCTCCCTCCTCTCTTTCCAGATCCATGTTTTCCACAAGAATGTGGGTTAAGAAGCTGGAGACCTCATCAGAAAGTGGCACTATTGCTTTCTGCCAGAAGAACCTGGGAATGCCAGTGTGTCAGCAATGAGTTTTAAAGTTGAAGGGAGCATTTTCCAAATGCCTTTTGCCTATAAATATGCGTTGCCAATTACATGCCCTTCTTACTGCCTTTAATTGCTGCCTTTTTGGGGTTGCAGAAAAATTAAACTTGCAAGTAAGAGAAGGGAAAGCTTCAGAGAATTAAATCAGGAAACAGATGCACCAAATTTTGTGAAATATGATTCATAATTTCTAGCTGTATACTTTCCATTTGTTCATTCTTTTGCTGTTCTGGGTTTGATTCAGAAACTTGCTCTTGAGCCTGAATCTGAATTTAACGATAAAAGTCCCTGGGTTATAGAAATGATGGTGTTCTGTATATATATAAAAACTACCTATTTTAGTCTTTGTCTAGGTACCAAACTACAGCCCAGACACATCTAAAATGACAGAAGACGGTTGTATTTTTCCAGAGAGCCATAAAATGATCAATCAATACATTAGTGCTATGGGTTGCAGCTGGGTATTGAGAGACATGGCAGCAACCCTTCACATGTCCAACATCTCCATCAAGAGTGCAGTTCATACTCCTGTATAGTTTTATACAGTTTATTGCTCTACTGATATTCTCCTAGATAGTTACAATCAAAGTGTGCTGAAATGCCATTCAAGGAAATTCTGTCAGGATAATGAAGAACACTACATTACTTCATGATACTTTTCTCCAGCTGATAGGGAACAATTGGACTTTGTATTTTGCTGGCCAAGAACATAAAAAAGGAGGATAATTTTTGTCACCAGCTTGAGTGTTTTTGAACTACACTTGGGGCTAAAACCAAGGGCAAAACCAAGATTATTTGGACTGAGTTTTGGAACTGCATATTCCAAACACAGTAAAGAGTTTGTGTGAGGAGGGACACATTGACAATGCAGTGTTGTAACTCAGAATACCTTGATGTGTTGACTGCTGGCCTGCATCCTCCTTGCATTGGCTCTGAATTCAAACATGGTTGGCATTCCTCAAAACCATTTATTATGCCATGAGAAAACGAAGGGTGCTACATTTCTTGCCCATAGAAATGTATGAAGTAGGGGTGGAGGAAATGACAGTAGTGAGTTTGGACTTGCTTTCAACTATTCTTTGTCTCATCTTCTCAAGGCTTTCCACTCATGGAACCTCTCTGTCTGTAGCTGTCATAATGACATAAAATAAAATGGGAGCTCCCTTCACAGAATTAAAGTCTGACAAATGTTAGCCTGAGATATGTTTGGTTTAATAAATGTTTCAATTAAGTTATTTTTGAAGTTATATTGATGAAATTAGAATAGAGAGATCATTTCTTCGAGGACAGTGGATTGCTGAGGCAACAGGGGGGTGTCAAGAAGTGATTTTCTTCAATTTCATTAATGGCTCCTGTGGTTAAGAGAAAATACAAATATTGTTTAAATATCACAGCTCTTTTTCTAATGAACACCAATTATTTATCTAATGAAACTAATAAACCAGACCAGTATGTTCTAAATTTTCTCCCAGTTCATTTGTAGTCCTCTAGTCTTTCCAAGTAGCCGCAGAGAAACACGAGGACATCAAAATGTCTCTTCTTCCAGGTGGAGAGCCCTGCACTCCTCACCCAGAAGCTCCGGCACTCGTGGATCACCCAGGGTCCTCCAGTTCTTGTTTATCCAGACCTAAAGGTTGTTCTCTGAAACTGTGGAAGTTCTCCCACAATTTCTGATTTTCTGGCTGTTTGCCATTCCCACTTCCAGAGCTGCCTGTTGGAAGTTTGCAGCTTGGCAACATGAGGGACAGGAATGGCAGATCCACCCAGCCTGCAAAGTTCACAGCAGGTTTTTCTCAAGTTTTTGATGGTTTGAGTTGGTTTTTCTTGTTCTGTACCAGTTCTTCCACCATCTGTGCAATTCCCATTAATAGTTGTGAATGATTTGTGTGTCTAATTCTTCATGCAGAGTGTTGAAAATCTACCCTAAAGCTATGAAAAAATAATGGGGAAAGCATGTATAATTGAAAATAGTCTTAATCACTGGAATGTTGAAATTCACATGGCTTGGAAGACTTGAAAGATTTCTTGTTTTAGAAAAGCTGAATTGAAAAGAGCTGTCATTTTCTTTAAATGCATTCTTTTGAATAAAATATCAATTCCTGTTGCCAAAGCTTCTAAACATGTTCAAGATGACATGATTGATAACAAGAACACTGTTCTCAGGATGTTTCTAATTCCATCTCTCTGTATCAAGAATGTTAAATTTCCAACCTGATATATGATATATTAACAAATATTTAAGCCAAAGATTAATATATTTTTTAAGACCAAATATTACTGGGACTTAATGGAAATCTGAGAGGAGGTTGCTGGCTCCAGAATGTGGATAAATTCTAGAAGCTGCCTCTTGAGTACAAATAAGTTCCCACTTGGTCCTGCAATGGTGGGCACAATCTTGTTGCTATCACAAAACTAGAATCAAATAGTCATAAATGTTCTGTCTCTGTCTCCAAATCTAAAAATTAAGTTGATTTTCATGGCTTCCTGGTTAGTCTATACCACAGAACTTCCATTTTGGAAATTTTAATGGCCAGCATCTGATTTGAGATGAGAATCCTCCCCCAGTTTGGGAACCTCATCTGTCTCTTATGCCATGGCAGAATGACAAGAATGTTGTCTCGGCCAGCAAGGATCTTTTTCCACCTGTGGAGAGCCTGGACCCTGGAAGAATGTCCAGTTTGTCCAGGAAAGAAGGGGTGCTACAGCCTGTGGAGATAACGAGTAACTTAAATCATCTTATCTTTACTTTGGGAACCAACCAAAGAGCTCTTATTTTGTAACTTGGACTCAGAATCATGAAGTACGAAAGGATCATTCGATCTTTTCCTAAATGTGTCTGGATTAGACCAGCTCCCAAGGTCATTTTGTGCTCTCAGTCAAGAGCTGGGTTTTGTTTTTCCAGCTGAACAAGGTGATCTCTCAGAGGGTTGAGGCAGACACATGTTTGAAGGTCAATGTCATTTCTCATCTAGTGCTCGCCAGCTGGCAATCTCCACCTGTAAATCTCTGAATTAACATCATGGCTTTAAACAATTTAATTTCAGGAACAATATGTGACTAATTATCGGTAGTGGAACTTGGTATGGGAAAGGACAATCTTCTCCATTTTAATTTAAAATGTGTCAGAGTACCTGACTTGGTATTATATTACTGTACATCAATGCCAGACAATGACAGCACTGTAAATAGTATTAACTGACTGGCTTAGAGAAAACCAAAAAAATTTGCAGTTGATATATCAAATTATAGCTCAGGTTCCAGCCTCAAATTATAGGCTTGTCATTAAACATGGTGAAATAAGAGGAAAATGCTCATTAGTTTGGGATGAAATGGAAACAGTTCCCTGGATATTTAGTTTGGGTCATACCCCGGAAACCTCATGTTAGTATCTCATGGAAGACTTTCCGTAGAACCTGTAACTGATTTCGAGAGGAGGAAAAAAGCCTTTTCAGTCCATCAGAACCCAATTTCCTTGCAGGTTTTCAGTTCAGTCAAAAAAAAAATATATCTGAGGGGCAGAAAGTGTTAGGCAGGATCAGTGGCCTTTCTGTGAGTGTCACACACAGAACTAGGAGGAGGAACAGGGCAGGAATTGCTCTGACACTCAGGAATAGGGCCAAGTGTGTGATTTCTGTGTGATTCACTTGCTGGGCTCCACACTGGAGCAGGCTTCATCCTGCTGAAGTGCAATCTGCTGTGCCCAGGCTTCCACAGAAACATTTATTTCAAAAAACAGCCATGGTTTTCAGTCCTCTCCAGCTGTTGAGAGTTCACCCTCTTAAAATTCTCTTCCTGCCAGTAAAGCTCATAAACAAAATGCAAAATATGACTAAAAAAAACCCTGAGCCACTCTTTTGGAAAAAAAATTCTTTTGTAAGTCCATCCTTTAAAATGCATCTTAACTCTGTGCAGTGGATCCTCTCCTGTCTAGCTTGCAGCCATTACCATGGAGTTTTCACCTCCAGCAGTTCCTCCCCATTCTTGTTTTCTTATTGTATTTACATTGCACTGATCTATCCCCTCTGTGTAGTATCATTTTCAGCTCCCCACTTCCTCAAATGTGATGGCCTCACATCCTCAGCCTGTGTAAATTCTATTAGTTCTGCTCTGGCTTGGAGTAAATCAATGGGGCTACCGTGGATTTACACCAGCTCAGGATCTATCCCGGGGCTTTTAATCATTGTTACAGCCCCTCTTCAAGTAATCAATGGCACATTTGTACTGTGCTGGGCTGTGGGCTCAGCTCCAGCCCCAGGAGAACTTCTGGTCTTGGTCCTGCTGATTGAATTTCATTTAAAGTTGGAGTCTCGTGTATGTAGCTGGGGGCACAAGTGGGACTCTCCTCACCTGAATATGGGAGAGTAATGGTTCTAAATCCAGAAATATATCTCTGTATCCCTTTTGGATGTTGTGTCTCAGGAGGATTAATTGTTATTTCCTTCAAACCCATGTAGCCAAAGAAGAAAGTTATTAAAAAGTAGATAAAGAAAATGAAAGATGGATTCACAAAGAGAAGGGAGTTAAGAGTTAACCAGGTTTTAGTTGCTGCCAGATTGCATCTTAGTTTTCAAATGTTTTCTGGGGGAGGATACTCAGATTTCCCATCTCCAGCTGGGTTTGGGTTTCCAAATCTCTGTCAAACTGAACCGGTTTCCTTGGTAACAATCTCACTCTCCCACCTATGAATAAGGACAATTGCTTCTTTCTGCTGAGCGGGGATGGGGGAGTCAAAAGAGAAGGAATAAGGTGAGTCTGCTGCACAGAACCTCCGCACAAATTCCGAGTGTTTGGGTCTCAGTGGATTGGGTAGAGATTACAGGAGTTAGGGAAGGATGGGAGGAGATGCTGAACACACCAAGCTTTCCTCAAGACCTGACATTTTTTCTCCATCTGAGGGCACTTTTACACGTGAATAGTTGCAATGATAAATGAAAAATGTGTCTTGTGTATGTGGATGCTTGGGAAGTTTGGTGGTTTTTGTCTTAAGACATTTCCCTTTCCCCTTTCATTGAGCCTGACCAGGCCCTAAGTCTATATAAGGTCAGTGGTTGGTTTGAGGTTAGTGGCCAAGCTCAAGGTCTGAGACACAAAAATCATAAGTTAGAACTAATGTATCATTTTTTCCCCCTTTTAATTGTGCTAAAAAAACAACCAAGATTTCATCAAAGTTTTTAGTCATCCCTCAAGGTTTTTCCATGTTATTGTGTTAGATTTTAGGCAAATTTTGAGACCACTGGAATCTGTCCATCTTGGCAGAAATTATTTTATTTTTTCTGTGCTGTGACAGGCATGGATTTTTCCTGTGAAGTCCCTCTTTGCCTCTCCTGTTGGAGTCCTGCCTTAGTGGCTGTGCCTGTGCTATATGTGATGTATTTGATACACACTGAGTCTCTGGAAGGCTTGGTAGCACCCTGACAATTGCATGCCCATATCCAGCCTCCTGCCTTAGTTCATATTATGTGATGGAGCTGACACTTCAATTATAATTTTCGTCAAATACTAATAGACTGTTCAAACATGAGGAAGCCTAAAACGAATTCTCTCCTTCCTTGTCCCAATTATTCATCAACAAAACAGTTTGCTTATTCACTGAATTGATTTTCTATTACTTTTTAAAATTTAAACCCACAGCAACTATTTGTGATACTGTTACAGATACTGCATCAATTATTCCCTGTAATTGCTTCATCCCCCCATTCATACATCTTTCTTCAATCCCTCTCTTCAGCTGATGGACTTTTTTCAGACAGAGCTGAGACTGAGCTTCAACTTGTGTGTCTCTCAATGGGATTGTCATTCCCTCTCTCTCCTGGACTATTCTGAGAGCTTGACTCTTGGCCAAAGCACTGGTGATGGATTTCTCAGCATTCTCAGCACTCAGTTTAGTCCCAGCTCTGGAGAACATCACCAGCTGCACATAAACCTAATGAGACAATTGTTTATGGGCTTAGTGGTTGGAGCACGGATCTCCAAAGGTCAGCCTTAAAACTTGCAACTTCATTTTTCTGAGGTGGTCCAAGTGTTCTATCCACAGCCTGAGCCAGCCTGAAATCCAGAGAACCATGCAGAGAGTGAAAGGGGACTAATGATACCTCCAGTGGACACATAATAGTTACTGTGACTTTTGTAAAGAGGTAATTTGCAAGATGGGAGACAATCCCACCATACTTTATAATTCAAATGTCACTCAGAATGTATGCTGACATGCAGCTGATTAACAGCAAACTTTGGTGGCACATTAATTTGTATTTAATCCAGAGGCTCTATTATGATGTGATAAAAATATCTTTTTTTTTTTTCAGTAGTCATTCAATTACAATGCACAAACGATCTTGACCATCTTCTGAGTTTCACATATTTCACTTAAAAGCCTAATAACCGTGTCGCACTTCTGTGAAAGTTGGCACACAAACAACAGACTCCCCAGATACAGCTTGGATTAATGTGAAGTGCTTATGATAAAAGAGCAGTTGTACAATTTTAAAGAAAAACTAATGCCAATAAATACGGCTTAGATGAGTCTGTTATTTGTACACTGTTGATATTCCTTTCTCTCTCCTTTTGCTAAGTGCACTCTGTAGTTTTGAGACTATCATTTATCTTTCAGCACCTCTTTGTTTCTTTTCTGAAATCAATGGCTTAAAAGAATGTGACTTAAAAAAAAAAAAGGGGGGGAGAAGGGAGTTGTGCTCCTGGGTGGAATTATTTGTAAATAATTTATCTTCTTGCAGTGGTTTTCTGTCCTGTCTTCAACATTCTTGCATCTACTTCTTTCTTGCTGGAGCCCACAATGATATTCTCTTTTGCAGATAAGAGTTATTTTGCTGCAAGCTCTCTGTTAGAACAGTTTTGCCTTTCTGGCGAGAATATTAATGCAGAGTTCTGGTGGCAGTGGCCTCAATTCAACAAGAAAGAGCCCAGGATTTATTTGGTGGAGAGAGAACCCATAGGCTCTAGGCAATGGAGCTGTATTCTCTTCTATGTCTGCTTTTCTCTAAATTATTCAAGGATTTATTAATATCTCTCTCTTTTAAAAATTTTTCAGTGCAAGCCTTGTGACTGTTTTAATGTCCACAATCAGATGTGTTTATGTTTTCTCATCAGCTGGATTTGAAATCAATGTCCTCTTCCCTTGCCAGTTTTTATCTTGCAGCATCCTTACATCCAAGGAACACATGGCTGTGAAAAATCTCAGATTTGGTCAGGATTTCCTGTTCTGGGACTTTTCAGGAACTTTACTGATGTGTCAGGTGCGGGGCCCACAATGAACAACGATCACGGTAACTCTGCGAGGTCAAACCAAGAAAAGTGCCACTACTTTGGGCTGTACCCAGACTTCAGACCTTTGTAAATTATACCTCAATTACCAGTGAAGGCAGTGAGTTTTTAACATCTGCTGGTGTACAACACAGGGTGGTTGTTCATGGTGGGCAGGACTCTTCTGCATTGGGAATAGAAATTTTGGTTCTGACACTGAAAATCTGCTCCTGCAGACATGGCTTTATTTTGTGTCACGTGTTCACAGACAGAGAAGCCTTCCCTATGTCATTGTCTCCCAGAGCACATGAACAGGTACTTCCAGATTGGAATGGGGGAACTTCAATGACAGAATTGTTGTTTTGTAGTCCCAGACATATCTGTTGGCTTTGCTATCAATCATTGCTTGCCATCACAATCACAGCAGCTGAAATACCCTTCTGAGATCAGAAGCCGCTCTGAAATTGCATGTATTTATTCATTTTAACTTTACACATGTACTTATCTCTAACATTGTGACATACATCTTCTATCTCTGTAATAATGGACTAAGGGTACCACCCTTGGGTGGCGTAAATCCAGATGGGCTCACTCAGGCCCACGTTAGCCCATAAACTGGAAGTCTCGTCCACAAATTTCCACAAACGTACAGAACCCTGCCCTTGATCCGCACTCATCTGCTGGGAATGGAAGAAGCTCCCATAGACACCTAGCTCCAAACTCAGCATTTGCTTGTCATTTAAATAGCAATTGTTGTGTTTATTGTCTTTATATTTTAGCTTCTGTCTTTGCAGTATTTCTCAGATACTGCAAACTTTCTTCTCAGCCTTCCTGGCTCCCTTTCAGCACTGAAAGTCAGTCTACTGTTGCTAAATGTCAGTGATGCAGCTACCCACGCTTGGACTCAATACCTCCCCTCCCTCTGTCTGTCTCCTTTTTCCATGTGGCAAATGACAAGTTTTCAGGAAAAGCACAGCAGGTGCTTGCGCTCTTGCGTGTCTCAGAGCTTCCAGGACCTCCCAATATTGAATGAAGGTGGTATTTCCCTAGAATACCCTCTTCACCCTCTTTCCAATACAGAATAAGACAGAGGAACTGAGATCTGACAAAACATTATTCGTGTCAGGCTTTTAGCCTTATTGTTGGACATAACTGAGGCTAAACCTTGCCCTGGAGTCAGTGATCATTTTGCACCACAGGGGCTGAGCTCTGTGAGGTTTCATTCCCACATGAGCTGTACGTTTTAGCATATGTATTTAAAGTGGAATGGTAAATCCTTGTTCTTAGTGAGAAAAAAAAGTATCCTCAACTTCTATATTAAACTCTGTCCCCATACTTTTTTTCTTTCCTCCTGCTTCTCCCTCTGCTTTTTTCTTCTTGTGTGCAGTTTCTGATCAGCCTCCAGCCAAAGGCAGCATTGTCAGGTGTGAAGGGAGCGTCTGCTGGGCTGGATTTAGGCACGGCTGGGCTGGGCTGGAGTAGAAAGAACCACCTCCTTGTAGAGGTGTGTGTTCAGAATGGCTGGTGAGGCTCTGTCACCTCTGCAGGGGCAGCTCCCAACTCGGAGCACACGGCACAGCAGATGCCTTGGTAGCCCCACACCCTCCCATGCTGGCTCAGGGCCACATTTCCCCTCCTAAATGTCATTACTCAAAGGGAAAAATGGAGAAGCTCCTGTTGCTGCATTGTCCCACTTTGGAGTGTGGCTACAGGAGGGACCAGCATGAGCCAGCTGGGAATGGAAGTGCTCAGGGCCCAGTGCCACAGTCACTGCAGGGCCAGCCCAGCACAGTGTGGGCTGGGAATCCAGCTGGGCCTTGAGTGAGCCTTGCAGCTCCTCTGCTGCTTTTCACAGAACCCCAGACTGGCTTGGGTTGGAAGGGACCTCAAAGCCTATCCAGTGCCACCCCTGCCATGGACAGGGACACCTCCCACTGTCCCAGGCTGCTCCAAGCCCCAGTGTCCAACCTGGCCTCGGACACTGCCAGGGATCCAGGGCCAGCCAGGGCTTCTCTGGGCACCCTGTGCCAGGGCCTGCCCACCCTGCCAGGGAAGAGTTCCTTCCCAATATCCCATCCATCCCCATCCTCTGGCACTGGGAGCCATTCCCTGTGTCCTGTCCCTCCAGCCCTTGCCAATTATCTCTCTCCATCTTTCCTGCAGCTCCCTCAGGCCCTGCAAGGCCACACTGAGATCACCCCAAAGCTTCTCCTCTCCAGGTGAACAATCCCAACTTTCCCAGCCTTTCCTCCCAGCAGAGCTGCTCCATCCCTCTACTCATCTCTCCATGGTACTCCTCAACAGATTTCACCACTGTCTGAACTGGGGAGTAAAAGCAAACCTGGACAGAGCCAAGCCCTGTGACTGTCACCCCTGACTTTCTTGCTTTCGAGTGTTTGAGTCTTTGCAGCAGCTTTCTCACGCTGCTTCATGTAAACAATATTGTATTCTTAGAATTTATCTGTATGTTTTGCATAGTTGTTCTCTGAGAGAGAACTTGACTGATGGTCATAGTGACCAGGTCAGGAGGTTGTAACTACCTTGGGCCAATCTCGGCCCACTGTACAAAATGTATATAAGTAGAATTGAAGTCAGATAATAAAGAGCCTTCCATGTTTCACCCTGCTGCTGCCTGCCGTCCTCTGTGAGGGTCTGCACCCATGTTGCAATGTGTTGCCCCTCTAAGGGCAGAGGTAACATGTGACTGCAGTTTTGGCACCCAGCTGCACTTTGATTTTTAGGGAGCAGCTGGTTTGTAACTGCTGGATGTGATTGAAATGAGATAACACCCTTAATGTGGTTCATTTAGGTTACCCTATTGTGGTTCATTCTCAGGCTACTCTATTGCTTTCTCTAATGGAGCATTGGGGGAACAAGGCAGTGAAGGATCTGATTATCAAATGTCCCAGAAAAATTTAACATTGACCTGGATTTTCAAGTGGGCAAAGATAGAATTATAAAGTAATTCCACTTCCTTTGATTTCGCTGCACTTAAATACATAAAATGTTATGTTGATTATCATAACAGCATGAATTTGTATTGCAGGAAATCTGCAAGAATACTGGTTGGAAATATCCTCCTAGTTTGATTATTTTTTCTTATTATTCAGATGTATTGCACTGAGCAGATATTCAGAATTTGTCTGGTTATGTAATGTAGAAATTTTCTGTCATGGGGAAATTTCGAAATCATTATTTTAGAAGTCTCATCCTTTGATAGAACAGTGCTGTTTGCTTAAATACTTAATGGAGAAATCTCTTTCATGAAACAGAGAAATGCCTTGATCAGATATTCAGACTTCACATTTCACCTCCATTACCATGCATGTGAGTACAAGGCAGTGCCATTCCTTCAGGTAAGGTTACAGCATTCATCGGAGCTTGAGTTTATAAAAGGATTTCCATGGAGCTGATCAGATACCTGTCTGACTCTGCTGACAGATGGAGTCAAGTATCTTTTCACTTGCAGATTGACTGGAGTGCAAGATTAATTTAGTGTCTTCCAAACCACTTTCCTACAAATCCTTTTATTTTACCCTTTGGTTGCCCTGAGAAAACCTTGCTGTCTTTTTAATATGATGCATAATAGAACAGTCAACCCATATTACTGCTGACAGTGTTGGTGCAAAGCATACATTAAAATGTGATGGGGAGAAGAAAATATGCTTTACTGATAGCAGTCAAGGTTAGAGAAAAGCCACTCTTCTGTGATCCTATTTGTGTTTCCACAGTTGTGTTAGTATTCAAGGGAGCCGAGCTTTTTTGGCTTTGGATGAGAAAGGGAAGCAACTTTTATATTTTTTATGAGTAAGCCCTGAAGTTGTGGAGATGAAATTACTGGAATAAAACAGAGGAGAGAGTGTGACCATGCCTTTTGTTTGAGGCTGTATCAGATATACTTGAAATAATGAGTTTCTGTCCAGCCTACTGCAGGCAGGACCAGGGCACAGAGGGGGAGCCCTGGGGCTTCCTCACAACAGGAGGAGCCTGGTCTTGGGTGAGGGGATGGAAATAACTCACAATACACATTGCACCTTCTACCTGCTGATGTGTTGAACACCAATATTTGGAATAAGGAAATGACTGTATTATTCCACTGACTTGAATAGCTGAAATGTTGTGAGAGAAAGTTCATTCAGTCCATCTTCAATTACCTGGACTGATACAAGACTCTTTATACATATTTTTCCTGCGGTGTGGGTAAATACTATCTTTATTTCTCATAGTGATTTTCTGGTTTTGAGTAATTTGTTACAGTACCCCTGAAATTATTGTTTATGAGAGACAAGAAATAATGACAATTTGTTTGGAATTTTTTACAGTTTTTGCATCCTATAATTCTCTAATCTGCTTCAATTGTTTCAGTTCTTTAATTGTTCCTGCTAACACTTATATCCTGCACAACCTCTATGAGGAACGTGGCTATTTTAAGAATATACATAAAAGCTGGCAATTACATTGTCTTATCAAGTTTTTACAGCTTATTAAGTTGTTCAGTGGTACTGGAAACGATTAGACTCAATCCTGTAGGAATGAGAGCCTCAGACAGGAACCTGGGCTTCTAAAGCTGTGATATCCTGGAACATTCCACCTGCTGAAGGGGTTTCAAAGGCACTGGCAGGAGAAATCATTTGGGGTGGAATGAAAATGTGTCCAGGTTTGAATAAAAGCAGGAACACATTAAAAGCTGCTCATTGTGGAAGGTTGGACAGACGCAGTCACGGTGGGGGCTCATCTGCTGTGTTAAAGAAGTGATGAATGACCATCCTCAAGATGAGTTCCCATAGCCTCCAGCCACAGCAGAGTGCACTCCTTGGCTGACAGGCAGCAAATGTGATCCTGCTTTGCTTCCTGGACAATGCAGCAGCCAGACCCTGTGCCAGGAAAGGGAATTAGGGCTGCATTTCTGTCTTGGGATGGTAGCAGAGACAACATCAGCAGTCTGGTTTCTCCTCCCTCTTCATCTTGGAGCTCTTTACCACTGAAGGATTTTGTGGGGCTGTGCTAGCAAAGGTGTAAGTGGAAAATCGAAGAAATCAAAACACTTTTGCAAGCCCATCAAGCTTAAAAAAGCAGATTTTTAAATCAAAAAGTCCCAAGCGAAGCCCTGCAGGGTGTGCCATGAAAAGAAATTATTTGGCTTGCAAAAGAGACTGACATAAAATAAGCAGACCTGTACAAATTGTGAAAACATGAAGCAAAGAGCTCTATTCTGTGTATTATTAGAACAAGAAGGGCTGAGTTATCCATACTCTTGGCAGTAATGGGAGACAGGACAAGCAGTAGGAAGTGGGGACAGATACAAAACTGTCCATCGATCTTTCAGTTTTGTCAGCACCTGAATGGCTGGAGGCTTTTTATCTGCACGGCTCCTGAGTTTATTATTCCTCTTTTTTATCTATTCTCTCCCTCTCTCTCTTTTTAAAAAAGAGCTGCAGCATTTCTGCCAGCTGAATTCTGCAGAACACAGCTGGGATCCTGTGTGCAAGGAACATTTCTGTCACTCTCAGGATGCTGAGGAGCTCAGCTTCCCTGCTGCTCCTGTCCCACTCCAGTTTTCTGCCTGCAGAGGGAAAACTTTACATTTTGTAATGTTCTGATGGCAAAATAAACTCCTCAAGAACTTGGAGCCATGTGTTGGACAGCTGCTGGGAGCCAGCCCAGAAAGAGGGTGGAGCAGCCTGTGTGGAATCTCTGAGTAGCTGTTGTGTTACTGGAGTTAAAAAAAAAAAAAAAAAAAAAAAAAAAAAAAAAAAAAAAAAAAAAAAAAAAAAAAAAAGAAAAAAACTTGGATGTTGGTTTTAGCTGGAAATTTTCTTTGCCTAAATAAATCTTTCCAGATGCTACAGAATAATTCAGTGAAGATAAATAATGTACAGAAAGAAGAGATGCTTCTAAAAGAACTTTGCAGTGGATTAGTTTCAACTGTGTGCATATAAACACACATTTACACACAGTTATATGTATGTATCTTAACCAAATATTTGCAGGCTCTTTCAGAGTTAAGTATTTTTGAGTTTTCTTGGAGAAACTTTCATTATGATTAATTATTGTCAAAGTCTTGATCTGGAGAGATAAATAGAGATGTATATTTATACAACATCTGATTTTGCATAGTTTATAAGAAGTTATTTCTCAACAGCCCTGTTTGAACTTACAAAAGTCAGTCTACTCTTTTTAAATAGTTGCCAGCTGTGTTATTTTCTTTCATTCATTCAGCTAATTTCCCCCATATTTAAATAGCTTGAGAGCTATGTTAAGGCTTCATTCTGTTCAAAACTCAAATTAAAATGCTGATTTCTGCAGTGCCTGGCATTTCTGACTAGCACTTTAGTGACTAGCTCTGATCTCTTTATTAAAGAGTTTATATGACAGTTGCAATTGTAGAGGGAAAATAAAAATAAGCAAACAGCCTTTTCCCACTGATGTGGCTGTTCACAGCACAAAGTGTTTTTTGCCTCATGCTCATGACGTAGCCATGTGCTTTGCCTTTGTGGGATGTTGGCTTTTTCTTGGAAAATATTTTAAAGGGAAATAGCTCTCAGGAATTTTTCACCACACTGGATGGTGTGTTCTCACAAATGGAATGTGATGACTCCAAACAACTGTTTCCCCTTCCAGGCTGGTTGGTGAGGTGCAGGTAGAGAGATCTGTTTTGAATGCTCTTCCTCAGATTTCACTGGTTGCCATTGAGCAGCCAGAAAGAAATATGAGGCCTGTAAAATGTGGGAAAGCAGCTACCTTGGGCAAGCAAAAGGTCCAGTCCTGGTCATTTTCTTTGACTCCAGTAAGATTTGACTAAGACACAAAGAGGCTGGGCTGCAACATGGAAAAATCTATCTTTGTTCTTGTAGCTTGAACTCCTGACCCAAGACATTTGCTACGAGCTACTCTGGAGCCGGCCTGAAGCTTTCACGACCAGTGTTGTTGCTCCTGTCTCTCCCAGATGTCTGTTAAATCAGGATAGATCCTTTACTGAATTTAGAGAAAATTAACTGCTAGCACTGAGTGCAGGAAGAGAAGATTTATTTAAAGCGCTGTCCCTCTTTGGAAGACAAAGCAGTAGATTGAAGTTAAAACTGCCAATATGGATCATGCTGGAGATAAGCAACATTGAAACCAGCACTGTCAGCCTTCTGCAAACTTGTCCTTGGGCCTGTCTGAAAGGGTGGCAGAGTGGACAGGTGGCTCTGACCTCCTTGTCTTGCTTCAGCATTTCCATTCTATAAGATTTCTCTGTAAGAGGAACTTACAGATAAACCCAGGCCTGACTAGCTGGCAGAAGGTTCTGGTCATTTTACGGAACATATCTCTGGAGGAGGTTACTGATGATCCCTCTTGTATCAGTTCAGACCCTGTGCCACCCTCCAGCTCTGTGTGCCAGGGCTGGTGCTGAAGGAAGGGCACTGCTCTCACCCTGCCCCAGGGGCAGGTCACAGAGATGGACTGAGCAAACCTGGCCTCAGCTGGGGCAGTCACAGGCATTGCTGTTTGTGTCTGCAGGACCTGGACACATCAACCCTTCCAAAATGGTTGGAAGATGAGTAATCTGACACAGAAAAAAAGAGAGAAGGTCTGTGTTTATGAAGCCAGGATTTAATAATTTCAATTAGATTTTTGATATGGGAGAAACCCATGGAAGAATTTGAAATGTCTAAAATGACAGAAAGAAACAATAAATATTTTTAACCATCTCATTATTCAGCCTGGAGAGAAGATTTGGAGTGATCTCAGTGAGGTCTTGCAGGGCCTGAGAGAGCTGCAGGAAAGATGGAGAGAGACAATTGGTAGGGGCTGGAGGGACAGGACACAGGGAATGGCTCCCAGTGCCAAAGGACAGGGATGGATGGGATATTGGGAAGGAATTGTTCCCTGGCAGGGTGGGCGGGCCCTGGCACAGGGTGCCCAGAGCAGCTGTGGCTGGCCCTGGATCCGTGGCAGTGTCCAAGGCCAGGTTGGACACTGGGGCTTGGAGCAGCCTGGGACCGTGGGAGGTGTCCCTGTCCATGGCAGGGGTGGCACTGGATGGGCTTTGAGGTCCCTTCCAACCCACATCATTCCATGACTCTCTGATTTTCAGGTACATCCTCACTAGTCCCCTTCCTCTGCTAACCTCCACTTCTTGTGGCTCCGTCCCACCTTTTACTCTGTGCTCCCTCCTTTTTCCTCCCCTGCCAGTTGCTCAGCTCCTGCCCTTCCCCACTTTAACCACCATCAATCACTCAGTTCTTTTTTCCCTTTGGCATTCCCTTTTTCTCTCTTGCAGAAACCCCCTGGAAAGACCTATTCAGGGGCACAGTGACTTGGGAAGGCTTTTTAAAAGGTATGAATCTATCAACATCCCTGCAAAGTCTTTTTGGAGTCACTCTGGTGTAACGTGGCTCATGGCCTGTTCCTGAGCAGGTCGTGCTGCAGATCCCACAGGCTGAGGGTTCATCATTGCCACCCTTGTGCTTCCTGGGGCTGCCTTGAAAGAATAAATTATGCTTTCAGCTTCTCAGAACTTGTCCTGCTGTGGGCAGGGATGCAGACCCACACAGTTTGGGCTCCAAACCCTTATTGAAGCCTGGGTGACCGAGGTGTCTCTGTCCTGTCTGGGTGCTGGCCATCACTGCTCTCCTCACTCTGTCTGATGTGTGAAGGCAGTATGAGGTAGGTTAAAAAAAAAAAATATTAAATTTCAGTACATAAAGCCTTTCTGAGGTGATCCTCAAAGAAGAATGAGGGAGGGAAGACAGAAAAAAGGAATGTGTAACAATATTATATCAAAACAGCTGTTTTGCTTAAGCAAATTAAGACTCCTTTTCCCCCAATCTCAATTCTTAAGCCTTTTGCTGCTGGGATTGTAAAAAGAGACTTATCCAACATGATCAGTTGATTTTGTGGTATGAAGTGATGCTGTCAGAGGGGCTGATCACAGCTGATCTCACGATACAAACAATGACATTTGTTCTAACTCATGGAAGGCATAAACAAGAGTGTCTGTGTTGCGCCTGTGATTTAATCTCAAGTCTTTGTGTCACTGCTGTTTTTATGATGGGTATTTAGTAAGAAAAGAGGGACTAAGGCAAGAAGAGAAACTGCTTTGCATTTTGACTTGATTGGCCCCTGAATCACACAGAACAGGCCACTAGTAATGTACACATTTTAATTTCTCAATATTTTATTTCAAATTCTTAGTAAGAGAGGACTCTAAGAGTTAAACATACCAAGCTCTTGCCTGTCCAGGGGTCAGCACACCAGCTTATTTTTTCATGTCACTAAAGCAAAATCTCTGGATTTTAGATTGGGTATTCATATGCCGTTAGATTATGGGCAGGTAGTTAAATTGGGCAAACTAAAAAAAAAGTACCCAATTGTTTGTGTCTAAATGTGTTCTCCTCTGAAAACTCTTTCTGAATTAAAATGTAATTGGGATTTCCAGTATAAGATGGAATACTTGTATTGCTTCCCCCCCACCACAGGAAGATCATCCATTTTCCAGCTCTAGTTTCTCTGATAAAACCCCTATAATTTAATCTGCAGTTTTGATAGCAGCAGAATGCAAGATTGGAACAAATATGGTCAGACTCTCTCCATTTCCTCGTCATGATCCATTAGTTCATTATGTCAAGGTCAAAGCTAAAACTTTTAAACTCTTGTTATTTTACAAAATTGAAAATATCGGGAAATGTCGGGATTAGGAAAGTGTTGACAGAATCAATGCTGCAGAGCATCACTTCTGAGAGCAGCAGAACACCTCAATGCTCAGAATCTCTTGGCTCCTCAGAGAAGGATCTGCTGCTCCCCAGCTGAGCTGCCAGGACTTTATTAATCCTAGGAAAGGTTTTGCTGCACCTTGCTTTGCTACCAACAGATAAATCCCCCTGATTTAGATTTGTTGTGACTTCTCCCTGGCCCGTGTCAGTAGTTGGAGGTCAATTTGAGGCTTTTCCCTGGGATGCAGTGGTCCCACGAAGGATGGCCACACTTTGTGTCCTGTCACCTTGGAGTGCTGCTGCCATGAAAAGAGAAAAGTCATGGTTTGTGTGGATGATGTTTTGCTTTATTGTGTGCTTTCAGCTCCTTAATTGAATTAGCAAAGTTTTCTATGTTGATTTTTTCTTTTTTTGAAAAGCAATGAACTGAGCTCAGTACAAGTCTCCAGTAAACAGAGAAGAAAATAGAAGAATGACTGTTCCTTTCATGCCATTAAGTACTTAAGCACATCCTTAATTTTATTTGGCATTGCAGTGAAACCGAGCAATTTTTAAAATATCTTTCTCAATCAGTTAAATAAGGTAATAAATTGAAAACCGAGAAGACAGAGGCAGCACAGCATTTTAAACAGCAGACCTCATCCCTTGCCAGCCCCTCTGCCACAAAACCTGCAAAACAAACACACAGTAAAGCAGATATCTGAATTCTGAGCAAAATATTTTAAAACATTACTGTCTGGCTGCAAACTAGGAAGGTGGCATTGATCCCAGGAGAATTTTTTTGGTAGTGCTTTTTTTTATTTCTTCTCTTTAAAATTTCCTCCTGATTTAATCATAATTGATTTGCTGAAATTCAATTACTCATTCAACTTCCTCAGAGCTCCAGTGTGTGCCTTGGTCTCCCAACAGTGAATGAGTTAAATGTTTCTTAGCTTCCGTTTTGCCTAGATGAGGCTTTTGTTTAGAAATGCCTTCCGAAACGATTGTTAATTCTTTTAGGCAAGTGACAGTGTTGTGGCAGCTGAGTTAACTCATCAGAAGTCTCTAGGTATTGATTTGATTTGCATTTCCACGCAGAGATTGCAGTGGTCACACTGGAGCAGTGAGTGATGTGAGTCCCTCCCTCCCCAGCTCTGTGCTGGTGCCTGCCCTGTCCCCCAGGCCTGGGGGGTGCTGGGGGCAGCTCTGCCCTCAGCTGGGGTCCCAGGGGTGACAGGAGTGTCCCCTGGGCTGTGTGAGCGGCACCTGGGGGGAGCCTTGTGCTGCATCCCCAGCTGGGGATCGCCCTCTGGTCCTCATGGGACTTCTTCTGTAGCCATAAAAGCAAAAAATGGGGACAAAAGGAGAGGTTCCTTTGCTGACATTAAAGTGCCTCAGTCCATATTTTCTATTTGTATGAGCTGCTACTGCTGCCCAGCTCAGAAATACAAAACCCTTGCTGGCCTTGTAAGCCATGATTCCATGTGTTGGTTCCCATTCCCTGCCTGCTCCTTTGCCACTGCTCTTTGCTTTGTTTGTAGCTGCCCATAGCTTTTTGTTTTGCCTCAAGCAGATTTTTACTGATAGTGAGTTTTTTAGCCTCTCTTTGTAGCCTTACTGTTCTCCTGTTTTTTATGAATTCATTAAGATTTTTTTAAAATAAGACAGTTTTGCTCCTCAGGTTCATTCCCTAAGGGATTCTTCCACACATATGGAAGTTTTTCCAATTCCATCTTAGTATTTTCATTCTTGTTCAACTGATGATTTTATTTCCTTTTCTTACATTCTCACTTCAATAGACTGCTGTCTCTTTCAGAGTTCCTTCAGAAACTGGGTTGGTACAAGACATCACAGCTTTAATCCACAGATTCCTGCTTAGGTATTTTCCTGTTTCTATGGAAGACATTAATCTTCCTGTACAATGAAATAAGCTGTACAAAATTGAAAAGGCAATTTAATTGCCAGTACTTATGCATTTTCTTAGAATAGCTAAAATCCCACCAAAGGTGGGATACAAGTGGTACGAGGAGCTCTCAACTAAAGAACTAAAATAGTGGAAGCAGATTCACTGTAAAAAAACCCTACAAGACATCTTTATAAAGTTTCTTTTATTTATTCAAATGTTATAAATATCACAGGGAGTGATAACTTGGTTTATAAATTGAAAGAAGAAAGTGAATGTGCCAGCCTGGAAAAAATATAAACAATTATGCTGTCAGTCATTGTTTGAATTATTCATTTGAAATATCTTTTAAGAGTTTTTCATTTTGTCTGTAAGGCAAAGAAACATATTTATAGGAGTAAAATGTATTAAATAATTATTGAAGTATGCATCAAAGAATTCCTTTGATTATTTTAGAATAAATATTCCAAAGTGCCACTTTGGATTTTATTGTCAAGTGGTGGAATATTTGATGTCTTCTGTAAGATTTCAAACCTGAGGCAAACAAATTTATATAAAAAAGACCAAGTTTTATCTTTCAAAGGAAGAGCATCACTGCTGTGAGTGACTCAGAAAAATACAAACATGATCACCAAGTCAGAAAATAGCAAAGTAATGAGAAACGTATTTCAATTAATGGGAACCAATTCCAGAATGTGAGAAATTTGTGCTTGCAACTCCACATCCTCTGCTGTTTGCAGTGTTTGTGTTTGCAGCCAGTCCTGATTTCTACAGAAATTTGGATTGCCAGATATTTAGGAGGTTTGCAAAAAATTGTAAAATACACAGATCATATTTTTCTCTCCTTAAATGCACATAGTGATTCACCAAAGTAATTCCCAAATTCTGTATGGGGGAAAACAAATATTCCAGTTTTTGTTGAGAGTCATGGGAAGTTTGCTTGCACACGCTGAACTTGAATAAAAGTTAATTAAGAGTAGCTCTATAGTCAGCCAATGGAATTACACATTAATAAAACTGTGTTTTTAATTAAAACAAATCCTGCTAGGGAGGCACTTGAAAAATAAAAGCAGTAAACTAAAAAAAACACCTTGTGGAGTACACATAACATGCAGTACAAATCCACTCTAAATTCTGTGAAATAGGAGAAGTTTTGAAACTAAGTTGGAGGGAATTTGAGGCGTTTTTTGAGAAGGGAGAGAGAGCAGCATTAAACATTAAATGGGGAGTGCAGGTAAGGAAAAATAATAGCTATTTCAAGTTGTCTCATGGTGCAAAATTAAGTCTTATAATGAAATATTCAGAGCAAATTCAGTAGCTGTAACTCAGATCAGACATAGTCCCAGGTCTCTCAATCCCTTTGCTGTTAACAATTAACAGGGCCAGGATCAAGAGACCCAATTAATAAAGAATAACTCAAAAAAAGAAAGATTTTTGCTGCTGACTGCAGTGGGTTGAACGTTTACTATCTAGTTCAATATACACCAATTCAGGCAATATAAAATATTTGAAAACCAACATAGAAATATTGTGTTAGTATTAAAATTGATAACATAGAAAATGATCATCACTGATTCCTCAGTTTTCACTTATATCTTTCATCCTTTCAGTTCAAAGTCATGACTACTTGCACATTTGTTATTAAAAGAGAACCCAGTATTCTTTTTTAAATGAAGTGAAGTGGGTGAATTGAATTTTTTCACTTTCAATTATGCAGGTTGGATATAAAAATGCATCAAAGTATGCTGGTAATGTGTTACAGGCAAAATAATGGGAAATTGGAAGGGAACGGCTTTTTTATCTGGCTGCATCTAGCTATCAAACAAATCTTTCTATTAATTGTTAAATCCTAATGACTTCAAAAGACACTTCTGGGGCTGTGGTGGACCTCTGATCCCCAAATCTCCAATGGGCACAGTGACTGCACTGAACTCCTTGTCACTACTGCTGTCAGCTCTGTCCCTGCTTTTATTCCCACAAGTTCATGAAAGACATTACATGTTGTGGTGGTTTGAAAGCAAAACGAGTGAGAGGCTCCAAGTAAGAAATACAATTTAATAAGAAAAAAAATAAAAGGTAAAATAAAAGAAATGCAATAACACGAAAGACCACTGACAGAGTCAGAATACAGCCTGAGCAGGATGGTGGAAGCAGTCCAGATGAGGGGCTCTTCCTGAAGCAGTGATCCCGTAGAAAGGTCTGGTAGCTCTGGTCCTCTGGGAATCCAGTAGGTAAGGGCTGCTTGTACTGTCCAAAATCCCAGATTATATCCAGGTGAGAATGCTTGTCTCCTCCCCCTGGGTGGAGCATCTCACAATGGGATGATGAGTTGTGAAGTGGGTCCTTGATGGCCCATTAAACAGAGATAACTCCTGGAGGGAGTTACCTGTGAGTCACGGGCAAGGCGTTGATGGGCCATTAGCAGAAGACAGCCCAACACTAGAGCTCTGCCCCACTTGGTTTTAACAGTTCATGAAGATGGTGATAGAATAAATACTTTGTGTACATCCTACACTACAACCCAGGACACATGTTTTGAGAAAGGAGCCTTTTCCAAATCGTTTTGCAGGTAAGGTTTTGGAGGACTCTGTTGTTTTGTAATAATTAAGTTTTTTTCACTTTTAGTCCCTCGGTTGTAGGAGTTGTTTCCTGGCGCTGTCCAGCAGCAGAGGAAGTGATGGAAATGTGAGGTCATCTGATTTTTACCTTTTCTCACTTTTCTGAGAGAAAATCCAGACTAATTTGCTCAGGCAAAGCACCCTCAGAGAGAGAGGAGTTTGTTAGAGAGGTGGTGGGCTGGGCTGTGTGAAATGGCAGCAGTGCTGCTCTGCAAGGTGGGCACAGCCTCACCTGGGGCTCACCTGGGCTTTGGCAGCACCCAGCACCCATTCCACACCATTTTCGGACCCTTTTTCACACCCTGGGGCAGAAGCACAGACATCCAGGGGGAAAATAAGCAGGACTGCTCACCTGGCTTTGGGTTCACAGCTCCAGAGCAGGGCAGGGAGGCAGAGGTGGGGGCACAGAGGAGGGAGGGGGCAATTAAAAAGGCTCAGGAGGGAATGGGGGAAGGAGCTACAGAGATCCTGGCTGGATAAATTCAGGGTATTTGACAACAAGAACAGATTCTTCACGAGCCTTCCATGATACAAAATTCTTCCAGGTTTTTCTCTGGCATTGCCATACAGATAGAGACAGGGTGTTTGTTTCATGGCAGATTTTTAAACAGATCCTCAAGAACATTTGCCTTAAAATGTAACTGGTGTTGTCTGAGTTCATTTCACTAAATATTTTCTAAGACATATTATGAGGTGTGTTGCTTTTTTTCCTGAGGTATTATTTATAAATTAAAAGTGACTTTGTTTTCATACAATATATTGGAAAACAAAGGGATTCTGTCATTTACAGAATATCAGTCTCTTGTCTTCATGAAATGCATTAGAGATCAGAGGCAAGTGGACACTCAAAAGATCATCAGGGTTGACACTATTAAGAAAATGTTTTCAATTTTTTGCTTGAACTTGTTTCCTCAGGAGTCTCTTTCGTCCTGCACCTCATTTTGTTTGTGGAACCTACAGCTATGGTGCTTCTCTTGTGTTGAAAACTGTAAAAATGCAATAACAAAGCAAAAAAGCAAAGCCATTGAAAGAGAGTACAAAATTGCTGCTATCCTGTTCTCTGGGCTCTCTGCTTAGGAGTCTATTCACTTAAAACATTTTGTAGCTTCTGAAGCACTTGATTAAAGTCAGTTGGGAAAAAGATCGGCTCTTAAAAGTGCTAATTTATGACTCAGAAAACGTGAACAAGTCTAAATATGCAATTCCCTGTTGCTGTGTATTGCTGGCCGTGGGGCTTGTCTGGAAAAGATTTTCCCATTTCACTGCACAGTCTGTGCCTGCTGTGAGTGGTGTGTTTGTGAGGTGTTCATGGGGATAGGGGTGTCTGTAAGGTGTTCATGGGGAGAGGGTGCAGTTCATCTCCCCTGATCTCCTGGGGAGAGTCAGTCTCCTGGGCTTTCAGAGCCCCCTCCAGAGCAGGAGCCAGGGCTGTCTTTCCCTTTGGCTCTGGGTGTAGGAGCCCATTTAGGGGCAGTCCTTGGCCTAGTGTTGCAGCCCCTCAGCTGAGCTGCTGCTCCTGTTTCACTGCTGTCAGACATCCCTCCCGGGCTGTGGTCCTACAGATGAGGGGGAAGAACAGACCCAGAACAAGCCCTGCTCCCACAGATGTGTGCAAACAAACCAGCTCTGCATGGACAAGGTGACAATGGAACAGAACAAAGAGGGCAAGGGAGCTATCTGAAGCTGACACAGATCTAACTACACCTCTTAGAACCAACTTTGCTACCATTGATGCAGATGAAAATCACTTTTAGGGGATGTACCAAGCGTTCATAGCTTTTGTTCCAAATTAAAATAGATTATCTTCCAGTGTTCTAACTACTTCATGTATCAATCTAATTTGTTTTTCATACTGAAAGCATCCTCTCCATGCCCTCTTTTTGCTCCCCCTTTGAAGGTTATTAAAAGTCTTCTAATCTAGTAATTCCTAACACTTCTCTCTTTCTGCAAGAACAGAATTACCACTGAATATTTTAGAGAGAACCCCGTGCCGTGTCTCTCACACCTCCCCTCTGCAGCCACCCCTCTTCTCTGGTGGTGCCTTGTGAGAATTCTGGTATCAGCAGCAGTTCTGGAGATGAGAATTCCCTCCTTCAGCTGATAGTTCCAGCCTGCCCTGGGGCTGCTCTCCAGAGCTGTTGTATAATACACAGACAGGGGAACAAGCAGCTCTGAGCGCTCGGGAGCCTTTTCAAACTCTAAACTGAATATTTATCTGCTGGGCCCTTAGCCCCCATCTTCCCTCCATGCATCATAGCAAATTAAGAGCTGTTTCTGAAATTATTCTGATGCTGCTCTAGAAAAGTGTTGTGGTTTTTTTATTATTATTTCTTTCCCCTCAAGCAATTGTAATCTCAAGTGTCAAATCTGTAGATGATTTCAGAAGTGCCAAAAGACTTTTGATATTTTAATTCTTGGCAAAGCATTGGTGTGCCACTAATGCAGATGGGCTGACGTGAGACTACCAACTGCATGGATTAAAACTCTTCCAGAATCACTGGATTTCCTAAAAACTGCTCCCACAATACAAACAGCAACCCTATGTGGCTATAATCAGGTATGTAGCTGCTGCTTTAAAATCTATCTTTATATATACCTATAAAAATAAATAAAAATCATGTATGTGATGACATATAAATTACATATAAATTCCCTCCTGAACAAAAGAGCTGTTCCAATGTCTGGCTATCCTTTTAGTGAAGAAATGTTTCCCCATTTCTAGTCCTTATGTCTCTTGGTGAAACTTGAGGTCGTTTCCTCCTCCTGTTGCTGGTTAGATGGGGGGTATTGGGGTCTTGTGGTTTGAAAGCAAAATGAATGAGAGGCTCCAAGTCAGAGATATAATTTAATAAGAAGAAAGGTAAAAAGGTAAAAGTAAAATAAAATAAATGCAATAACACGAAGAATCACTGACAGAGTCAGAATACAACCTGAGCAGGATGGTGGAAGCAGTCCAGGTGAGGTGCTCTTCCTGAAGCAGTGATCCTGTAGAAAGGTCTGGTAGCCCTGCTCCTCTGGGAATCCAGTGGATAAGTGCCCTTGCACTGTCCCACATACCAGCTTATATCCAGGTGAGAATTCTTGGCTCCTCCCCCTGGGCAGAGCATCTCACAATAGCATGAGAAGTGTGAAATGGGTCCTTGATGGCCCATTAAACAGAGATAACCCCTGGAGGGACTTACCCGTGACTCATGGGCCATTAGCAGAAGACACTCCAAAGGTCATTAGCAGAAGAGGCAGGGGGCTTGGGAAAACATTAGCCCACCTGGTTTCAACAGTTCATGAAGATGGTGATAGAATAAATACTTTGTGTACATCCTACACTGCAACCCAGGACATGGGGCAATGGGTATTTCAGAGGATTAGGTTTCCCTGCTAATCTGATTAGCAGGGTAAAGTCTTTTCAGAAATGTGCAGTTTCTTTAGACTGAGGTATGGGGGCAGTTAACTGGCTTCATTTCTATTCCCTTGCTTGTACTGCACTGCTCAAAGGACTGACCTTTGTAGAAAATCAGCCCATTAATTGTGTTGTGGTACCTAGAGGAGGAGAGGATTTACTTGAAACCTTAAAATAGTGAGGTAAGCAAGCATCTCAAAATGCAAAATCAAATAAAAAATCTATATGACCTCCATCCACCAAGAGGTGGTACAGAACCAGGAAACAAAAGCACAGACATGGGCAGCCACAGCTTTAAAAACACCAAAGAATGGCTCTTGATGAAAAGGAAGGAACAAAAAAACTTCCATATGTGAGAACAGAGGTCATAACAACAGCAATGAAAAACTAGATCAATAATCAGAACAGCAGCAATCAGAATTTACACAGAGAAACAATCAGAAATGCTCTGTAGTGTAGCTGTAGCCAAAAGTTGATTTTTGTGCTTTTAAAAAGAAAAAGTGATACTCTGGTATTGCACTTTGGTTTCTGTGGTCTCAGTAAACACTCAGAGCATATTGACAAAATCATTAACAAAGTGCTGATGTAAAATACATCACAGATTTAAAGGCCAAGCCCCAAGAATGCTCAGGTAGAGGTTTGTCCCCGCTAAACTGAACAATTCAGGAGCCAAATCTCCCCTGTCACTCTCTAACCAGCACAGGGATGGGCACGTCCAGAGGGGAATCCTGATCCCAGCCCACCTTCCTCATCTCTTACCCTGCACGGACTGAAGGGCACCAAGCTGTAACTCTGGCCTCCAGCTCTCTTTGAGCAAACACAGGGCCTGGGAAGGCACAAACCCTGGTGATTATGGCACAGACAAATGCGATTCATTCCAAATGAGTAATCTACAGAATGCAGAAATGTGTGAAATGCCCTCATTAATTCTGGTGTTGGACTAACCTCTGAGCACCTCGCATTGTTCATAATTTGTTCAATGGCAAAGCTCATTGCCATGTAAATGCCCAGAGTTATTTTTTAATGAAGAATCCCACCTTAAAAGCGTGTGCTGCAGTCTTGGTATGTCCTGCAGTCAAAGGGGTTTATTCAGGTGGGATTTGCATGTTCCTCTACCAAATTCTACCACTGAAAGCATTGATGGCTGAACAGCCTCACAGGGCTCACAGCTGAAGGGAGCACACTGAGATATGGCTTCTGAGGATGGGAAAGATGTTCTCCCAATCCCACAAAATCACTGTCCTGGGGCACATTGCCCTCCTTTTGAAAAGTTCAGGGTCCCAGCTCCTCTTCAGCCCACCTGTCTTTGCTGCTGGTACATCAAGGCAGCTGTGAGTGGGGAATGAGCTCAACAGAAATGTCTGCACCATTCAAATAGTTTGGGGAACTTAAAATGTACTAATATCTCCTGTTTGTTTATTTAAAGATGAATGAGGCTTCATTTGTCTTGCAAAAAGTAGTACTCAGTTAATAGAAGCAGGAAATATGACACAGATTTTCCTAGATTTACCTGTCACTTACATGTGTGTTGGTCAGTAATACTTTAAGCAATATGAATATTTGTCATGAGTGCTGTCTTTGCTTTCAGTCCCAAAACTATTGGGCATGGTGTTAAATATGATGTTTTAGTATTTATTTACAACTCTTATGCTGGCTTCTTGGGGGAGTTTTTAAGTAATCAAGATCCAGTCCAACGTCTGATGTTTGCTGTTTGCTGAGACACTCACCATGTGTATGTGGCTGAGTCTGTCCTGTCTGGAGTTCATTAAAATCTGAGTTTCCTTTTCCCATACATTGCAATAATAAAATCAAGTAAGTAGTACCTCCCCATTGTGTCTTTCCAGTTGGATACAATATTCTACTACAAAAAAATTCCAGGGGAAATGGAGTTTCCTGTTTTCCTTTTCCAATGTTTTTGGACAATCAGCTGTCTTCAAAACTGTAAGTGCATATTTACTACCTCTAGTGACTAAAATGTGTGTGGAAAAAGAGGAATGTAATAATGATAAGAGGATACCAGTGTAGTTGCAAGGTAAATTCATTTTTGTGATTCAGACCTAAAAGAAAGAATTTTGAACAGGCACCTTCCTTATACAAAAAGCAAAATTTAAAACACAGGTGCTTTTAGAAACTGAGATAATAAAGTGAATGAACTTAGAACAATGGAGTAAGAATTCAGAAAGTATCACTGACTCTTGCCCTAGAGTTAGTTTAAATTTGGGCACAGTGCATGAGACAACCTCTTAGATTGTATTGGTTGCCTTGTAATTCTGGCAGTGGGATTTAACGGAATGTGTCACCTGAATGCTGCAATTCCCTGTCGGGTGGACGAGCAGCCCAGGCCTTGGAGCACCTTGGGAGGGTGGCAAGAACAAAGGGGTGAGGCCATGGAATGAATCCTCTGGGATCAATCTGCCCCTCCAGTGGGGGTGGCTAACAGAAAGAGCCACAAGGAAATTAATTTTCCCCAACCTACCCATGTTTAATCCAAAGAAAATCTCTCTATTTTCTGCATGTGGGATAGGTTTTTGTGCTGGACACTGCTGTGGCACAAGGATGGTCTTTGGCTGCTCCTGCTGATTTTTCCCTGTTCAGAGGAACTGGAAGATTGAATGCACTTCCTCGTATTCAGACATGGCAAGCCCTGGTAATTAGCTGTCCCAGAGCTGGATTATTAGTAAGCTACAAAAATTCTCTAATTTCCATCAACAAATACAATTTCCAGTCATTATAGTCTGCAAGGATAGCATCAATTTATGGAAATTTTCTTCTCCTAAGCATCAGTAGGAAGAGTTATTCCCACATGAATTTAGAAGGATGATTAGAAAGAGACTTTTTCAAGATGGCTTTAAAATGAAGCAGCAAGACCTAAGAATGTAAATCATGTTCTATGGGAAGAAGAAAAATAAAAGTAGATCAGGCTGGGAATGCAAATCATATTCAAGGGAAAAATTCAGATCAATATTAGAATCTGCCTTGTGTGACTGCAGTAGCATAAAATTATCTGCTGAGCTGCCGGTAAAAATGACAGGGGAGAGAAGAAAAAGATTTCAAATAAAAGATGGCCTGTTGATAATTTGGAACAATTAAGCTAAATTTTCACCCAAATCGAGGGCAAAATATTGTATGAAAACAGATGCACAATACTTGTGGAAAATGTCAGGTACAATCTGATTTCATTGTTGCAGCAAGATGAAGTATAAGATATTTGAGAGGTGAGGAAAAGAACTTGACTGGTATTGAATTCCTGGGCAATGGAAGCTTGACTCTCAGATGTTCAATTAGGAAACAAATCAGTGACCACATTTTTCCAGGATAATGTCTGACTCTAAAGGAGAGATACCAAACTTTGGTAGACATATTCTGGGGAAATTTCATGTAGGAAAGGTTTTCACTATTACACAACATTAACTGGAATTATTAAGAATTTTCTCATTGAGGAACAATTAGAATAATAGGTATTTAACCAAACCAACCAATGGTACAAACTCCTGCCTACTTCAGCTTTACTTTTTGGGACCGAAACAGAATTCCCAGACTCCTCAGCCTCCAGTTCCTGCAGATCTTACACAGTTCCCCAGATTTCAGAGGATATTTTTTCTGCTGCGGGATAAAGCTTTCTACAATTCAGGGAGTCTTTGCCCCACTTCCCTGAGGATGCTGATAACTCCATTTTTAAAAAATCTATTGTCAGATCCCAAACTAGGGCAAAATTTCAGATTCCTTGATTTAGAGCTATGCTCTGACCTCCTCCAGCTGCCTCAAAGCCTGACCTGTCTGGGCAGGTGTGTTTCCCTCATTTTGGATAAAATATGTGACAGTACATGCTGAAGTTGGACATTTGCTGAACTGAAGGTAGTGGTGTGAAATGTTTGCTAAACTGGTATTTTCTGAGCACCTTGTGAGGGGTTTGTTTAAATTTGTGGCAGGAATGGCAAAGTTTAAGCAGTTTTGCAAGTGATGCATTTCACATGGGAAATCAAATTTTCAATGTATTTGTCTAAAATTTATTAGAAATCGTGTTTTAAATTCTTATGGGAATGGAATAAGTAATTTCTTTAGTAATGTAGGTGAAAAAGAAGCTTGTTCTTCACATGAAATATCATTTGAGATGTCCTTCTTTTCAGGACTTTATGACAGCAGCACTTTAGTGGAAAAACTTACTTATGACTTCTTCTGTGTGAGCATTCAGTAGTGGCGAGAGCTGTTAGACAGCTTTGTTCACTAACAGCTGGTGGAAAATCATGGTTACATGGCACTATTACACTGCACTAATAAATCTGCAGGTCCTGACTTAGGAAATGCTCCAACTTCTTCATGGAAAGTGTCCAAATTCCATTGTTTAATCAATCATGAGACAAAACCAAGTAGGAGGAGGTTACTTTTGATGGTATGAATATCACAAAGAGAGCAGGATGGTTAAAACTGTCTTTTTTGAGCAAAAGGCTGTTCTCTGCAAAGGTTTTTGTGCTTATGTGGAGCGTGAAGCAGTGAGCCATCATACAGGGAACCGGGAATTCTGGATGTCCATCAGCTCTGCAATCCCACACTGCTGCTGAATGAGCCCTGAGGCTGGGGCTAAATTGTCAGGAGAAATTATTTCAGTCTTCAACTGCTGCAGGTTTACAATGAAAACTCTATCTTCAAAAAGTTGATTTTGCTTCATAGCACATTGGCACTCTCTTCCTCGTTTGCCTGGAGAAGAATGTATTGGAAATTAGTGATTAGGCATGGTGGAAGAGTGGTGGGGAAGAGCCTCCTCCCTTTCCCTTTCCCTTTCCCTTTCCCTTTCCCTTTCCCTTTCCCTTTCCTTTCCCTTTCCCTTTCCCTTTCATCACATTGTTTTTAGGAGACAGTGAGATGCACATAACCATTACTGGGAAAGTGCTTTATTCAGAGAGAGCTGCATTTAAGCACAAGCTCAGGAAATATGATCCATGTGAAGGATGTGCCCCTCCAAGACCAGACTTCACACCTCTCCTCAGAGAATCATAAAGATTGCCTCAACAAACCCAGTTTAATTTCTCTATATTGAAAATGAAGACTGAAATGGATGTCTGCATAAATGAACCTAGGGAGAACTGAGAGGTGATTTTGTTTAAATTCTTTTGATTGCAGCAGAAATCAAATTTATTTTGCTGGAGGGTGACTTACCAAGCAAAGCACATTAAATCAGTCTGCTTCCAAGGGAGGGAGAAGCAGCAGATATATATCCATGCTGCAGAGGGAAGTTGTCTGTTACATGCTCATTACACATATTTATGTCTCAGCTGCAAACTGAAAAGTATTCATGAATGTTATATATTTTAAAAGTGTTTCCAGGTATGCCCTTAGCTTTTCAGGCTCGGTCTGAGCTTGTATAAACTGCAAATTCCCCCTCTGCCTTCTGCAGTGTTTAATTTTCCCCCCGCTGGGGAGTGGTGGGAATTTCAGTGCAGACAGTGGCATGAAGCTGGCAGGATGCAGCCAAGCATGGGACAGGATCCGTGCTCAGTGCTAATGGCACAAACAGGGGCTGTCAGCTCCGTGCAGCACCAGCCCTGGCAGTGTCTGATCTGCTTTTGTGCACTCTGAGAACATCTCTGTAAGCTCAGCTGCTCCAGGGGCTGCAGGACCTTCTGTGCTGTTCCAGGGCTGGGAGGCTCCAGCAGAGCTCGGATGAGGGATCTGCCACGTGCTGCATTTGCACGTCAGAAGTTTGACTTCAGCTGGGCAGTGCTGGGACAGAAAGGGTGGGAATCACCTTCACTGTGCTCAGCCTTGCCTTAAGTCTCCCCTCTGGGACAGGGCTGTTTTTGGGCCCAGGACTCAGACACACATTAACACAAACAAACATTTCCTGGGGCTGCAAAGAGCCTGGGAAGTGTTGGGGCTGCCCACTCCTGGCTGCACCTCCTGCACCCAGCCCAACGTCCAGAAGACTTTTCTGTTTCTGCTGGCACAGTGAGAGCCAGTCCTTGCAGATCTTGAGAGGCACTGTGGGGTGGGAAGGACATGGAACAGCTGGGAATGTCCATCTGGGTGTGCAGGTCAGGCCTTTCAGTCACACTGGGCTTTGCTCTTCCTGATGCCTTTTATTCATCTATTTGTAATCCTGCAATTCTTTAGTCTATAACTCTAAACTCCATACACAGTGTGAGCTGCTGCTTCCCCATTTTGGTCAGACACAACAATTCCTCTCCAGGCCTGGGAATCAAGGACACTTTACTGCCTCAGGCCCTGAGAGATGGAAACAAAATTAGTTGTGGGGAGCAAACTTGGGGTAAATGACTTCATTATCTGAAGCTGGAATTGGAAGATGAACCTCCAATATGCAAATGGACCAAACTCATAAAAGTGTGAAAACCTGTGACCCGTGGTTCATTTTTGGGTGTAGCCCCTGGGGGGCTCTGTGTGCCCTAAATGTACCTGCAGGCCCTTCAATAAATACAACTGCTTTTTATTCCCTTGACTTTGTCTGGCCTCTGTTTTAGGTAGTCACAAAAAGGCATAATTTCCTTCATGGAGAAAACACTGTTTCTGGGTGGGAAGGTAGGGAGCAGAGTTACTTTTCTGACTCAGGTTTATACTTTGCTCAGCAGTGAAAATGTTTGTGTAGAAACCCAGGAGGAACTGATCCTTCCCAGACCCAGAGAAGGAACTCAGAACTCTTTTTGCTGTACAATTACTGCAGTAACCACATTCAGAGAGAAGGAGAAGAAGCACACCTTGAGTGTAAATATAGCAAGAAACAAAGGCTTCTTTTAGCCTATTGACAGTCTTGAACCTTCAAGAGGTTTTAATCCCTAGTTAGAAATAACACTTTGCTCATTTCTCTAACATTGCGTATTCACTTCGGGTAAATGGAGTGTTTTTTCCTGCTTTTGAGAGACACAGAAAGTCTTAGTAGAACAACAGGACATTTTTGAATAACCTCAAAATTTAGATTCTTAAAGACTAAAATTTGATTCTCTTAGATGGCTAGTTTTTATTTCTTTTACAAGGTGCAATGATAATTATATGATTTCAAAACCATACCTAGATAAATTAATTATGGCGGTTTTGTGTAGAAAATTGATTTCAGTGTCTTAAGCTGTTTCCTGTGGATTACGTAGGGACAGGAGTGACACCTGCACACTGGCACTGTTAGTTGTACTGTTACCTGAGGCTAAAACTGACCCTATGTGCCCATCCAAAACTTTCTTTTCACGTGCAGTGAGTGATCTTGTGGCCAAAAAATGTTGGAAGATCCCAGTCAAATTAGTGGCAGAGATCTGCAGGCATGTAGCATGTAGTTTTCTTCTGTCCTTAGAAGAAAGATTGAGGTCTTAGGTCTCAAAAACTCTGTGATGCTTCTGAGTTTTGTAGGTTTTTTTCCATGTTCTTCTCTCAGTCCACCATAAGCTAGGTGTTCTTCCAGTGAAATATTGGACACAGATCCGTTGGACTTTGATAAATAAGAGGAGACTGGAGCTCAAGATCTTTAAAATCTTTTTGTCTAATTTTCTGGCGGTGTTCAGAGGAGCAGGATTAAACTCTGCAAAGGCAGGCAAATCCCACAGTATTGGCCTCAGGTTATTTAAAATCAAGGAGTCCCTCTTCTTGTACTAAGAGCACGGTGTAATATATTTACAGATGAGGTGTTACTTTGAAGTTGGGATCTTGTCTTTGATCAAAAGCATTCAGCTTCCCTCACGTCTCTCAGAAGGAGACAGGAGTTAGAGAGCACTGGTGTGGGTTTTTTTTAATGTTTTGGACTGCAAAAATGACATTTACATGAAACATTAATCCTGGGAATGTATGAGATAAGACAATTTCAACCATGAGCTGACAGAAAGTCTCCCAAGCAGCCTTGAAACCAAGCAGAAGTAGCAGTGTGTCACAGTCACTCTGCCTCCCTCACCTGCTGTTAATTAAAGTCCTGATAAAGGAGGTCTGTCAACATTCATAGGATGAAAAGTAAAATGTGCTTAAAATTTTCCTGATGAAAATCCTGTTAATCAGGTGAAAGGTTTTGATTAAATGCTCTTAATTCAGCAGACTTCTTTAGGAAGTTTAAATATACTGCAGTGGAGCTTTCTGACCCATGAAGGGGAAGGGCACAGGTACTTGTCAGAGCAGTAGTTTTCGGGCTCCTGAGGAGGGCAGAGAAGGCACAATACAATTAAAAGAAAAAACATCTGAGTTCTGGCTTGCTTAGGCTTTGCAGTCACTGAGGACACTGACTTTATCAGGACTGTGCTCTCAGATCAATGGCTTTATCTTTCTGCTGCTTTTGTATTGACTGGCCATGGATTGCTATATGATTTTTTAAATGTAAACACGAATGTGTCTATCCTGGGGGGAACAAAGGAAGTCTGGAAGAATGATACACTGTGTGCACACAGCAGGGAAACACCACTGAGGCATCTCTGTGAATCTCCTGTCAATAAAGGATTTGTAACTTATTGCAGAGCACAACTTGAATATTGTGGATGGACTGAGCTTTGCCCCTGCCCTTTGTGGGCACACAGGTGGAGTCATCCTGCCTAGCAGTGGCAATAATGGGAAGATCTATTCTTTGATTTTTGTAGCATGGACAGGTTTGGAAATGATTCTTTGAAGCAACCAAAGCTTCTTCACTGAGAGCTGTGATGGCAGAGCTGTCAGTGTGACACCAGGTGCCTTTCCCAGGCTCAGGTGTCCCCACACGGTGTCACCAGGTAGTGCCCCCACAAAACCTGCTTCCCAACCAACATCAGGAAGATATTTACTCTGCATGGAGTCATTTAGGGTCTTCTGACAGCTCTCCATAAGCACAGCTGTGCTCTGTGCTTAAACAGCTGTTTGCTCACAACCCACAGCCCCAGAGAATTCCCGCGGCCAGCAGGGAATGAGGGTTTGGACACCTGTATTGGGCCAGTGGTGGGTTTGGGCACCTGTATTGTGGCAATGGCCTTCATCCCTTCACAGAAAGAAATGGGAATCTCAGCCTGTATCCTCTAGGGTTTGTTTGGCCACATCTCAGACTCCCATGAGAGAAAAAAAGGCACAAAGAATCACTCCCCCTTCGCATTTATGTAGATGTAACTCTTTTTAAGAGAGAGAAAACAAAAGCATTTTTTTTAACACAACATTTAATGATTTAATTTTATTAAAATATTGCAACCAAAGTGGTAGAAGTGCCTACCCAGTCAAACGGCTGTTTGTTGGAAAAGCCAAACTAGTATGAATTGTTAGTAGAAAAATCCAGTCAAAGAGGAGAGTAAGATCCAACTACTTAAATCTGTTGAGAAAAACTGACTGAAAAGCCATGGAAAGAGTGCTTGGATCCTGTTCTTCCAGTTGCTGAATTGTGCTGGGCAGGATTCCCCAGAGCAGATTTAGTCTGGGGAAGTTCCTTCAGCAGAGCTGGGCTTCTTGCCTTCCACAGCAGTGATTCCACGTCACCTTATATGAAGCCATATAATGAGAATTTTCTGTATTACAGGATTCTTACTCTTACAGTCAGATAAAAGAACTTGTAGTTGATGAACTTCAATGAGGAAGGGCACTATAAATTATTTTGACAGGGAAACTTCATCTTTCAAATAGGGTTTGTGAAATCTGTAAATCAAACTCTAAACTCCACTTTGCACAATTTATGTGATTTTTTACAATATGAAGTGATATAATCTGGTCTTTTTTAACTTAAATCCAATACAATAAAAACATTTAGTGTTTCACACACCTTTTTGAAAGTTCTGGGGGCTTCCATGGTGAGTGTCACTTGAGATGGGGTTGTGTATCTGAGCTAGGAAGCATGGCTGGGAAAGGGGATTTGTTTGATTTGAGATGTAACAGCAATAAAGTTTTGAGTTTTTTTCTGGAGATCCTCCTTTGTGCTGACTGACTGCTGCTTCCAGCAGCTTTCCTCTGAGTATTTCTACATCAGACTCTTCATTTCCTTTCCAGGATAATATCCCTCTCTTTCCAATGACTTCAGTTTTCACTCTTTGAATTCTTTGTCTCTCTTATCAGACCCTCAAAGAAATAACTAAAATAAATACAAAGTAAGGGTAAGAGGGTTTTTCTATGTCTGATAGGCAGCACTAACAAGATATTCTGGTTTGTTTCTGGTTTGTTTGCTTTTTTTTTT
>VWZU01010959.1:46925-70340 GCA_013397095.1 Sterrhoptilus dennistouni
TTTTTTTTCCTTTTTTTTTTTCTTTTATGGTATGCAATAGAAAGACACACGACCTGACATTTCCTATCTACTTTTAATTTTTTCAAGCAAATGAAGTTAAAAAACTTCAGGCAGGCATCGTTCAAGTAATTCTCTTAGTATGCCCAATTCCTTCATTAATTAATTTGCAGAAGCCTATTAGCATATAGCAAAAGAGCATGATTTAACTTGACTTGTACCCAAGGAAATGCGTATGTTTAATAACTGAGATAATACTCTGCACCTCTGTAGCACTTCTCTAGCTTTGCTTGGAGGACTTTCAGGCCAGCTTTTAAATGCATTTAGACATCTCCAGATGCAGAGAGGTGCCTGGAGAGTTTTCAGAAAGTGATTTCAATAATCCATCAGTTATCAGCCAGCTCCCTTGTGAGAGGCAGCAAAAGAACCATTACAGTGGTGCAGAAGATTAGGAAAAAAACTGCAAGAAAGCTTTGAAAGAGTTAAGAGATAATCCAACCTTAGGATTCCTAGCAGTGGGCTTTAATGACTAACTAAAGCTCCCTGCAAGGCAAGGCTGCGTAATTAATGCAGCTCAGGAAAGAAGAGAGAACACTTTGCTGGGAGTGGTGGGGCATCAGGTGGCTGTTGTCCTGCAGGGGTGACTCCCCTGGAAGCTGCACCCAGGCTCAGGCCCCTCTTCACCCCCAAGGACCCCTGAGCCCTCCCCTGTCATGGCAAGGGGCAAACACTGAGCCCTGAGAAGCCTTGTGGGACAATAAATCTGTTTGGTGGCAATAACTAATAACCACAACACCTTAGCTTCTCCCATCTCTTCCTCAGTTTCCCCTTTCAAGCAGAGTTTTTGCAGGGCTAGGTTCACTTTTCCTGTGTGAATCCTATGGTTGGATACTACTGCCCTCTATAAATAACACCAGCCTTTGATTTGCTGAGACCAAGCATGCCAAAGGTTTGATTTTCTGCAATAGCTCCTCCATCATTCCAGGATTCCTTGTCTCTGCTTATTTTAGTTTGAATTCATCTTTCTAGAATGTGGGGTTAAAGTGCATTAGAATTCCAGCACACACACACAAAGTATGGGTTTAGGTCCTCATAAAGTAACTTTTTCCTCCTTCTCAAGTGTGAATTAGACAGAAGTTTCTTCGTCTCTGGTACCAGAACTATTGGAAGGAAAGGCCAAAATTAGGTCTGGTGAAATGAATAGTTTTCTTTATTTTATAACTTGAAAAGGAGTTTTGGTCTCCAAATCTTGCTAGCTAAGGTTTTTACACTTTCTGCTTTTTGCTAGTGTGGGCAATGATACATTAAGGGAAGAAAGTAGATTATGAAGACAAAACCAACTGAATGGTAAATAATACTTGCAAAGCAGTATTGCTGGCTGAGGGGCTGAATTCAGAGATACTATTCTGAGACTACTATCATTTCATTGATTCTCTCAACTGGGAAATCACAGGAAAAAAAATCCTGCCAAAGCTGAAAATATCTGTTAGATAAATATCTAGTACTGCAAAGAAACTGGGCATATTGGTTGAGAAATATAAACAAAGAAAAGAAAGAATTTTTGTTGTGAAATCTTTATATAATGTATTTTTATGCCAGCTTATATTTCCAAAAGATAATGTCTAAAAGCACTTAAAACAAGTGAGTAAAACTTGGTACATTTTCTTGCATACATTTAATTGTACCTTTCACTGTGCAGTAATAAAATGGCATAGCAGGACCATCATTGTGGTCAAAAGGATTTCATTATAATGCAAGTTTAATTGCCGTGAATGACTTCCAACCATGTTATTAACAACACCATGTGCTCAATATTTTTACATATTTGTGGAATGCAAGACTGAAATGTGTTTTCCAGGAGCTGACAAACTAAACTCTGGGTCAGGGACTGGAACAAGCTTTTCCATCTCCTGGTGATGAGCATTGAGATATAGAAACCACTGCAACAGAGCACGGCAGTGCTTTACATCCAATCTCTCATGACAAGATGACATTTTCCACCTGTTAAAAAACCCAAACAGAGCACTGCACACCTGCTAAATCTGAGATAAAGGATCCAAGAATGACAGCATTAGGGCAGGATTTCACCTCCCGGGCCTGGGATTTCTGTTTAGATGCCATGTGAGTGTCTGGCAGCTCCTGCAGCTCCTGCCTGCTGGCATTTCTGCTGTGTGAGGAACACAGACACTCAGGAGAGATTCTGAAAGAAGGCCTGGGGATGTCATGGAACTCCATTGGTCCAGGAGGGATAAAACTGAGGAGGACTTGGCCTGCTGGCACTTTTGGATTTCCAGCAAGTCCCTATCATTGGGAGGCAGCTTGGCAAGAGCTGTGGGTGGATGTGCTGTGAGGTTTGGGGACAGCAGTGTCGCTCTGTGCCACAGAGCAGGGCAGGGCCCTCAGGCAGACACCCTCAGTGTGCACAGGGAACTGTGCCTTTACCCACACCCTCATCCCTGCCCAGATGTCTCTAGTGGAAAATAGTGCTGCACAGCCCAGAATGACCCGGGGAGATCTGCTGAGGTAACACCCTCCGAGGGGGAGATGAAATGACAGAGCAGCACAGAGAGCTTTGGAAATGGAGCACAGCACAGACACAGTGGTTCTGAAGCAGCCTTGTGGAAAACTCATGGGTGGAATTCCTTGGAAATTTGCTTCTCCTACAAGTCAAAAGTTAATCACAGATTAAATCCCCTATCTTTCCTGGCTCCCTAGCCCACCCATAGCTATCAGCCATTCTCCAGCACAGGCAGTATTTTCTTAGGCTCAGCAGATTTTCCACCTCTTTTAATCTATTCTTTGCACATGCCACAATGCTGTCACTGCCTTGGGAAGGTCACCCCTGGTTTGTGATTCCCTAATGGCCAAGTTTTCTTGCTCCAGTGTGCTGAGGCCCTGTTAGAGCTGTGGGAACTGCCTTTGTGCACAGGCTGGTATTGGGATTTCATGCTGGGATTTCCCGCTGGGATTTCCCTGCTCTGCTGCAACACTGCAGGACAGGGCTGTCTCTTCTTCACAAATGCAGGGTTTGTGATGCTGTTGTACACCACAACGACACAGACTCCGACTTCAGAAGGCTGAAAAGGACTCCTCTGTTTTTGGAATGTGTCTCCCTTTTATACTATTCTACACAGACCAAATTGATTGGTGAAACAAAGACAAACCTCTTCAATCACATTAGTCAGAGCAGAGGGACATCAAGAAGAAGTCCCTCCTAGGAAAAAAAAAGTAAACATAATACAGTTACAAAAACGCTTCTCTTGTTTACAGAAAATTCCCTGGGAAAATAAGTTCAGAAAACCAAAACACCTCAGGCAGAAACCAGGGCTACAGGTTTGGACAAAGAAGGAGTTTTTGCTGGGTGCCAGCAGTACTATGTCTCCTGTGAGTAACCAAATACACATCCCCAGGCTGTTATGGGGTGATTCTGGGGCTGAAGGGAGGAGCAGGTGTTATCTGGAGCGTGCCTCTGACTGCAGACTCAGTTACTGCACTGACAGCCTGCAGGTTCAGGGTAAGGCAAGGGATTCATCAATTTATGTCAAATTCATGGTGATGGCTGATTGCTTGGCCTAAATAAAATTCAACCTCCCCCAGAGGCTGCAGTTTCTTTAGCTTTGTTTCAGTTTGTAATAGAAGCAGGGTAAAGGAAAATTCCCATCCTGAATATGCAGGGCTCAGTCCAAGGGTGCCCTGGCAGCACAGGAGCTGGGACAGAGGCCCCTCCACAGCTGCTCCCCTCATACTCACACCAGGTTTTCCTCTGCTCCAGATGTCCTGATCCTTAAAATAATTTAATTTTGCTGTAACAACAAAATCACAGCTTGAGCTGGTGCCTCTGAGGAAAGACCTCAAAAAAGGAGAGTCTGGCACCACATTCCTGGTGATTCCTGGCACTGTGGCCACCCCAGATCATTGATGACTCCTGTGGCCATTCCTGTTGATCCCTGGTTCCTGAGGTAATTCCTGGTGATTCCCAGCACTGTGGCCACCCCAGGTGAATTGGCTTCCTTGAGCTGGGACCTTCTATCCTTGTCACCATCTGGTAAGTGGTATTTAAGAATTATACTGACAGTAGAAGTGAAAGTGATATTTGGGTTTTTTCATGTTGAAGTGTGACATCTACCCTGGTTTACCATGCACAGAAACTGATTCCTACATTCCATGCTCTCAAATCTCATCTAAGGCTCTCAGATGCCACAGCCATCACAGACATTTCAGTCACAAGAAATATATATTTCCAATAATTAATTTAACTCTGTGTAACATACAAATGAAGCTCTTCAAAGAGAGCAAAAGAGGCGCAGCGGAGCAGTTGAATCAAAAGCGGCTTCTGTACTTGGCTGCCCCTGAGGAAAATGACGGGGAGGTTCCCAGAGCTCCTGAGTCAGCAGGGAGCCTTAAAGTGTTGTTTCCATGAACCTGCAAACTGCTGGCAGCTGCTGCCTGTTAGTGATGAGAATTCTGAGGTTTAAAGACCTTGCCTTGGTGAATTTTGCATTAGTCTGGCCTGCAGAAGAAGGAGAAATCCAGGCAGGTGTTACAGAGTATGGTGCTTTGGAAAGAATCCCCTTCCTCTGGTGCCATTCTCAACACTGAAATGCTTTAAACTATTATTAGGATGGTAAAATAAATAGAGTTAAACCAATCTGTGTTTGGAGCAGTCTCAGTGTGTATGGGTTGTACTCCTGATGTGACTCTGATGATGAATGCTTTGATGGCACAGTCTGCAGGATTATTTGCCCTCCTACAGACCTGTCACTACTAATTTGGGGTGTAAGTGTGGCAGGACAGATGCTCCATTTCTTTCCAGCTAATCCAGGAAGCATGGGTGGATTCTTGGATCCTTGGCTTGTGTGTGTGCCTTACATTCCTCCTGTGGATTTTAGAGTTTAGGGTTTGTATTTTTAGTTTAAAGTACTGGTTTTCCTCTTCTAAAACACTTTAAAATACTTACTCATAGCTACTGTTTTACTGCTGAAATGAAACTGTTCTTGTGAGCAGGCAAAAATCAGAACATGCCCTGCCCTGTTCCCAGGTGATCCTGAGAGCTGCAGCAGGCAAGCCAGGGCAGGGCAGGGCTGGGTGGCCGAGGGGACCAGCAGAAGGTGCAGAAGGAGCCCAGAGGGCTGGGGGACAGAAAGGATGAGTGCAGAAAGGGTACCAACCCCGAGAGGGGAATGCAGAGCTTGACTGACAATTCTGCCTCTGTGAACAGTCTCTGGCTGATCCCTGGATCCTGGAATTTGGCTTGCTGAGAGGAGAACCGAGATTATTCAGTCAGACCCAAAGTCACAAGGGGGAAGCACTGGGGGCACTTTTGCCCTTTCTAAGAAAACCTAAATCCCAGTGATGAACGACCTTGGTGCTTTTCACTAATTGCTTAAAAATATGCACAGCTTTTGGAAATGAGCCTTCCATTCTAGAGCCAAATTCTCTGCAGGTGTAAACTTGTTTTACCTCAGTGAAGAGGTGCCAACCCTAGCAGTGACCTTCTAGCCTCTGCCATTATTTCAGTGCTTTACCCCCTAAAAGCAAGGCTGCTCTCCTGCTAGTCCCTCTGGCATCCTAAAATTTCAGTCTTATCCCTTGTCAGCCTTGCTTTTCTCTGATGAGCACAGTGGGGGTTTATCCTGAGTTGAAAGAGTTTGTGCTGAGTGGGGTTCAGTGAGGCTCATCTTCCTTCAAAGCTTGCAAAACTATTTTCAATATATTATTGTTAATGGCTCTCACAAAAAATCAGCTTACAGAACCTATTTTAAAATGTGTTTTTATGCTTTTAATGGATAATAAGATTGTTTTCAAAGTGCAACCTGCCCTGTGTCCTGATGGCTCAAGTTCCCACAATGAATGAGCTCTTGGCTTTGATTTACTGCTGTGCTCCCCAAACATATTTAAAGCAGACAGTGCATGCTGCCCTGTCAGCTGCTGGTCTGAGCTGTTTGTTTTGCTGAACTCCCCTTCTATTGCATAATTGCATTTGCCAGATGGAAGTGAGAGCTGTCTTTTTGAAATAGTAATTAATAGTGTCTTGGGAGTTTCCTCCAACTAAATCCTGCTGCAGTTTGTTCCTCTCTGCACCCAGTGCACATCAGTCACCCTCCCTTAGCAGCTCTCAAGGTTAGCAGCCTGCATGCCCAAGGATAGATGGCCTACTTAGTTATTAAATAAAATTACTTTTGGTGAGTGACAATAGATTCAGTGATGCTGGGGCTTCTGGAGAGGAGAAAAAGTTGTATTTTAATCAGTAAAAATAGGAGATAGTTTATACGGTGTTAGAAGACTAGAGCTACATATGAAAAACTATGTCTGTGAAATAATTTCTTCTAAGTCCTATTAGGATGTAAATGTGATTTAAATTAAATCAAGGAAAGTGACCAACAATTATAAAATCCCATTTCTGAGAAATCGAGTTTAGGATTTGCACTGTTTCTCTATCAGACCTTGGTGCTATCTCTGTAATAAAAGGTGAAAAGGTGACTCACGCTATTTTAAAAGGAGGTTATTGCAAATTGAAGCTGGAGCTATAATTGGGTCTCCTGCTGATGCAAGTGAGGAAAAAACAATTAGTGGAACACTCTAAGAAAAAAGGCTAATCTCCAAAAGTGGTGGAAAATCACAAGTTCTTTTCCTGGCATGCTGACACGGATAATGACAGCCAAGGCTCTCCTGCAGGCTGGACAACTGGACAGTGTGAGTGACTTCCCTGGCACAAGCTGCTTTTTTGTGTGTATTTGCTGTACAGCTCTGGCATTCCAGGGGTCTGTGGGTTTCATTTCCTGTTTTTACCTATTAGGAATATTGCCATTTTGAATTGTGCTCTATTTTTTCCTTCAGTGAGGTGATGTGGGAGTAGCTGAGCTGCAGCTGGTCATTGTATTGCAGAGCACACAAGAGCCTCCCAGGCCTGCTGCAGTCTTCAGAAAAACCTCCCATCTCCTGACTGGACTTATCCTTAATAATTGGCCTTGTATTACTGAGCTTTTCTAAGCTTTGGAGAGGCCTGCCTTATCAGCATTGTATAGAAAATGTTCTTTCCTGAAGCCTCGTATGAGCAGCAAAGGTCAGGGATGCTGGCACTCTGAAAATCCACATTTCTATTTGACCTCTCTGTGCTTAACAAGTGTTTAATTCTCTCCCTCCCTGACAGGAAGGGTGACATGCTGGCTCTGTGACACCAAAGTGTCTCAAATTATGCCTCCTGCCTCAAACTCACTTTGGTGAAACTCTGCAGTTCTGAGACTTGTCATTCTTGGGACTGGCACACCCCTTTGCTGCTGCTGCTGTTGTTTGCAGGGTAGCAGCTGGGCAGAGGGGAATCCTCAGTCTCTCCAGCCCTATTCTCACTTAGAACAATATTGTTTGTGAAATATAACCTTTCCTGCAGTATGGAACCAGCTGGAAGTTTAATATTGAATTAGTGCTGGTAGGAGCTGTCAGTGTCAGGGCCATTGGGCAAAGCCTGCAGGGCATTTGTGTCTCCTGTCAGGGCTGGGCACTGGCTGGGATGTGACAGACAGTGTGACAGCCCAGCTCAGCACCCTGCACATGGGGCTCAGGTCATCCCCCCTGCCTCAGGAAACAGCACCCTGGGGAGCTCTGCACGGAAAACAGAGCTGGCACCTTGCTACAGGGCGGGGAAAGTGAACCTGGAGCTCTGGGTGTGCTGGGGGAGCTGGGACTGCCCTTCCCTGCCAGCCACTCTGTGCCTGAGCTGTGAGCCCAGAGCCCCTGGAGCAGGCAGAGGTCAGGAGGGGAAGCAGGAATCCCTGTGCTCCTCACAGGGACACACTTCATAGAAGTCACACAGTCAGTGAGGTAAGGGCAGCCTGGCAGGAAATTGCCAATATTCAGGCATTTTTCTGTCCCCCATGTGCCAGTTTTTACCATCCCAACAAGGGTTGATCCCCACACTGGTACATCTTAGGCAAGACTTCAGTTAGGTGAGTTCTCTTCCTTGCAGCTGATTAATCGCTAATTTCAAAGTTTGGTTTGAAAGAGAAATGCTTCAGAAAGGTATAACTTCATGTATGGGATTTTTTATTATTATTTTTTCCCCTTTTTCCTTTTTTTTACAGCAGTGTGAGGTAACCTGTTGGGCTGTGGGCTTGGCTCTTTTGGGCTGCATATTGTGACCAGCCCAACTTTAAATCTGTTTATTTAGCAAATGTTGCCACATTACAAACCTGCTGCAAGTCACCCTTGGTTTCTCTTGGTTTCTAAGTTTCTAGTAGCATAGTTCACTTATTTTTAACCTTGTAAGTTTCAATCAACTGGAAAAAAAAATATTGTTTGAAGGTCAGTGCGGTAGTTCATTTTTGCACCTCCTTTAAAAAGGTTTCCCATTTCCTTCCCATATACATCCACAGATATTTCTAAAATGAGGTAGTCAATAGCCATCATATTATTGGAATGATGAACTAAAAAGCTTAGGATTGTTGGGGAGCCCTTTTCATGTGATGATTCTTCAAAACATGGGTTTTTTAATGGTTGAATTGGGTTTTCTGTCTGTGTGTCCCCCTTCACTCTTTTCTCCTGAATTTTGCTGCAGAAATAAAATTCTAGTTTTTCTTTTTTGTGAAGATTCTTTACAGAAGAAATTTCCTGATCATGATGAATACATTAAGGAGGCATTTTATTCATGTAGTGGTTCCTGTTCATGATAAACTGTATAAATTCCTCATGGAATAGGCCTGGGGATGCTCTGTTGAGGAGGAGCCCTGCTTGGACACCAAACTGGGGATTTTCACAGATTTTTTTTTTTTTTGTCTCATTACTGTTTGATTTAGACAGAGCAATTGGGGGCACTGTTTTCCTGGAATTTCTGAAACAACTTCAAGTGCAATTGTCCCTCACAGGAACTTTTAATAAGAATTTAAATTACTATTATATTTAAACTTAATTTTTTCTTAGTATTATTCTAATTCCCAGAATGCAATATAATGTTTATCTTTTTTTTCCTAATCCAAAGTCCATATACAGTTAATAAAAAGATGCATTCCTACATGATCACTTAAAATCAGGATGAAACAAACAGCACAGCATTGAGAGTAAAGTTTGTATCTGGATAGTGGTACATTCCAGATAATGTCTCATCTTGAACTACAAAAAAATTAATAATAAAGAATCCCATAATAAATTGCATCTGAAATAGCATTAAACCTTGCAATAAGAGGCTCTTGTGGGTTTTGCCCCACAACCTCAACACAGAATCAAGTCCTTTCATTTGTCCAGGCTGACAAAACTGCAGCTTTCCTGTTGTTTCAGCACTGTATTTATGGAGATAATCTCTCATTAATAAGAAATTTTTGCATCTGTGATTTTTTTCTCTGTGTGTGATGTATCAGAGATGTAAAACCTGGGAGTGTTGGGAAGTGTGGTTGAGTTACTGGGGTTTAGGGCAAGAGCTGGGATGTGGAATTTGTGGGAGCAAAGGGATGGTTGAACTTTCCGGTCTGCTCTTTACAAGACATTTTGTTGTCAAATAAATTTTCAGCTCCTAACTGAAGTGCTTATCACGCTGCTCTAGGAATTTTCCCAGGTATGGTACTGGGAATTATCCCAATGTTTCCCCCAGTTGTATTGTTCTGGGGCTTTGAAAATACAATGAATAAAATCCCAGATTCTCTCTCCAGAATTTTGGATTTTTTTTCTGAATTTCAGTGAAATTGGATGCACTGCATGCTTGGACACCCACACAGGTGACAAGGATTTGGAATGAAGGAGAAGAAAGAGGGAGGAGAAATCCCCATCCTGCTCGTTCTCCATTTTTGAGCACCTGCAGCCCCTCTTTGCTAACAAAAATTCCCTTTTTTTTTTTTTTTTTTTTTTTTTCTTTACCCTGACCCCTTCTTTCAAGAGAATATTTTAAACCTAAAATATAAACCGGGGGTTTAAAATTCTTCTACACCACTTTCTTAGCTTTAGCATTGAGAAATTGGCTCATAAAGGGTTTTTGTAAATTTATTTCTACTTTGGACCTGTGTGTCAATCTCTTATGAACATGGGTTTCTGAAGGAGGTTTTGGTTAGATTTTTAGACTCCTGTAGGATAGATCTGTTTAATTTATAATTTCTAAACTGTACTAAAGGGAAAATGAAGCAAATATTGCTAATATTTAAAAGCTGGTAATTATATGATATTTACAATATATGATATTTACAAAAAACCCCAACCAATCCCCAACAAAACCCAAACCAAAAGCAACCTGACAACAACACCTCTGCAAAAAGGTGCCTCAGGGCTCAGATCTACATCTTGCCAATCTTCAGTAAGTTGAGTTGCCAATAAATGGTTTGAAGTTTTTGCAATAAAAACACAGCAAAGTGCCAGTTAAATGTCATGTATTTTAACAAACATATTGGTCAGCAGAGCTCTGTGGAGACCTGAAATTCTATCTTAAAGAAATTTTTCAGGTTTTCCAAAACTCATTCCCATTCAAAACTAGAACGTGAAAGTAACATTACTTTGTTTTTGTAGAGTTTGAAATTTCCGAAAACATTTGGTTCCACTTTGCATAATTCAAGAAGGGAAAAACAACAACAGAAGTAAATCTATAATGCAACAGCTCCCTTCAGCTGTTTGCCTTCTCCTGTGTTTCTTTGGAGTTCATTTGCAGTGATATCTGTGCAATTTCATAACAGATCCTATAGATAGACAGGTCATTAAATCCATTGTGTAACTGAAAGCTGAGGAATCCTCTTAGAATGCTTTTACTCTAAAAGGCAAATAATGCTCTTTAGTTGTATGTACACATTGCATTAAATGACCCCAGAACTTGTTGACAATGCTTGAGTAGAGTTCCAATACAGGGATTTTTTAATTGTTATTATTTTTTTTATGATGTCAAATGTGCTGATGAGCATGCAGCAGGCTCTGAAAAATCAGCCCTGCGCAGGAAAAATACACTTAACGTGGTACAGGTCCATACAATTCATTCCTCTCAATGTGGGAGATATGAAAATATCAGCATGTATTTTCTGTCCTTAAAAATGGAATTTTACTCTTCTTCAAGTCTTGAAATATGGTATTTCTATCTAGATTTATATGAGCTCTATGATGGAATGTAATTTTAGAATATTCCACATTTACAAAGTCATCTCTTACTGAAGTTTGAAGGGTACTTTTAGTGCTCTTTTGCACTCAGGTTAAGAGGCTTAAAATGTCTTTTCAAATGGCAATAAATAAAGTTATAAGGGTCAATCCAATTTTTAGACCACATGATAGGAGAAAACAATGGCAGTTAGTAGAAGATGTGGTCAGGATTAATTTTATTGTATTTATTATATTTATATTATATTTTATTATATTTATTATTTTCTTAAGATTGTTAAGTTTTTCTTAAGATTGTTAAGATTGATAAGTTTTCGTTAAAAACATTGAGTTGTACCTATGGTTCATGCAGCAAGACTCTTCCTGGATGAATGTGCTGTGTTCCTGCATTTCATATGTTCCGCATTGATCCTGAAGAACCTGGTATCTGTCTATGTATTTCGTATTCTGTGTGTGTATTTCTTTAAATAGTTTTTCTTTTGTGCCAATCCCCATTTTCAGCAGAGAATAAACACTTTTCCAGGGAGTTCTGGCTGCATTTGAACTTGGAGCTCAGCTGCCATTTCTTACAGTGATGAATGGTTGCTGCTTTTGACCGATGGCTGCGGGGTGTCAGGTCCAAATTCACATTTTTGTGGAATCAGATTAATAGTGCAACTCTTCTGGTGCTCAGCCTCATGTGAAATCCAATCTATTTATGCTCTCTCCAATTTTCATTGTATTATTGAGAGTCATATTTAGTGAGCCTGACTAACGAAAACATGACATGGGGAAGGTAATTCATATTCTTCAGGGTTAACTCAGCTCTCTGCTCACCTTCAGACACAGAGTCTCTTCATAATCAGTCCACCTGCCTGAGTGTTCCTCCAGGAACTAAGGAATTTTATCAAAAGGGATAAGTTCAGAGAGAGGACTCAGGACTGGGAAATATAACTTTATTTACACCAATGTGCTCGTGGAATTTCCAGAGCTGGATGGCCTGACCTGCTGCCTGCAGGGTTTGTCTAGGATGGAGGAGGCTGTGGGGATGTCACAGCAACCCTGGGGGCTCAGGGAGCTGGAGCCCCAGGTGAGAGCAGGAGAGGGTCCTGGCAGGTCCTGGCAGAGGAGCCCTCCCTGTCCTTACAGATGTGCTGCAGGAATGCAGAGCATGGAAAACATTGCTGCCATTGCCAGGCACGATTGATGCCTTTTTGGGACTACCTAAAAAAGAGGCCGGACAAAATCAAGGGAATAAAAAGCAGTTGTACTTATTGAAGGGCCTTCAGGCACATCTCAGGCAGACAAAACCAACCCAGGGGCTACACCCAAAAATGGACAATGGTCACAGATTTTCACACTTTCATAAGTTTGGACTATTTGTATATTGGGGGTTAATCTTGCAATTCCAGCTTCAGGTAATGAAGTCATTTACCCCAAGTTTGCTCCTCCCAACTCACTTTTGTTTCCATCTTTCAGGCCTGAGGCAGTGAGGTGTCCGTGATTCCCAGGCCTGGAGAGGAATTGTTGTGTCTGACCAAAATGGGGAAGCAGCAGCTCACCCTGCGTATGGAGTTTAGAGTTATACACTAAAGAATTGCAGGATTACAAATAGATGAAATATATAAAAGCTAAAATCCTAAGGCATCAAGGTTGTATCTTGCCTAAGGATGTGCTCAAGGGGCTGTGAGAGAGACAAGAACAGAACCCAAATCTCCAGGGCTCCCATCCAGCCTTTCATGTGAAATCACTCTTCCCTTGCAAGTGAGTTCTCAGCCTGATGTGCACAAACAATGAACTTTCTTCCTCCCATCCTTGGTGAGGCCTCCCTCTGTTGGCTGCTGAATGAACCCAGAAGCTGCTAGGGCAGCAATACCCATATTTCAGACCAAAAATAACTGGGCACTGGGCAGCTTTCCCCTTGTTTCCAGGCTCTGCTATGGTACTTCTCTGGAATCCACTTGTATTCTCTACAACTGGGCGGGGGGGGTTTCATCCTTTAGGGCCCCTTGTGGGGGACCTTTCTATTTTTATTTTTCCTACAGCACATGCCAGTGGTGGCATGAGGGAGACAAAGAAAACACAAAAAGAATGTAATAATTCAGAAATTTATGAAATCTCTGAGGTAGAGTGTGCAAGAAAGCATGTAAAGCTTTGGCTGGGTCATGCAGTTGAAATCTGGCAGTTGTTCCATAGCTATAACTCTTCTAAGATTGTACAGTGTGTCTATTCTAACATTGCTTTATTTTATATATATGTATTTCAGAGAAAGCTTTTTTTTTTTCTTAGAAACCTTGTGGTAAAATTACAGTTTTCTCCTTTAAGTCCAAACTGGGGGCAAGGGACAGAGGGGGAAAGAGAAGAATTATGACTAAGTGTTTTTCTTCATAATCTGCATGTAAACTTATCTTTCATCTGGTTATCTGGCTCAGTGTGAAGCTGCTTTGGGCTACATGTCAGATGGGCCATTTTATATCATCATTTGTCCATCACAAAGTATAACCAATTTCTTTTCTTTGTGTGTTCATTTGCTTTCATCTCATATATTTCCACATTTTTTTCCCCACCAAAACTCTGAGGTATAAATGTTTTACGCTTGCCCTTCCAGTTGTGCCTTTTAATCTCAGGAACAGTTCCTTTATCTTTTCAGGTGTTGGAACACCACTTTAAAATGCAGCTACTAACCCTGCACAGAAATGCTGAGGAACTCAGACTAGCTGTTTAACCTTATCATCATTTTCTTAGTCTTGGCCTATGATCTTTAATTACCTGTAGCGAGCATTTTAATTTTCTTTTTTAAAAGTGGCTTACCATTGTTGCCGGGAGATGATGTGGAGATGATAGGAGCAGTGAGGGCTGCCCAGTGCCCACGGGGCCGTGGCTCTTCAGTTCCACTTATTTAGACTTGATGTTGTGCCAAGGTGCCATCGATATGTCATTTGTGTTTGTCAGCAGTGAGACATGGGGTTTGTGAGCACAGCTCAAGAGGGACAAGATTTTGTTAACAAAACTAAAGAGGTTCAAGGTTTTGTTAGCACAATTAAAGAGGGGAAGCGTTTGTTAACACAATGAAGATGGACAAAGGTTTGTAGCACAATTAAAAAGGAGAAGGGTTTGTGAGCACAGTTAAAGAGGGACAGGGATTTGTTAGCACAATTGAAGAGGAACAAGGGTTTGTTAGCACAATAAAGAGGGACAAATTTTTTTTAGCACAATTAAAGAGGCGCAAAGATTTGTTAACACAAAGAGGAGCAGGGGTTTGTAGCAAAACTAGAGGTTCGAGGCTCCACCAGCACAACTAGAAGGACAAGGGTTTGTTAGCACAATTAAAGAGGTGCAAGGATTTGTTAGCACAGTTAATGGGTGCAAGGGTTTGTAGCACAATTAAAGAGGTGGAGGGGTTTGTTAACACCATAAAGAGGGGAAGTGTTTGTTAACACAATGAAGATGGACAAGGGTTTGTCACACAATTACAGAGGTGTGAATTTTTGTAGCACAACCAGAGGGACTAACACCCGTGTGCTTCATTCCTTGTGCCTGTATCCCTTTGTTCACGCAATGGCTGTAGAGGACCAGGCTGAACCTGGAATCCTGGTTTTGTTTATGTGTGGGATGAGTTCAGCGAGCTTCCTTCGCTGCAAAGCAAGGAGAGGGAGTGTGAGAGCCTCGTTGTTGTGAGCTGTGACTATTACAGGCTTGTCAGCATCTCAAAGAAGGTTTCCAACGCCCTGTGATCCTCCTTGGTGAAACGAAGAGGCAGTGCACTCCTGTCACTTCTCTCTCACATCTCCCACCACGTTAACACTGCAGAAACACAGGCTTGCTCACTGAGGAAGTTATTAACCTTTGCATGCTGAGGGAAACAGCCACTGCACTGCAATCAGCTGAAATCTAAAAATTCATTTGGGTAATGTCAGCCTGGAACTTGTTTTATAGCACTGAGGTTACCTCTGCAAACTTCTCATTGATAGAGAGTTCCTAACTGGTGTGCAAACCTGGCTCCTCCTGTCTCCTACCACTGTGACGGCTGATCTTTTGCTTGTTTGAGTCTTATTTTCAAGGTAGTTGCTGAAGGGTTTTAAATACCCCCCTGGTTTCTTGAGAGATATTGACAACTGTTAGGAGATGCAGGAGCAGAGGTCGGGAGCATCCTGGGAAATGCTGGGTGGAGGCAATGGGAAGTTGTATCTCCATGATAATGTGCTTGTTTGCTAAGAAGTGATTTCTGTATCTCCAAGATGTTTGCTTTGGGGAACTGAAGCTACCCTGCAGAATTCTAAACAGAATGGAAAATGGGAGTCTGCGAGGGTGGGTTAGGCTGGTATCAACACTACAGTGCCACTCGACTGAGAGATGGGGCTTAGTCTGTATGGGATTGGGTCTCTGGGGGGCAAATTATTTTTTTTTAAATAGAGCATTTTTAGAAGAGAGGAATTATTGAAAAGATTTTTGCTGAAAATAATATATTCTCAGTGTGGGGAAGAAGAGACTTGCATCTTTTTCTGGCAGCTAGTTTGTGTGTAGGTCTGAATATCTTTCTGACTTAATTTAAGCTATTAATGCCTTAACTTCCCTGGAAGTGGGCTGAAATTAACATTTATTCTCAAGAATTTGCTCCTTAGACTAAGAAACAAATTGAGATAAATTTGAATTAAGATACATGGCCTATCATCCCTGTGAACAGAAAGTCAAAATCTTACTTAACACCTTTTTTGAGAAGTGTGAGGAAATGGGGTGGAAATGGGCTGTTCAACAGGTGGTGGTGGTTTATACAGAGTTGTCAGCCTCAAGTCTTGTCTCTCTGCAAAGATAAAAGTAGAAAATCATTATTTCCAGTTTCTTGAGGACTTTATTTTTTGAGGGGAGAAAACATTTTTGATCTTCAGTTGCAGCAAAGCTTCATTTAGGTACTGGTGTCTGGGTGAAAGTTCAGGATATACCACAAAGGAAAAAAAAGGAAAAAATAAACCAATCATCATCTTGAAGGCACATGTTGGAAAAACACCTTTCAATGAGAACAAAGCCTTCCCTGCTGGGCTCTTTAGTGATCACAATCTCTGCAAGAACAGCGAGTGAGGGGAGCTCTTTGGAGAGGCAGAACTGCTTGGATGTGGGGAAGTTTTGTCACATTGTCATTGACCTGTGGTGTTCTAAGTCTTCCATCCAATCCTTTGGGAACTTTCTACTCTTCTTTTAAATGCAATGAATATATAAACCAGGAATCAGGAAGGAAGCAAACACATCTTTCTCACAGCCCCAGAGCCCTTCTGAAATTTGTTTGCATTCACAGAAATAGTCCGAATAAAAACTACTCCTGTGAGTGGATGTTCCCGCCCTGGACTCAGATGTTTCAGTCTCGAGGAAACAAATATTATTCCAAGTGTATCAAAAAAGGAGATGAAGCCTTTGAGAGTAATATTTTGCAAGTCTTTATCAGCAGACATAATGTATCTTTCCATCTCTGCCCTGCTCTAATTGACTTGCAAGTGCTAGGCATTTAGTGAGCATGGTCTTATCATTCATTGAGATCAATCCCCCTCCTGCTTTCTCCTCCCTGGCAGCTCAGCCCTGCCCCAAAGCCGAGCTGCAGGAGCCCAGCCTGGGCTGTGAACACAGGGAGAGCCCTGGGCTCTGCTGCTCTGGGTTCACCTCAGCCGACCTGGAAATGCCATTCCATCAGAGAAAGCAGCACTGCTCTGACTGCAGAGAACTGCACCCCTGCAGTGGGGCAGGGAAGCTGGAAAACCATGGAGCGCCTTCCCAGGATAATGGGGTCACAGGCTGCAGCACAAATATTGTCAGTGCCCTCTGATGAACAGATGCCATTAATATGTTTATGGCTATGCTTTAGTAATAGCCATGCCTCATAAAAATGCCACTCTGATATTCCTGTACAGCTTGTGGAGCAATCAGTGTAGTTCAGTGCACTTGGTCTGTTATGCATTAAAAAAAACCAAACAACAGTGGAACATCATCTTTTCCACTATGTATGTTAAAGAAAACCTGGGGATTTAATGAAACCTGGCTGATGCTGGGGAAATTGCCATATTAGCTACAATTTATAGTTATCCAAGTAGCTTTCAAGGCTGACAAACAAGGAATGTAAAACATACAACGAAACTTAAACAAACAAAAGGTGTGCTGCAGTGGAAGAAGGGGATTGTGACCTCTAAGGAAATGTCTGGAGCTTTCAGAGCTCTCTGAAGTCATAAATTGTAATCAGCTCCAGGCCCTGTGTTTTGGTGCAGCCTTTGCAAAGGCCCACATCGCCTGCCAGAGGGAGCAGCAGGGTCACAGGGCCACTGTGCTGCATGTACACGGTCAGGACAGGCTCCATGGCTCCTATGGCAGCATTTATTCTGGCAGGTGCTTTTAAAACATTGTCTACTTAGAGGAAAAGGGGAAATTAGAAAGGCCTCTGTAGGTGTTTAGAAGAAGTTTCAAGGTTAATGGCGATGTTTTAATTGTGTTCGGTCCTAATGGTTTGTTCTTTGTATCCCCCCTCCTATTCCTGTGAGTTGGTTCCTTCCCCCTTGTTGTTTAGTTGTCAGTCATGTGTTATGTAACATACCGGCCCTGCCAGTCACTCTGGGGCCTCACCCCACATCTGGAAAGTTCCAGGAGAGGCTTCAGAGGATTGGTCAGGGTCTGGAGGTTCCTCTCCCAGTTCTATTCCCATTTGTTATCCCCTTGATTGACATCCCCCAAGCCACTCCCTGGTTTCTCCTTACTGGTTGTCTGTTGTGCTCCACCCTATGACCCACCTCCCTTTATAAGTTGCTGCACCAGAGGGTCAATGTCTCTCTCTGAGGCACCGCCCTGGGAGCCGGTTCCCCCTGCAATAAACCCTGGTTGTGTTTGCACTCGAGAGAGTCCCATCCTTCATTCATCCTGCACTGTAGCTGTAGCTCTGCTTTATAGGCACAAAGAGCGCCGGATTGCCGCAGTGTCAGGGCTGGCCGAGGCAGGCATCCGGATCGGGCACTGCGACAGAGTGGTGCCCAACGTGGGGCTGCTGCGAGCAGGTGAAAGCTACAGCAGCGTGGCAGCCGACGTTAGGACGTCTGAAGAAGTCCAGTGAAGGTGATCCTCATTTGGGGAACCCTTGGACTGTGAGGATTTTCAGCGCGTCCTGTACCTTCAGGTGCACTTCGGGGGACTTCTCTGGCACTAGAGAAGTCCCTTTTGGCACAGAGACCTGACGCCACTGGTTTGGAATACAGCGCTGGAGCCCTGGTGAGGGTAAGTAGGTGGTTCTATGGGGAGCATTCACTGCCCCAATTCGGTCACAAGACTGAGGTCTTGAAGGAGCCAGCCCAAGGGGTCCTGCCTTGGGGGGCTTTGGTTTGCGCGCATCCCACAGGGGGAGGTCTTTTTTCTCCGCTTGTGGGTTGGCGGGCTCAGCGCTGGGCTTTTGTTTGTTCAGTTGGTATTGTTTTTTCTTCGGTTCACTTGCCGCTTCCTGGGGGGTGGAAGGTGAGTGTTAATAGTGAACCTTTGTGTTGTTGAAGGCACCTCGAGGGCAGGGGCTGAACAGCCTGACTTGACTTTGAGTGTGCTTCTTGGATTTTGTTTCTGGTTTTGATTTCTGTGGTGTTGGAAGGGGCGGCTGAGTTTTACAACAATGGGTGCGAAGCTCTCAGCCATCCAGAAGGATGTTTATTATAGTTTTGTTGCAGTTTTTACTGTTAATAAAGTAAAATTTTCCAAGGGACAGTTGAAAAAATTTGTTCGAGTGCTTTTCCTCCACTTCCCTCAGACATCTCCTGAGACAGTCACTGAAGCCCGGTATTGGGACACAGTGATTTCTAAATTTACTAATCCGGCCACCTTAGGAGATGAGAAAGGAGCAAAATTTTTATTCTGGGCACAGCAGTTTCGATCTGTGGTCTGTAACTTAAAGGGAGTGGAGAAAAGGCAGTCTCTTGGAGAGGCTTGTTCCCCTGGTTCTCCTTCATGTTTTCCCAAATCCCCTCTTCCCCAGAAGGGCATTCTGAAGGGTGCAGAAGGCAAACCCCAGCCTGCCAACCCTGGCCCTTTTAGAATGTCTCCCCGCCCAGGTCAGTTGAAACGAGCTTCCCGGGAGCCTCTGCACAGCCCTGGCCAGGCTGTGAGAGACCTCTCCCTTCCCCAGACCTATCCCGGTTCAAAACCCCAATTTCGCTTTAGTTTGGCTGGGGGTGAATGACTACAAAATGGCGCCTCCAGCCTTGGTTTAGAAAATGGTGGCAACCGCATGGCGCGGTCATCCTCCCTGTCCTCCCTTCCCGCCCTTTCTCCTTCTTCTCCCCATAATCCCATTTCCTCTCCGACCAACCCCTTCCTGTCCCCAACTCCTCCCTCAACCCCTCCCTCGCAACAACAGTTCCGGTCTCCTCCCTTTCCCCAAAATCCTTCTCCCTATTGCTCTGCCCCAAGACCAACCCCCAAGGTGATGTCATCCGGTTCCCAAACCATTCCTCCCACTTGCCGCAGACTCCAGCCATCTCCTTCCAGTTCCCACGCCTCCCCTTCCGGTTCCCACACTTGGGAGTCAGAGGAGGAGGAGCGTGAGTCCGGAAGTGAGGGTCCCTGAATTCCATCCCTTGCTCTGGTCACGTACCGGAGGACAAGGGGTGGAAACACGACCAATGTCACCTGGTCCGCAATATTGCAACATGTGGTCAGGGATCTGGTCAAGGCACTCAAGGAGTACGGACGCGATAGTCTGTACTTCCAGGGACTGTTAAATGCCCAGGTCGCCAGGATAGTAGCAGTCCCATTTGATCTGAAGCACCTCTTCAAGTGTCTTCACTCCAAGATGGCGTATGTCCTGTGGAAGGCATCTTGGAAGGAGCTTCTAAGGGATGCTCTCCCAAGCTTGTTAGAAGATCCCGCCACTGCTGCAGACTTAAACGGGGATGAATCACCTTAGAACACCTCCTGGGTGAAGGCGAGTGGGCAACAGCTGCAAAACAGGCAGCCGAAATTCCAAGGCCAATCTTAGAAAAGATTACCAAGCTAGCTGAAAAAGCATTTTTGGAAATGAAATTAACAGGTCCTACCCAGTACTATCTAGATATCTTCCAAGGCCCAAGCTAGCCATACCATCTATTTATCGAGCGTCTCACGGCTGCAGTGGAATAGCAGGTGAAGGGGGACCGCGCCCGAGAGGAGGTGATTGAATTGATGGCATACACACATGCCAACAAGAAGTGCAAGGCTGTAATTCATACCCTCCTGGAGAAGCCACCCCCAAAACTAGAAGACTTCCTGCATGTCATCGCTAAGCGGCTACCCGTGATGACACCGAATCGCCCTGGAAGGAGACAAGAAGGATGGGTAGTTTCAGCAGCCGAGGCGCCCACACCATCACCAGCCCCGCGCACGCCAGGGCCAATGAAGCGATCCTTTCGAGGACCCACGGATAGGCCTTGCACATTGTGCGGGCAGCGAGGCCACTGGTGGAACGCCTGTCCATTGAAACAGCAATTTGAGCAGTTCCGTAACAATCAAGGGAGTGGCGCAAAGAGGGAATTCGGAGGAAAATTTCCTCCTAAGTCTCAAAAAAACTAAGCAGCGAGTGCAAGGCCACCCCGTGTGACAACAAACGGGTGGTCTGAGCCAAGGGGGGAGGGGTGGGAAAAAGGGGACTGGACACGACCGACACTAATTGTGATACTAGTAACCAAACTTTCTCTCCTCCAGTGAGTGTCTGGGATTTATCACCAAATCCCGTCCCGGAGGAAGTTTTCCCGGACGTGATGCAAGATCCTTGTTTAGAGGACTCCTCACCTGAACTGACAAAAATCTTTTTGCCCCCTCCAGAGATGTCATTGACAATGACCAGCCAGCAGGTGCCTTTTCACCTGACTTTGGTGAAGCCGCTGTGGGTGAGAGACAACGACTGGCACACCGCGACAGTGGCAAGGAACAAAGGTACCTGGCGATTGATTGTACGTCGTTGTTGGGGATTGTAAGTTCACACCTCCAGAGATAGAAATAGCTCCAGGGAAGATGACATTGGACCCCGAGCATTTCGTTCTCTGGCTTTGCTGCACGGGCCCACCGACCTTTCTCACCAAAGGACAGGTGGTAGCACAACTGATCCCTACCCCTAGTGAGCGAGAAAGACAGGGCCATCAGGTAAATGCGGTGATTTCCATCAATAAAGATAGGCCCGAGGAAAGGTGCAAGTTGTCGGTGGACAGCGAGACCACATACATCAAGGGTCTTCTAGACACGGGGGCGGATGTAAAATCATCCCGGAGCGGATGTGGCCGTCACATTGGCCTCTGCAACCCGTTGTAGAGCAGGTCAAAGGTGTAGGAGGGCTGCAATTGACTAAGAGATCCAAGAGTGTGGTACTAATTGAGGGGTCCAATGGACAATTGGCAAATGTTTGTCCATTCGTTTTGAAATACAAAGCACCCCTGTGGAGGAGAGACGTCATGACCCAGTGGGGGGTCACGATTGGCATACCCAACCCTCCTCAGGTTTTTCGGGCTGCAGTCACTGATAAGCGCCCTACCCAAAAACTGAATTGGCATACCAACGAACCAGTATGGGTGGAGCAGTGGCTGCTTTCTAAGCAAAAATTAAAGGCGCTGAATGAGCTTGTGGAGGAGCAGTTAAAGAAGGCTCACATTGAGGAGACCACGTTGCCGTGGAACTCTCCGGTGTTTGTAATTCAAAAATCTGACAAGACCTGCTGGCGGCTCCTCTAGGGCCTCAGGCAAATTAATGAAGTTATGGAAGATATGGGGTCTCTCCATCCTGGGATGCCTTCCCCAACCATGCTCCCAAAAAATTGGAATTTGGCCATTATTGACATCAAAGATTGTTTTTTCCAAATTCCACTACACCCTGACGATGCTCTGTGGTTTGCGTTTTCGGTTCCTAACATTAACCGAGAGGCCCCGTGGAAGAGGTACCATTGGAAAGTCCTGCCACAGGGCATGAAGAGCAGCCCTGTCATCTGCTAATGGTATGTCACTTCCCTGCTGTCCCCTGTCTGTGCAGCCGCACACCAGGCCATCATTCATCATTACATGGATGATGCACTCGTGTTCGCTCCCAATGATGACCTGCTGGCCCACGCACTCGACCTTACAGTGAATGCACTTGTTGCAGGGTTCGAGCTGTAAGAGTTGAAGATTCAAAAGATGCCGCCTTGGCAGTACTTGGGGCTGGAAATCGGCAAGCGGACCATTGTTCCGCAAAAATTGGCAATCAGAACAAAAATAGAGACTCTTGCAGATGTCCATCATCTGTGTGGGGCCTTGAACTGGGTGAGGCGTTGGCTGGGTCTGACCACCGAAGACCTAGTGCCTCTTTTCAATTTATTGAAAGGGGGAGAGGGGCTGAGTTCCCCTAGGTCACCCACCCCAGAGGCACAGAAGGCACTGGAGAAAGTGCAGAACATTATGTCCACGAGGCAGGCAAGCCATTGTGACCCCAGCTTGCCTTTCAAGCTTATTATCCTGGGANAAAAATAGAGACTCTTGCAGATGTCCATCATCTGTGTGGGGCCTTGAACTGGGTGAGGCGTTGGCTGGGTCTGACCACCGAAGACCTAGTGCCTCTTTTCAATTTATTGAAAGGGGGAGAGGGGCTGAGTTCCCCTAGGTCACCCACCCCAGAGGCACAGAAGGCACTGGAGAAAGTGCAGAACATTATGTCCACGAGGCAGGCAAGCCATTGTGACCTGGTCCAAAAGAATGAGCTTGGGCCAAATTAAAATCTGCTGCACCTCCATGGGGTCATTTTTCAGTGGGACAAGGGGATCGTCACCGTTCCCCGTAGGGACTGAGGCGGGAGAGACCCTCTTCTAATCATAGAGTGTGTCTTTCTCAGCCACCACTGGTCCAAAAGAATGATGAAGCCACAGGAGTTGATGGCTGACTTAATCCGGAAGACCAGAATCCGGATTAGGGAACTGGCCGGAAGCGATTTCGAATGCATACACGTACCAATTCAGCTTAAATCGGGCCAAATTACAAAGGCCATGTTGGAACACCTGCTTCAGGAACATGAAGCACTGCAATTCACTTTAGATAGCTACTCAGGCCAAATTTCAATTCATTGGCCTGCCCACAAAATTTTCAATTCAGAGGCTCAATTCAAATTGGCTTTAGAGAGTGTTCAGAGCAGAAAACCTCTCGAAGCTCTGACAATTTTTACTGATGTGTCCGGAGGATCCCATAAGTCAGTAATGACTTGGAAGGACCCTCAAACTCAGCAGTGGGAGTCAGATGTAGCTGAGGTGGAAGGATCACCTCAGGTTGCTGAGTTGGCTGCAGTCGTCAGGGCTTTTGAAAGGTTCTCTGGACCATTCAACCTAGTAACCGATTCGGCTTATGTCTCCGGAGTAGTGTCCAGGGCGGAACATTCAGTATTGCAGGAAGT
>VWZU01010972.1:24781-40238 GCA_013397095.1 Sterrhoptilus dennistouni
TCCAACTTTTTTTTTTTTTTTTTTTTTTTAAATGCCTGTAATAATTTAAACCACGGCTCTGCGTGGTGAAGTTAATGCAATCCTCTCCTTCTGTAGACCTGCACAGACCAAAACCAACCTTAAAACAAGTGGACAGCGACCCTGCGCACAAGAAGAGACACTGAAAGGGATTTTTTGTTGTACTTTTGTGGCCAGGGGTGGGCAGGGGACACAGGAGCGTGTTTTGCTGGGAAAGCATGACGACATCCAGGGAAGGAAGGGAACACTCTCAGCCTTCTGGCCTAAATTATCTGCTAACACAAATAATCAAATTCCAGGGACCACACGGCTCTGGCGCCGCTCGGAGCAGGGGGAGGCCCAGGCCAGCTCTGGGGGAGCAGGTGGCAGCCCAGCCTGACCTGCCAGTGAGACACACGAAATTCTGCTGCTCTCCGAGGAGGCAGCATCGCTCCCAGGATCGTGGGAAGTTTTTAATGGCTCACTCAAGGCAAGGCCTCTGAAATGTTTATATTCATGTGTACTCGTTGGATAGCCCCTCGTTTGGTCTCAGCTGGAAACCCGTCCAAACAGCTGAGGAACATCTGGCCGCTAACCTTGGACAGCATCTGATCTGGTAGCCCGGGGATTTGAGAGGTCTCCTCGGAGGGACAGGACTTTGGCAGGCCCTTGCTGAGATCTCTGTCCTGCCATGGCTGTTCCTCAGTGCTGCTCCCAGCTCCAGGCTGACACCTCCAGACCCCCCTGCAGCGTCCAGGGGGAGAGCACAGAGCTGAGACGGGGCACTGCTCTGGTTTTTTGGACACTCCTGGAGGTGTGGGACACACAGCAGCTCCTGGCCACTCACCAAAACGGGCATTTCTCCTCCTCTCCTCCTCCTGCAGCCTCCCCTGGCTTGTCTTCCCTCGGCCTCACCTACAGCAAACCAGCCCCAGAGAGTCTCCAGCACCAGGAAAACAAAATTCCTCCTCTCTGCAGATCTGCAGACCACGATGAAGGTCTTAAAGCAGAGCAGGCAGGAGGGGAAATGGCCCTGTTGTTTCTGGTGAAGGTGGCTCAGAATTTGCATCACTTTCCTTTCCAGAAACTCCTGCTTGGGTGGTTTTTCCCTCCCCAAGAATCTTCAGCTTTGGCTCTCCTGAAACGTCCTTTGGCAAGTGGAAAGGTAAGAAGGAAGACAACACAAAAGAACAGATGCTGAGCAATAGAAAGGGGGAAGAGACTTTTAGACCACTGGACATTTACTCTCCTGTCACCCCTCAAGGCTCTCCAGGGCTTCCCAGACGTGTCAGGGCAGAGCCACCAGGACCTGGCTCAAGGGGCAGAGAAACAGGACAGGAGCCACATTTCTGAAAACCCGTTGTAGGCTTTATTTAAAATGGGATAAGGATGGAAAAAGGGTGACAAGATGCTTGACAGATATAAAATGAGCATCCAGCTTATCTCCCTTTCCTCAACATCATCTTCTGCCTCTTGACTTTTTTGTGACAACAAATGTGGGAGACATCGGGGCAAATGTAAAGGCACGAGCAGCAGGGATGGAGCACCAGGGAGGGAGGACAAGGAAGAAGATGCTCAACGGGGGCTCAAAAAGCCTTTCCAGCAGAGGCTGAGCACGCTGGCTCTGCTCCAACAAAGCACTTAAGCCTGTGCCTGAATTAAATTTGCCTTTACTGGGGTTCTTTGCAGCACATTCTCCAGCAATCTGCTACAGCAGGAGCATGGAAAACGAGGAGCTGTAAAGGGACCTGAACCCCAGTCAGCAGCCAGGTGAGCTGAGATTAATGCAACATGGCAATCCCACTGACAGGAAAACCCTTGGCCTTCAGAAAAACCTCTCTAAACAGAAAATAAGAAATTTAAAAAAAATTAGATATTATCAGTATCAATTTCCCTTCAGCTTCTTTCGGCTCAAGTTGGGCCTGATGCAGACTTATTCACAGGTACCTGCAGGACTGGAACTCCCTTGTTGCAGAACGTGTTGGTGCCAGCTTGAAAAAACCCCTTGAGCTCAGTGTGCTGTTCCTTGGTGTGACGAACACTGTCCTGTAGGGAAAGCACCACCCTCAGGGGCTGAATGGGCAATTCCCAGCAACACCCAGCTCAGCCACCCACAGCTCCCACAGCCCTGGCAATGCTCTGCACAGGCCTGGCCAGGGAGCAGGAGCACAGCCCTGCACAGCCCTGCAGGGTTTGGTTCACAGCTCAGCCTTTTCCCCTGCTCACACCCACCCTGCAGGGCCACGGGGCTCTGGGATGGAGCAGCCCCTGGTCAGGGTCTGCCCAGGGCTGAGGGGCTCAGACACTCCTCCTGCTGCGTGTCCTTGTCCCTCCTGCCCTGTCCTTGTCCCTCCTGCCCTGTCCTTGTCCCCCCTGCTCTGTGTCCTTGTCCCCCCTGCTCTGTGTCCTTGTCCCTCCTGCCCTGTCCTTGTCCCCCCTGCTCCATGTCCTTGTCCCTCCTCCTGTGTCCTTGTCCCCCCTGCTCTGTGTCCTTGTCCCTCCTGCCCTGTCCTTGTCCCCCCTGCTCCATGTCCTTGTCCCTCTTCCTGTGTCCTTGTCCCTCCTCCTGTGTCCTTGTCCCTCCTGCCCTGTACTTGTCCTTCCTACTCCATGTCCTTGTCCTTTCTGTGCTGTCCTTGTCCCTCCTGCTCTGTGTCCTTGTCCTTTCTGCCCTGTCCTTGTCCCTCCTGCCCTGTCCTTGTCCCCCCTGCTCCATGTCCTTGTCCCTCCTCCTGTGTCCTTGTCCCCCCTGCTCTGTGTCCTTGTCCCTCCTGCCCTGTCCCTCCTGCCCTGCCCTTGTCCCCCCTGCTCCGTGTCCCTGTCCCACTCTGGGATGAGCCACAGACCAGGCTGGTATCTCCCAGAGCAGCTGATGACAAAACTGTTACTATAATGACGGCGGGAGGAACTTAAATTTTAACTGCAAAGCGCTGCAGGGGGTTGTGAGGGAGCAAAAAGGGCAGAATTAAGCACACACTCCTTTATTACACACAGAGCTTGATTCCAACACACCAAGAAGCGACCAGCCATTAGTCTTTATTAGCAATGAAGTTGATATTATTTATTAGCAATGAAGTTGATATTATTTATTATCAATGAAGGCGATTATTATTTATTATCAATGCAGGTCTCCCTGCGGTGCTGGTGTCCCCAGGAGGCCAGTGCTGTACAGAGGGACAGTCACAGCGCACGGCCTCCTCAAATCAAAAGCGGCTCCACAGGAGGACGGAGCGTTCCCTCCGAGCAGCAGCCGGGAACAGCCTTGGGAAGGTTTGGGGCTCCCTCTGCCGTCCCCGCGGCTCCATCTCGGGCAGGGCTCGGCTGGAGAGGCCGGCGGGGACAGCGCTGGAGAGGGGACACTGCGGGGACAGCGCTGGAGAGGGGACAGGGCTGGAGAGGGGACACTGCGGGGACAGGGCTGGAGAGGGGACGTGGGTGGAGAGGGGACACTGCGGGGACAGCGCTGGAGAGGGGACAGGGCTGGAGAGGGGACACTGCGGGGACGGGGCTGGAGAGGGGACAGGGCTGGAGAGGGGACACTGCGGGGACAGGGACCCTCTGAGGATGCAGGGACCCTCTGCTGTCACAGGGACTCTCTATGGGAACAGGGCTGGCTTGGGGACCCTCTGTGGACACAGGGACCCTCTGCAGGTACAGGGCTGGCCAGGGGACACTCTGAGGGCTCAGGGACCCTCTGCAGGCTTAGGGATGCTCAGAGGGCACAGGGCTGGCTCAGGGACCCTCTGTGGGCACAGGGACCCTCTGAGGGCTCAGGGCAGGGTGGGTCCAGCTCAGAGCAGCCTCCTCCAAGTGCTGCTCAGGCACCTCCAGCAGCACCTGCTCCAAGCACATTATTTATTTCACGGCCAATGCTCTTATTTTATTTATTATCCCTTTCTCTGGGGACAGCCTCAGAGCTGGCAGGGACCACCAGGGCACTCTGCTGGGCCCTGCAGAGTTTGGACAAGCACAGGAGTGAGCGGCTTTGTTCCCACACCTCATTCGTGAACACACCAGCCTGGGGGTGAAGGGTCCCTGTCCCTGCACGGGTGACACAGGCAGAGCCACCACCCAGCTCTGATGAGAGATGACTCCCAAGGAGCTCTTTATCCACACTGCTCTTGGTTGTGGGAACAGCAACAGAAGCTCTGAGGTGTCCAGAGAGTTCAACTCCTGGGTGAGAACAGCCACAATAACCCTTATTTCTAAAGCAGCACCCAGCTGTGCCTGGCACACCTGTGTCACAGTGAACCCTTATTTCTAAAGCAGCATCCAGCTGTGCCTGGCACACCTGTGTCACGGTGAACCCTTATTTCTAAAGCAGCATCCAGCTGTGCCTGGCACACCTGTGTCACAGTGAACCCTTATTTCTAAAGCAGCACCCAGCTGTGCCTGGCACACCTGTGTCACGGTGAACCCTTATTTCTAAAGCAGCATCCAGCTGTGCCTGGCACATCTGTGTCACGGTGAACCCTTATTTCTAAAGCAGCACCCAGCTGTGCCTGGCAGATCCGTGCCCAGGCTGCTCCTGCCAGCACAGCCCAGCCAGGTGGGAGCTCTCACCTCTGTGACTCCCAAAGCAAACCAGCTGCTTTCACGGTTTTAAATCATTCAGGGAGGTCCCAAACTTGCACCGAGCACAACCTCCCAAAGAGAGCAAAGGGTACTCTGAAAAAGAGACAATCAAGCAGCCCAGTGTAATCACCACGTTGCTCCAATGCCCGGTTACCACCTTTGACACTAAACTATTTTAAATAAACACACACACACACAGTGTTAGTCCCATTGTCTTCACAGACACCCCCGGGAGCGAGCAGAATTCATCCCAGCCCAGAAACCAGCAGCGAGTTTCACAAAGCTCCACGAGGAGGCCACTCCCTGGTTCCTTCTCAAGGCAGAAGAAGAACCTCGCTTCAGCCCATCACTGCAGCCAGTGAATGCACCAGGACCTTCCAGGAATCCTCTGGACTGGGAAAAAGCCAACATTTCACAGCCTCGTTTTTCCCCAGCCTGGGAGAAAAGCTGGGCTTGTTGCAGGCCACGCTGCAGGCAGATACAATCTTCACCATCTGAGGAAAACAGCTGTAATTTCAGGTTGTGAAACACTCCTTGACAGACTGTGTAACGTGCAGCTGTTTCATCTCCTCGGGACTCCAGCACAGGAACCTCTTGGCAGCTCCAGGGCCTCACCTGGTGCCACCAAAGGCCAAATCTGGGCCAGCCTGAGGCTCAAACCAAAACTACAGATGCTCCTGGGCACAGCAGCAGCAGCAGCTGGATAGAGACAATTGCCTTTCACCACCACTTTACATTCTGTCAGCTAAATGTGATCTGGAGGAAGGTACTTCCAACAAATCGAGGATTCCATCAGGGGATCAGAATTCTAAACATAAATACAATTAAAGCCTTCTAATATTAATGCACACTTTTTTATTATATTAAAATCAGGCAATGGTCTGATACAATAAAAAGGCTGCTTATGGAATACTGTTATGTTAAACTTTCAGTACAGAGGATGTTAAATCCTTACAACTAATATTTTCCTCAGAAGTTAATGGAAACATCAATTGTTCATTGACTTGACAGCTGCTGCTTTAAAATGTGTTTATTTTTACTCTTTTCCTTTTTTTCCTCATTTTTTTTTTTTATTTTTTAATTATTTTTTTTTTTTTACACAAACACTGAATTTTTTGATAAAACTTAGGACACACTAGGTTGGTTTCCTGTGAGCTTGCATCCACATTGCAGCAGTCAGTGGTCCGGAACAGTAAAACCAGAAAAGGCAGTGATTTGCCAGGATGCAAAGCCAATCAAGGTCCTTCATCTGCTGTGCCACCGCTTCCCCAAAACCTCCCCTGAAGAGATTTCTAACCCTTACAGAACCCTAATAAAAAAACCCACCAGCTGGATTTTGATTTGTCTGTGCCTGTCACACCTTCAGCAGAGGGCAAAACGCAAGTTTCGTTAATGAACATTCTTGGGTCAGTCCAAAGCACCAAAACAGCGATTTGAGGGCACCTGGAGCGTGTTTTCACAATCTCTACGTGCACAGCCTCCCCCAGCGGGGTTTGGCAGCAGAAGGGTTTGGGCAATCCTGGTAAATTACTGCTCTTTTCCCCACTCAAAGCCTATCTAAGAGCTTGGCGGTGTGGCAGCAGCGCTGCAGGGAAGGGAGAACCCACGTTTGCCAGCAGAACTGATACTCTCGTTTCCCAGGCTGGTGAAGAATAAATTTGTTGCAAAACCCAAATGATAAGCGGGAGGGAACAAGGTCGAGTCATTGCCCCGATGCTCACCCCCTGGGCCAGGGGTGAGAAGAGTCTCCAAGAGGGGCAAAAAGAAAGCAGCACCCCCCACTAAAAAGAGGGGGAAGAGGGAGGAGATTAAAAGAACCCTGAATCCCTCACCCAAAGCTCACGTCACTGGTGAGGGGGACCAGGGAGAGAAATACAATCTATGCCTTGGCCAAAGGAAAGGAGGAAAGCTTGCCCCAGATTATCAGGGCATTAAAAAAGAAAAAAAACAAAAAAACAACAACAAAAAAAACCCTAAAAAACGACCACAGTCACATTCAGCCTTTACTAGAGCGAGCACAAAGGGAGGGATGACTGAGGTTAGCACACATCCCCAGTAGTAGTCCATACAGCCCAGTGCAGTACTGGAAGCAAAAACCTTTGTGTCTACTCTAATAAATAGCCCTGAGCTTCGACTCTATTGCAAAAGACAGAGAAAGAAAAAAAAAAAAAAATAACCCAGGCCAGACACACAGCAAGGTGATTGTGGGATGGATCCTTTCACAGTTAAGTTGGATGTGCCACACTGGTCTTGACAGTAATAAATTTAAATAGACTTTTCCTGATACCAGAAGTTCAGCTATGTGGACAGTGGTTACACGACAGGATTATTTGTTATAGCACAACTTATATTTCAAATGAAAAAAAAAAAAAATTAGTATCATTTACAGTATCTCAAGAAAAAACTTCCTTTGAATGGGAACTTCCTTTCCAGTATTTTGAGGTCTACAAGATGCATCTAGAAAATTTACTACTGTGGAAAATGAAGACAGCTTAAATTGAATAAGGGGGGGCATGTTGGTTTTTTTTGTTGGTTTTTTTTTTTTTTTAATTAATTGCTGTAACATTGTCCTTCAGGTGGCTGAGGAAGTTTCATATTTTCTTTAGACATCATTAGACGCCGAAGCTCTTGCAGAACAACTTTGATACTATAAGAATTCTGCCATTTTGCTAGGACTGATATGGCTCTGGGGTCCACCTAAAACAGACAAAAAGACCATTCCTGTCAGAACTGGTGCACTGGTTACACTGAACTCACCCCCACCCCCAACTAAAGATCCCACATGAAATCTGAGTGGGACAAATCAAAAAAGTTTTCCTAAAAACATAATAAATCTCCACTTCCCTTCTGCCCCCTTTCCTTCTCCAACAAACAGCACCACAAGCAATGATTAGCTAAGCAAGCTACAAGTATAAACAAAGCATTGAAGCTGCACAAAAAATTATGACATTAAAATGAATAAAAAAAAAAAAAAAAAAAAAAAAAAAAAAAAAAACAAACCAACTTACCACTCCATTAGAACTATTTACTCCATTCATATTAATTTTTGTTACAAATCTTACAAATGGAGGTGCTTCTGGATACTTAGGCCCACATTCTATTTTAAGGCTGTATATTCTGTTTTCATAAATTGTCTGAGGGGAAGAGAAAGGGGGAAACAATTACATCAGGCAGTTCATTAAGCATTTGGTTAAAGCAGTGGCTACTTTAGGAACATGGGGACTGCCACCAGTGAGGGCAGCCATGCAGACACTACTCTGGCTACCTGCTTTTCGTTCATTTTATAACAATCAGAGCATCAAATGTTCCTCCAGGGTAATAAATTCTGGTGGTGTTTGTGCACAGAGCAGGGCCCTAAGCTCCCTGCAGGATTTGGGGTCTCTGGAACAGCCCCACAGAGGGGACAGGCAGTGGGGAGCCCTGGCTGTGCACAACACACAGAGCTGTGAACAGATCCAGCTCAGGCAGTGCACACTGAGCTCTGACAGTGCCACTGGTTTGGGACAGCCTGTGTCACCAAAGTGTCCCCCTGGCTGTGGGATGTCACACACAGCCTGGGCAGGACACACCCTGCAGGACACAGGGAACTCCAGCTGTGCACAGCTGCTCTCTCAAGGTGGGTTTCCTCACCCCAGATTTAAAGTCCTTGGCCCTCTAAAAGCTCCAAGTTGCGTTGGTATAAAAAAAGCAGAGTCCTCAAGGTTCTGTTTTCAGGTTTCTCCTGGTGTTTATTATTTGATATCTCAGAGTTTTCTCCACTCCCAGCCGAGGTCTGGGCAGGGCTGGGACATGAGGGGACTGCCCCCGATGGGGTCACCTCACATTTATACAGATAACCACGGGTGGGGTATTTACAATTTCACACCAATGCCCAGGGCTCACACTAAAAGGGTCATTTCTGCTCTGACCCAACCCACTCTCACTGCCCTGTGCCATCACCACCTCAGGGGATGGAGGGCGGGGGAGAAGGAGAGGGACACGAGGCACCACCCAAATCCCACCATCTTGTCCCCCATTTACCTCTATTCTATGAACCCCAAAACTACTGAATTTTGCATCTTTTACTGTGCTAAACTACTGTTTTCAAATCCTGGTGGTTTGCAATTCCTCTCTCAGTGTTGGAGACTAAAATCAAACCCAGTGTTTTCCTGGACTCTGTGCCAAGGTCTCCAAACCCCCTGGACCAGCTCCACACCCCCCTGCTCAGGGCTCAAACTCCCTTCCTCGGGTCCCAGCTCATCCAAGGGGATGTCCTGGACTCCAACACTGCTCCTTCTCCCCACTGGGATCCAGCAAACATCCTCCCACCTGCTGCAAGAGTGACTGCTTTCCATCCAGAGGGACACAGGACCCAGCTTTTGTCCCCAGCCATATCCCACTAAAAACCCAAAGGGTAATGACTGAGTGTGAGCAGTGTTAAAAGGAGGACAGCAAACAAGAATGGCTGCAAATCCCCAGGATCTCCCTCAATACATCCTGCTGCCTTCAAGCAAGGAGCTCAGAAGAAGGCAGGACACTTGTGGCAAGAAGATCTACATCCCTCAGTGCGTCAGGAAAGCAGCAGAGGCAGAGCTGACTCCTCTGCTGTGATGGTCCTGTGGCCTTGGTTTGCAGCACGACAGGAACTGCAAACACCCATCACTGCTGGCAAAGCTGCACGCTCCTGTCTGCACATTTCAATTCCTATTTAATTTTCTAAATTAGATTTCAAGGTTGTTTAAATTCTCCATAAAGCCCATGCCCACAATGAGCTTCCTTCAGAGCCCTAATGCAGGCTCATTAGCACTCTCCCAACGCTCTAAAATCAAATGCTGCTCTAGAAAACAATTGGGGTGCATCACCAACAAACGAAATGCTTGTGACTGGGGAGAGATTAGCAAAGGCAGACAACAAGTAAACAACACTTGTGGGTGAGGCAGAAAACACTGCCTGTGTAATGCCTTCATGATGCATGTTCCTGTACAACCTCACTGTGTGTCAAAAAAAAAAAAGGCAACTGACAGAATGGGAACAGAGAGCAGGAACATGATTAAAAGGGCTGTAAAGATTTTCATACAATGACACCTGGAATTGCTGAGAGATGATACTGAGGGCAGATGTAGAAGACGGGAAGGAGAATTGCCTACTTGCACTCCATCAAAGGGTATTGAGGAAACAGAACAGGTGAAATGAGACAACAGACAGGTTCTGGTTTTAGAACAATGCACACATCCAACACACAGTTAAGTCAAGTTCACTAATAGAGTGAAAACCCACAGTTCAGTAGGGCTGGGGGGAAAAGAGAACACAACAATAGTCCCACAAAGACCAGCTGCATTATAAGATGCTGCTTTGGGAGAGGACATTCAGAGAAGAGCCTGAAATCACTGAAATTTGAGTTTCCTCAGTCAGCTGGAATTCTACAGGAGCTCCTCAGTTCTGCTGCAATAAACAGCACCCCAAAACCTGATCAGGAGCAGCAGGAAAAGCAGCACAGAGCATCCCCTGGCACCTGCAGCAGCTCCACCTGGAATCTCACCAGCTGAGGGGTTTTAAACCTTGCTGGATTCAGGGGCACAGGACACCACAATCCTGAGATCTCAAAAGTTATGTCTTAGTGAATCTGCAAATATAAAGCAGACAAGTAACATCAAAATGTTTCAAATTATAAGCAAAGAGCCATATAGATACACGGAACCCAATATTATAAATAACTTCAATATAAGCCACTTCCTAAAGTGTTTTTTTTTTCACTCATTTGCCTTTATTTTCTACTTCAACGGTTGGGTTAGGAGGAGGGGGAAAATGTAATAATACTATTTTAGTATTTCAGTGGATACTTACTCTTGGAGGCCCAATAATCATTCCTGTCCATCTTGTAAGTGTCATATCTTCATCATCTTCAAGGCCCCAGCTAACTGTTCCATCCCCTACTCCCTTCTGACCTTCTTCAAGTTCTTCCAAAAGACGAAAATTACGAGGAACTTTTACTCCTGAAACAATCAGAAAAATATTTTCACTTGAGAAATCTAGTAAAGCGAAAAAAAGCCAGAGTAATTTCCCTGATACTTTTGGGATGACATTTTGGGCAAAACCATGGAAATACCACTTTTTGAATGACAATAATTCAGCATTACAAAGAAGCTATTGCCATATTTAGCCTGGATTTTACAAGCAAAATCAAGGTATCCCCAAATAAACATTCCAGAAGGCTGACAGGCCACATGTTACAGGAGGCAATAAAATGAAAGGAAACCTCTGTTCCCTCAAAGGTAACACCCAGTACTGTGGAGCTCTAATTAGCACTTGTCTATATGATTTATAGTATAAAAATTCAGAAGTTTCTACAAAACGACACCATGAGAGGCTTGACGGCAGTCGACTCACTCAGAGCTTTAAAAATACCTTTGAAAGCAAATAAAACCCTTTCATAACATGAGTAGGTTAATCTGAAGTTAATTGAAGTGGGCTTTGTCAGCAGCAATAGCATCCTTTGTACTTGTGACCTCCACCACCAAGGAATCCCAGCACTGTGTAACTGCTGGCACGTTTTTCTCAAAACAGACAGAAAAACCAGAGAAATTTCCTTTTCCCCCTTACATTAATGGAAAACAATGGCACAGAGAGCTTAGGTGACACAGCCAAGGTCACACACCAAGCCCTGGGTGAAGGAGGATCCTCAACTCAGCCCACAGTGGGTTTTAAACTCTCCTTTAAATACACTAATGATGTAAGAAATGAAATGGCAGAGATGATTTTGCCGCGCCATCAGAGGTGTCCAAATTTCATTCACTACAAAGCACCAAAGAAAGCAAACCAGACTAAAGGAAGCAGTTTGTTGACCAGTTGGTTGTGTCTAAGAACATCCTGGGCAGCAGGACTCAGTCACAGCTGCAGCAGCACAGGAACAAGAACAGCAGAGCAGTGCTGCAGACCCCAGCCCTGTGCTGGCAGGACCAAACCTCCCAGACGGGGCTGCTGAGCACAGCTCCCTGCCCAGTCCCCTCCCAGACACCCCGGGCTGCTCAGCAACACTAATTTCTTTGCCTGTGAAAAGGAAATGAGTCACTTGGGGCTGGTAAAGCCTCTGCCATGAGACTGCCCCAGCCCCAGCCCCTGGGTGGCAGGCGGACCTGCTGGGCACCACTGTCACATCCCCTGCACGATTAATTCCAGCATTCACCCTCCCACAAAACCATTAAATGATGGAGTGTGTATATCCTGTGTGCCCCTGAGCCAGGACAGAGCAGCCACCCCGTGTTTAATCCTATCCCCAAGGCTGTCGTTTGGGAGGCAGAGCAGCCCAGCCCCAACACCTGGGACAGGAGAGCTGGGGGCACAAGGTGCAGGACAAGGTGCAGCCTTGGCCTGCCCACACCTCACCTATTTTCCTGTTTGCTGCAGTGGATGCACAGGGAGCTGCTGGTGGGGAGTGACTCACAGCTGAGCTGCTCTCCAGGCTCCAGTCCTGGTGCTGGAGGAAAAAGGGCCAGGGGAGAAGGGCAAACACAAGGTCCTCATGGAGGAGCCCAGCGGCTCTTTCCCACAGAGAAAACCCTGTGGATGTCAGCAGAACCCAAAACAGTGGAAAACCAGCCTGGAACGAGCCACAGGAATGCCCAAAAATGCTCTCACTTCTACACCACAACATCACAATGCTTAACAGGCATCATCTCTGTGTCTGTGCCTCGCTCCTCAATAACATCAATTCACAGTTATCACTGCTGCAAAGACAACACTCTGGTATTTACTGAGACCAGGCTAAACAACTCAGGAGAAATCAGCTCCATGGCAGACACGGGCCACACACCAAAGGAGAAAACCAAAAATATTGCCTGTCCACCTTTCCTCTGAGCATCAGCTCTGAGTGATCCCTCTGAGCATCACAGCCTGCTCCCTGAGCCAAGCAGGAACCTTTAAGTGAAGTGTAATTAAAAATGACATCACCACGTACACATTCAAACAGGCCAGGACTGAGAGCAGCCTCAGTTCTGACATTTCTTACCCAGAGCTGGGCTTGGCTTTACAACCTGACGGGAAGAGAAGGGCAACTTAATTGCTGGGCTCTCCCCAGACACAGCTGCTCTGATTCAGCATGAATCCAGCATGAATCAGAGCCATAAAAGAGTCACAGAGGATTTCAGAGCTCTTTGGCAAGTGTGGGATCTCCAGAGAGCTGACGAGTCATGCTGAGCACTGACTCCTGTCACACAGAAATCCTCAACAGGAATGAGTTTTCATTCCACTGGAACTGCCCTCTCTGAGCACTGATCATGGCAAGGGGCTGCACAAAGGGAAGGACACACAGATTTGAGTTTATGCACTTCGCAGGAAATAAAACGATCACGGGAGATAACTGGTAATTTTACAAAACGTGACCCTGTCCAGCAGCACTGCTGCTTTCTAAACATGTTTTATCCCTGTTCTAAAGCCCAGGGTGTAACATGCAGGACCATCACCTCAGCCACCACAGAGAGTGGCAATTCAGCTCCTCCCTGACACATTCTCAGCAAACTCATTCAATAGAAACAGAAATACACATACTAATCCAAAAGATTATGCCTACACGACCATAAACGCTTTATATAAATAAACTTCCCTCAAGCAAGGCAGAATAAAGACCAGATTTGTCCTTCTGGTCAGCCTGGAAAGAGGCACAAGGCCTTAAAGCCACCCCATCTCCTCCTCTGGAAGGGCCTGGAGCACTCACTCCTGCTGTTTGGGTTCCTGCTGGGACCAAACCTCAGAGGCCACTTTATCCCTTGTGCTCACACACAAACACATCACCATCGTGGCTGCTGCCCACCAGGATTCCTGAGAGTGTCCTAGGCACACACAGGATTTGCCAAATCGTGTCCAGGCTGCAGCTGCAAAGTCAGGAAACGTTCTGTGTCCCCTGGGAGCACCAGGAGTCCTGGTGTTTCCTCCTCCCAACCCCAATAAATACCTTACACAACCCTCTCAGGGCAGCAGTGGACACTTCTTCCATGGCAGTAACCAAACTAACCTGTTTTTTGGTTTTTTTTTTATTATTTTTTTAAGAGCCCTTCATTTAACACAAGAAAGCCTAAATAAAGTGAGAGGCAATTAAAAAGTCATCAGCTTGTCTAAAGTACTTTCAGTTATGCATTTTAATTCAGCCTTCACTGACTCTCAAACAGCAGCTTCATTTGAAACATAAATACAGTAATATCTCAGTGACTGCTTCACTTGCAGCTTGCTTAACCTCACAGAAATACTCCCTGAGATGGAACTGAAAATGTATTTCAGAGCAAAAGGAGATATTCACTAATAATCACAACGGCAAATTTGTGAAAGTTAAATAGTAACTGTATTGACCAGGTGAGATGTCCAGTGACAGATGTGAATAAACCTTCCCAAAGCACCTTTCAGCAACTTGGATTTGCAATGTCCCAACCCCACACACGAATCCACAAGCGACAAAACGTTATAAGGAAATTAATTTCTGGCCACCAGAGAGGAGAACTGACCCACAGACTGCACTTCATGGAGCTCAGAGCTGCAGTTAAGAAGCTGAGTGACCTTGTGACATCCTCTTCAGCCTTCAACCAAAAACCAGGACCTTCTGTTTTCCTGGACAGAAATTTCCCTGGCACCCACAGCCCAGCTGTTTGTGAATCAGTGAGAGCCAGGGCACTGAAATGGGCACAAAAGGAGCCTGACCTGGTCAGAATCTCACAAAAGGAGGGACAGAATTATCCTGAAAGACAGTTAAATGTCAGCTTGGAGTTTCAAAGATCTTAAAGCACTCTCAGATTTACCTTTTAATGCAGCACTACTGAAGATACAGATATACAGCTGAATGACTTTAAGAGTGATCTTATTAGGCTGAGATTTTTCCCATCTTACTCACAGACTACTCTTTCCCATCTCCATTCTCAGTGAAGGAGCCAAAGCAATTTCACATCCAGCACCTCGTGGAGCTGAGAACAGCACTGTGAAACCAGGCAGGCCCTGTGCCTTTGGGGGGACACCCTCTCCTCCAATTACTCTGATCAGTGGAACAAAAAAAATTCACCTCACAACAACACCTTTCTCTCTCCTTTCTGGAGTGAGGTGGAATTACAAGCATTTCTCTTCAGGACTAAAGCACAGGGCACAGCACATCCCAGCAAAGCAGCCAGGAAATGGGGCTTTGAGGAGAGGAACTGGCTTTTAATGAAGGTTTTCCCACATCTTCACTGGTAACAAGCAACTCATCACACTGGCCTTTCTGGACAATTTACACTCTGCTTTCTACACCAGTTCCTGATTTACAGTAACCCAAGTGAGCTGAAATCCAACAGCTTTAAACACCTCTGTTGCTCAACACATTGAAGTGCTTTCTGCTGCTTGTTTCTGTGTGTTTGATATTCAGCCTTAATTACATCCTCTGCAGTCTGTGTTTCATGTCTGTGCATTGACTGCAGATAATGAATTGGACAGCTTATCCCTGCAGCACTGGGACTGGAAAAAATACACAAACCATCCCTTCTCACAAAGGTATATAAAGTTTCTGAAGTGATGGACTACCTAAAACCAAATAAAACCCTTTCAGCAATTGTCACCAAAAGCCTTCAGCAGACAGGAACTTTGGATTTCTTGCACTGTCTTTACAGTCACAATTTCCACTCTGATGATGCAGAAAAGGCACTGAGATATTCTACAGACACAAAAATAACTTCCTGTGCACTCCAACAACCTGAAGTGGTTTCTGTTCTGTTACTGAGGTTCTACTTTTCAGTGATTCAGGCAGGTTCCTTGGAAACAGGTCACTAAAATATCAGTTTGAGCCCCCAGGAGAAGGGGCAGACAGGACACACAGCCCCAGGAGAAGGGACAGACAGGGGGACACAGAGCCCCAGGAGAAGGGACAGACAGGACACACAGCCCCAGGAGAAGGGAC
>VWZU01010972.1:44555-55490 GCA_013397095.1 Sterrhoptilus dennistouni
GGGCGGGGCCGCGCTAAGGGCAGTTCTGTGGTGCACGCGGAGATTTCCGCAGCTCCGCCGTGCGGGCGGGCGTTATCGCCGGTCGGTGCGGCCCCGGTCACCGGCCCCGGGATCGCGGCGCCACGTCGGGCGTGAAACACCCCTTACAGTCCAGTCCGGCTTCCCCCAGCCCGCCCCGCTTCGTGCATAATACGAAAAAAAAAAAAAAAAGAAAAAAAAAAAAAGAAGGGGTGTCTCCAGAAGATGGAAGACTTCTTAGGTAATAGTGAGGTAGAGACAGATTTGAATTTCCTCAGGGAAGGAGGAAATAGCTCCAATGGCTTCCACTTCTTAGGCAAGCATGACAAATGCTAAGCTAAGATATAAAAAGCAAAGAGCAGCTATTGCCAAGATATTTACTATAAAGCATGGAATTTCTTTAAAAGTCCTACCTAGTAAGAGTTACACCAGCATGAGCTGATGCTGCTTCTTAGTTTGGGATCCCCAAGGATTGCTACACTTCTAGCTTGTGCCTNAAAAAAAAGTGAAAAGAAATAGGAAGGAAATGAGTTCCGCTTCACTTCGCTCCAAAAACTGAGCCCCAAAACGTCCGACGGAAACACCCAGAAACGATAGCGGAGCCCTCCCAGACTCCGCTCTAGCGACGGGAGACATCAATTGTCCTTAGAAGCCGCTTTAAAACAGCGATGCTGGTTTTACTGGTCGGCTTTTATTGCACCCGGTAACATTTCATTGCATTTCAGACACGGCTGAGCGGGGCAGGAAGGGAAGAGAAGAAGCAGCAGGAAAAAGCAGCAGGAAGGAAAAAGGAGATGGCAGCAGGAAAAGCAGCAGGAAAAGGAGCAGGAAGGAAAGAGAAGGCAGGAGGAGAAGGCAGTAGGAAAAGNGAGGAAAAGCAGCAGGAGAAGACACAGGAAAAACAGCAGGAGAAGGCAGGAGGAAAAAGGAGCAGGAAGGAAAGAGAAGGCAGTAGGAAAAGCAGCAGGAAAAAGCATCAGGAGAAGGCAGCAGGAAAAAGCAGCAGGAAAAAGCAGCAGGAAAAGCAGCAGCAGAAGGCAGCTAGATGGCACAAGAGCCCAGCTCTGCTGGTGCCCGGCGGGCAGAACTGGCCGGATCACAGAGACAGGNCAGGGGAAAAAGGAGCAGGAAAGGCAGCAGGAAAAAAGGGCAGGAAGGAAAGAGAAGGCACAGGAAAAGCAGCAGGAAAAAGCAGCAGCAGAAGGCAGCTAGATGGCACAAGAGCCCAGCTCTGCTGGTGCCCGGCGGGCAGAACTGGCCGGATCACAGAGACAGGCACCGCACCTGAGCCAAACCCTCCAAGCGGGATTTTGAGGCGCTTTGCAGTAATTTTCCTCAGTTTTTACTACAGCACGGCACTTCCCTGTGCAGCTCTGTCTGTCTAAGGGGCTTCTGCAGGGCCATGGCTGCATGAAAGGGGTCAGCCCTGCTCCTGGGATGGATGTAAGGGATCACCTCTGCCCCTGGGATGGGTGTAAGGGATCCCAGATACTCCTGGTATGATGTAAGGGATCAGTCCTGCTCCTGGGATGGATGTAAGGGATCACCCTGCTCCTGGGATGGATGTAAAGGATCACAGCTGCTCCTGGGATGGACATAAAGGATCAGATCTGCTCCTGGGAAGCACATAAGGGATCACCCCTGCTCCTGGGATGCACATATGGGATCACAGTTGCTCCTCCAAGGCCCTCCTGACCCAAGATCCACTCACAGAGGGGAAATGCAGCCCCAGCAAAANCACAGATACTCCTGGGATGGATGTAAGGGATCACCCTGCTCCTGGGATGGATGTAAAGGATCACAGCTGCTCCTGGGATGGATGTAAGGGATCACAGATACTCCTGGGATGGATGTAAGGGATCACCCTGCTCCTGGGATGGATGTAAAGGATCACAGCTGCTCCTGGGATGGACATAAAGGATCAGATCTGCTCCTGGGAAGCACATAAGGGATCACTCCTGCTCCTGGGATGCACATATGGGATCACAGTTGCTCCTCCAAGGCCCTCCTGACCCAAGATCCACTCACAGAGGGGAAATGCAGCCCCAGCAAAAGCTGGAGGCCTGAGAGTCCTTCTGAGGGTGCAGAGAGCAGGAGCCTGACCAGAGTCCTCCATGGAGCTGAGACTGAAATCAGGGAGCATTTAAAAGCATTTAAAAGCATTGAAGTGAACTGCAGGCCATCCATCCCTGAGGAGTTTAACAGGAGTGCCTTATTCTGCTTCAGCTCTAATCTGCCCCTAATCAACTTAAGACAAATTTTCTTAAGCCAGATTTCCAGCTGTTAAGAAGGATCCAGGCAGCCTTTTGCTCCACAATTGCCATATTGATTTTGTGGGAACATCCAGGTCTCTGGAGGGATGGAGCAGGACCTTGGGAGCTGCAGCCACGTCCTGTGTGGGGAATCACAGAGCCAGGGCTGCCCCAGGAGCCCAGCACAGCAGCCGTGTGGAAAATGCATCTGGAGATTAGCTCTGTCCCAGTTTCTCACAATTAAGCAAGATTAACAGATAAATAGTCCCAGCAGCCACCACTATGAGTAGCTCAGATTTGTTTCCAGTAAGGCAACGGCGGCCAAGAGGGGTTTGGGCAGCAGCAATGCCTCAAACAGCACTTGGGAAGTACAAAATTCTGGTGATTGCTGTGTCCCAGATCCGTTTGTTCCGTCCACTGCGCCACGGCTGCTCACTTGGCATTTAAACCTGCAGTGAAAAGAGCTCTCAGAGGACCCAGTGCTTCAGGCTGATGGACACAGGAGCCCTGAACATCCACCCAGTTCTGTCCAGAGCTCTCCAGAATCCACTGAAAGCATTTGGGGACTCCTGCTGAAGTGGAAGGATTCCTTAATGTCAAAGCTGCACGGAGACCTGGCGTTGACTCTGGGAAGAAACAGTTTCATGTAATGGGCCAAAGTTCTCCAAGGGCCTGAACACTCACATGAAATATTTTGTGACCAAGGTACCAACTGTGATTTTAATCTGCAGAGCCCAGCTCAGAGGCATCTGCATTCAGCACTTCCCACTGAAGGAGAATTGTCAGGTCCCAACTCATTCAGAAACCATCCACCACAGCTGAAGGAACTGGAGATCAAAGTCAGTCTAAACCTATGACTCAAAACCATCTTACTCTGCTCTTCAGGAAGAGGCAGTTTGAATTTAACACAATTTACAGCCACAGGAGGGAACATACCTTACAGCTGATCAGCACTGAGCTTTCAGTCAGGCAAGAATGAAACAAGATCCAGATCACATTAACTGGATAAAGTGCCTCTTGGATGTTTTTAGAGAAACTTCTTCTCCCTAATTCAGCTGGGGTTACACCTTTGTATCCAGAGCAGAATGAATTACTTACACTTCTTGAAAAGTGCAGAAATCTGGTATAACATAGTGCCAGGCTCCTAAAAGGCTGGCAGAGCATCACTCCAACCCAAAAAAGCTTTGACAGGCTGCCAGGTGTCTCAGGTGTTGTGCCACCACTGATCCAGCTCTTGCACTGAGTGCTGCCACTGCAGCAATGAAAAACAGCAACAAGACTTGAACATGATTAGTATTATCCAACTGCTTTGTTATAAATATATTATATACATTCAAACATCACATTAAAATATTATTCCATTACACCAGAAGAGATTAAGGCTTTATATTATTTACAGAAACAAGCAAGCACCTTAAAAAAAAAAATAATAAAAAGAACAAAACACCAGTCATTGACATTTCCCTTCTAACATTACGAGTTTGATACCTTGAGCTCTTGAATACAGCTATTTGCAGTGTGCCCAATGCTAGAACTATTTCAAACATTTATTGTCAGGGTAGGAAACACTTAATAGAAGACTCAGCAGTGAGCACTCCACACGAACAGACACATGTGTTGTGGGGTGCCCTCCCTCTCCTCCAGAGGCTCCTGAAGTTGAAGGCTTATGCAGAAACTGCTCAATTCCACGTGGAGAAGTAGAACGACTTTGATTTAAGGGAAACTGAAGACACTTGAGGATTGGCAGCCCCCTGGAGGAGCAGGAATTCTCCCAGTCTGTTCCACTGTGACACCAATGGGGCTGAACATGATTGTGCAGGCAGAGCTGCTGTCCATCCATCACCGAGTGCATCCATCCAACAGTCATGATTTATTTTACAGGCTTCCACTGCTCCCCCCACTGTCCTCAGGCAGTGCCCCTGTGCTCCAACACCAAGTGACAGGCTCGTCACCCTCCTCCCTGCAGGTGTGAGGCGAGGAGCTGCTGTGGAAGTGTCCAGAAATGTTGATACAACACACGTTTCCTACGCCCCCACGTGCCCCGGCAGTGCCTCCGCTCCCTCAGGGACACGAAGCGAGTTCTAAGGTGTAAGCAGACATGGCTACACAAAAAAGGTGCTCAGTGAGAGTAATCATCTTCATTTCAAGTATTGTTTTAAGAATTAGTTCTTTTCATTGCAGTCTGTGTTAGCACTTTTTTTAGTTTGTGCTTTAGAGTCTGTTATTTCTTTGCAGGTCTTGATTTTGGCTGATGGCTTTATTATTATTATTTTTTTTTTCTTTTAAAAACAACATTGGCAACGAGTTAAGGATTGCAGAAGGCTGGCAAAAGTTATTTGATTTTCTGAGCCCATTTCATGTCATCTGCTCTCGGCTTCTCCCCAGTAAGTCCTTGGATGATGTTCTCCAGGCATCTCCAAAATCTTATCTTCTCTAAAGGATAATTCAGCCAACCTAAGGGATTGCAAAGGAAAAAGAGGATTACTTTGTCACAGCATCCAAAGTTCAACCTTTTTATAATGAGAAAAAAAAAAGCAACCAGCCCAATACTGCTAATAATGGTTAGGCTTAAACTCTCAGGACACAGTAGGACTTAAAAATAGCTCTTTGGGTGGCAAGATTTTTGCCACCATCTGTCAACTCAGGCTTCTCAATTGTACCATGTTTCTACATGACATTCTGCTAATGAGAATTAGATTTTTTTCTCTTGGCAGAGGTTTCAAACCCCACATGAACCGTGTGCAGAAGCCAATGACAGAATGAAGAACCAGAGTGGTTTATTTCCAGCTGTCTAATTCACTTGATAACTTATTTAGGCTCGTGCAACACTGAGCATTCCCACCTGTACAGATAGAAAAGGAAGCTAAAGCTTTCTGCAAACCTCTCCACTCCTCTGAGGCAGAATGAGTGGATGCTGACAATCCAGAAGCCTGGCTTTTAGAAATGAGCATCCCAGAGCAGCTGCAGACACTCTGCTCTTTTGAAAGAACAGCAGCTTTAATGAACAAACCCCGTTAGTGGCCTGAGCTCACCAAGACCCCACACAATCAGATCTCAGCAGCACTGACTGCTCCCTCAGGCTCCCTGCAGCTCATCACCAACCTTCCCCCACACTTTTTATGCAAAAAAACCTCCTGATTACAGTTTTCCCAAGGGCTGTGAGAGCACAGCAGAGTGCAGGACTGTGAGTTCAGGGGGCAGTACCCGTGGTGATGCAGAAGTAGGTCTCGTGTGGGGACACGTGGTGGATCCTGTGGTGCTTCCTGGGCAGGATGATGTGCCAGTCCTGGAGGAACACGACCCAGCGTGGAAGGCCAAAGTAGGTGTGGGACCACTTGTGGATCTGGTTGGTCATGGTGATGAAGATGATGAGGGCGAAGACGTAACAGTCCCAGGGGCAGGTGTCACACAGAGCCTCTGCAAAAACACCACGGGCAGGGTGAGCACCAGCCGAGGGAAGGCACTTCTCTGCCACGACAACGTCCTGCCCAGCCAGAGGTGCAGGAACTGCCAAAGGCCTCACCACAGCTGCTCTGTCACCAGAGCCAGTGAGCCACCAGCAATTCCCAAATGTCACAGGACAGGCTGGGAAGTGCCACAGTCTGTCAACACACCATAAACAGGAAGTCAAACTGAGTTTGAAAAATTTATTTGATCCTTTAGTTCTTGACTTCTGGTTTGCACAGAAAGTACTTGTGCACGGAGATGAAACATTGTTTTGTGTTACACACTTTGGAACGATGAGTTTCTCCAGATGTTCTCAGCTTGGCCCCTCCTATTAAAAGAGCATTTAGCATAACTTCTAATCTTCCTTGCACAACTCTCCAGCCCCAGATTCTCTGCTGAGTGAGAGAACCTCACTGTGCCACCTTCTGCCACCACACCTCAAAGGAAAGAAACCTTCCCTCTCTCCTGCCAGAAGCACCAACAGCCATTTCTTGTCTTATCACATCCATGGATTTCTCCAAACTTCACACAGACAGTAGCAACAAGAACAGTAAATCCACAGCAGTCAGGAGTAAGAGCTTACCTGGGGAAAAGGAAACAAATTTGTAGGCCATGTTTGCCAAGGGGACCAGGGTCATGAAGCAGTTGTCTCCGTTGGTCTCGATGAAATCGTGCCTGGTGATTGCTGTGGGGTCAATGTGGTGTTCCCTAAAGGGCCTGATGAAAGCCTGGGGAATTCATTGGACAAACACAATGCCACACTCAGTAACGGTCTTGGAAAAGAAAAAAATAACCCAAACAAACCCCCAAAAACCCCTCTCATACACTCAAATCTGCTGAGTTGAAGAGAATTCCATAGCACAAAGTATGTAAGCAGGATTCAAACTACACTTCAGATATCTCTTGATTTACATTTGCAAAGAAATTCAGTTCCCACACCCAAATCCAGGTTTTCTTTGCTTTTCAGGTTTCTTCTTCTGAATTGTCACTTAGGACGTTTAGTGTGTAATCTTAAAGCATCAGCACCTTAATTTCACAGGAAAAAAAAAAAGCCTGTGAAATTCACTTGCTAAGCAGAATCAAACAAGGAAAAAAAAACCACTAAAAAATTAGAATTCAGCCTACCATATTTATGGGTTACAGATGCCAGCACTGACAGACTAAATGCAAATGAAGTGAGTGGACAAAGCAGTGGAAGACAAACAGACCATACAGGAGTCACCTCCAGGAGCAGAAATCACATCTGAACACACAGAGCAATTGTTTTACTGTGTGGGACAGTCAAACCAGACACTGATTTGCCTTTAACACTTCCAGCATGTCCAGTCTGTGCAAAGGTGTCCTGAGCAGCCCCAGCTTGTGGTTATTTAGTGCAGAATCTCTAGGAGTAGGGTTTTTTAATATTATTTAAACTGTGGTTCAGAGGTACAGGGGGCTCAAGACTACCAAAGTCTATTGGAGATGAACAAAACCAAGCCAAACTTAACAGTTTTAATTCTGCTGTTGTAGTTTGTGTAACTCTGGATAATAACAAGGAATATCCCACTTTTTTTCTTTTTTTTTTTTTTTATAATGATCCTTCTAATATTGCACTGTGAGGAGTAATTAATGATAGCTATTCAGAAATTTAATTAAGAAAACAGATTGTTGCTCATTACAGAAGCCAGTGCACCTTGCACTAAGCAGCTGGCATTTGTAGCTGCAGGTGTATAATACACCTCAAATTAAATCTTCAGTCAGCACCATTCTAATATTATTACTGTGTTACAACAGGGGCCCAGGGAGAAGGGAAGTGGGAAGAATCTTCCTGAAAATGTGTGAAACATGAAGCTGCTCCAGGAGTTCAGCTGCAGGTTCAGCTCTCCAAATCTGTGTTTTTGCCCTTCTGAACAGCCACAGTTCCCAGCCAGGCTCCAGCACTTTGTCACTGTTCCCACACAGAGCTCTGCAAACCCTGGGATTGCCACACTGGAGCCTCAGGGCAGGTGACAAAGGGGAGCAGTGGCACCTTGCAGTGTCCCCAGGCCAGGAGCAAACACAGCCCAGCCCCAGCAGTGCCCGGGCTGCTCCCTGGGCTGGGTGTGCCACTCCCAGGGCTGCACTAAGGGACTTCAGAACTTTTCCAGGCTTAGGAATAACCATCTCAGACCTTTCCAACGATGGGCAGCTCCACGGATCCCCAGGTGTCTGCTCCCCAGTGGAACAATCCTGAGAGGAAGTCAGCTGTGATAACTCCTGCAACTGGAATGAGACAGAGAGAGTGTCACACAAACACAGCATTTTTACTGACTCAGTCACATCTCATTCTTGTTGTACAAGTTTACTTGTTTATCTGCCTCTAACTTAGATATTTACAACCACACGAGATCTACCCGGTCTGAATAAACATATGGTCAGGCAATTAGGAAAAAGAGGTTAGCAAGCCACCATTTGGACAGTAACAACCTTCATTAAATCTGTATTTGTGTTTAGCCCATCTCCTACAGAAGAGAAATACCTCCCCTAGTGGGTACCTTTTGCTTGGCTGACCCCTCACTTCTGCAGTCTTTTCCCTCACCTTTCATTTTTAAAACAGGAGAAGAAATTTAAAAAAAAAAAATTAAAAATCAGTCCCCACTGTTGAATCCATTATCCAGTTGGTCCAAACTCTTAAATGCAGCAAGAGATGCTTCATTCTTTATCTACCCCTTTATTACACTAAAGACATCTTATTTTCTAAGCAGTAAATCCTGCCCATTTGTTGTTGTTTCAGACCACCCAGGCAGGCTGCAGCAAGCCCGGGTGGGACACAATAGCGTTTAGATCTGCTCCCAGCAGCTGAAAGGGCAAACAGCCTGGGCTCAGGGGAAGACATCCAAACAACACTTCTCTTTGCAACAGCTCAAATGCCATTGTCACTGAGGTAATGCCCCCATTAGCCTGCCTGGCCTCCAGCTGCTGCATCTTCCCACTGAAATAACTGCAGGAGCAGTAGCAGGAATTGAGGCAAAACACTGACAGTCCAATAGATGCTCCTCGCGAAGGGAAGAATGGAGGGTGCCTGGAGCAGTGCATTATACTAAAGCAATTGAGGGGGGGAAAAAACCCCAAACTACCGGCAGTTCTGTTCCAGCTGTGCTGCAGCAGGGTGTGCTCACCCCTCTGTGCTTGTGGAGCTGTGCTGGGGGTCCACACAGGCAGCTCGGTGACACTTCTCGGCTTGGTTTTCTCACCCGAGATTCAAGTTGTTTAAAGTCCTTGGCCCTCTAAAAGCCCCGAATAGCGTTGGTACAAAGAAGCGGAGTCTTCAAGGACTTGTTTTCTGGTTTCTCGAGTTGTTTATTATTTGATATCTCAGAGTTTTTCTCCGCTCCCAGCCGAGGTCTGGGCAGTGCTGGGACATGAGGGGACTGTCCCCGATGGGGTCACCTCACATTTNTCACTGCTACTTTGACCCAATCCACTCTCACTACCTTATATCATCACCACCCCAGAAGATGGAGGACGAGGAAGAAGGAGAGGGACACGAGGCACCACCCAAATTCCACCATCTTGTCCCCCATTTACCTCTATTCTAAGAATCCTAAAACTACTGAATTTTGTATGTTCTACTGTGCTAAACTACTATTTTCACTTCCTGGTGATTTGCAATTCCTCTCCTAATGCTGGAAGTTTCTCCCATGGGCTGAGATCAAAGTCAGTGTCTTCCTGGGCTCTGTGCCAAGGTTTCCAACCCCCCTGGACTGGTTCCACACCCCCTGTCCAGGGCTCAAATTCTCTTTCCCAGGTCCCAGGTCATCCAAAGGGATGTCCTGGACTCCAACAACACTCAGTGTGTGTCCTATCCCCAGCCCAGAGGGGACAGCCCACTGCTGGACTGGGCTCAGCATTCACACACCCAGCACTGCCTGCACTGGGCACGGCAGGAGCAACGACAGGAGTCCAGCTGCTGCTCAAAGGTGGTGAAAGATCCTGATTTTCTGTCATCAGGGCTGGGAGGGTGAGAGGAGATGGACAGCCCTGAGCATGGCTGAAGTGTTAACTACAGTCAGAAAAGGCAAGATAACCCCAGCTGAGGTGTAGAACTGCCAACGGCGGATTCAACACTCAGCACTCACCACAGGCCAGCTCAGTGCAGTGTTAGGGGAGTCCTGACACACACACTGAGCTTCCCCCAGCTCAGTGAGAGGGGTGGGGATCAGCCCAGCCAGGGGGTATCCCTGGGGAGGAGGAGGAGGACGAGGAGATGCTCAGAGCACACAGGAGGAAGGCAGAAGGCAGGACATGCTCAGAACTTTAGGATTTTTTGGTTTGCAGAATAAGGAGGGGGGAAGGCAGCCCATGAAGAGAGCCCAGAGGTGCACAAATGGACTCCGACCAGTATCCAAGTGAACTCCCACACACCTCTGCTGGAACTGATGCTCTGTCCCATTTCCCCAGGTTTGTGATCCACAACAAGGCCATTGAACACCAGGTGAATCTCCCCAGAGCAGGACAAAAAACTGCCCCAAACACACCCCAGACACAGGGCAGCTCTGTCCTGCTGGTGTCCTGCTCAGACACTGGGAATGTGTAGGGTTTGTGACCCAGGAGAGGCCCCTCTCCACTGCTTCAGTCAAAATGAGAGAAAACCTCCAACCTCTGCTCTTCAAACCACTTCCCATGGCCCACAGAAGGAGGAGGCACCACAAGAGCTTTGAGAGACAAAACTGCTGTCCATATTTACCATTAAAAGTTGTACTTTACTGAATTTTTATGAGCCAAGCATAAGCTTGGCTTTGCATAGATAGAATGATCAAATTGTAACCTGGAATTCTTACATCCAAGTATACAAAGTTTCATATTTACTGTAAAAATTCAGTTAGAGGCTCCCGAGAGGAAGAAACCAGGAAAAGATGTTATTAAATAACTTGATGCCATTGTGTAACATCACTGAGAAGTGGAGTCATGTTTAATCAGTGACTGCATGAACTGGTTGAACAGCACTAAAAGGTCGGCGTGGCGAACTTCACACAGAAAAAGATCTTGTTGTCTAAATATCAAAATGCCAAAGTACCGGTTGTTTGCCATTCATGTGCTTATAAAATAAAATGCCTTAGTCACCTGCAGTCCCCATTTAGTGACTTTCAGTACAGGGAAGGCTGGAGTTTGATATGGCAAGTTATGAGGCTAAGATAATAACCCCTGGATATTTCAATAAGTAGAAAGTAGAGCAGCTTGAAAGCAAAAAAAAAAAAAA
>VWZU01010972.1:137422-155158 GCA_013397095.1 Sterrhoptilus dennistouni
GCACTGCTGGGAGCTCAGACATAACACAACACACCAAACCCTGTAAAAACCAGGCTGTTCTTCAGGCCCAGAAACGGAAACATCAGTTCTACCACTGGCAATTAAATGACAATTAAATACAGCAAGAATTTCAAAGCATTACTATATATTACTANAACACAACTAAATAACAGAAAGATCGAAGAAGTCACTGAGAATAGAGGGTTTGACATATTTTGTGGTTCTCCAGGTGTGTTTCCAGGTCCATTTTAGCAGATGCAAGAGGAAAAAATGGATTGTTTCCTTTGGGCCTCATACCATGGCACTTGGAGAGAGCTCAGACACTTGGCAGAAACACAACAGTGCAAAAAAATAATTTAATTTAAGGCAAAAAAAGAAAAAAAAAAAAAAAAGAAAGAAAGAAAAAAAAAAGGCAAGCAACTCTGGGCTCTGGTTAGCCATTCAAAACTATGGTCATAGCAGTTACCACAAACCAACTGTGAACAGCCTGAGCCTCTAGAGAAGGGAGGGATTTTCATCTGGCTCAGAAGTGATTCATCCCCACAGGTCCAGAGCTCAGCTGGGGCTTTGGGCATGGCAGGGGCTCCTCTGGCCGGGGACAAGGAGCTCCTGGCCCCTGGAGAAGGGGCTGAGCCCCTCTGCCCTCGCTCTGAGCCTGTTCCTGCCCTGTTAGATCAGCTTTAGCAGAACCAGGCTGGAGAACAGGTCTGAGGAATTGCCCCCGGGGCTCTGGACAAGTCACAGCGAAGGAATGGCTCTCATTGCTTCACCGGGGACAAGGAGCCCCATCATTATCCGGGGCTGGGAACAGCCGGGACTGCCCCGGGACTGCTGGGGCTGTGCAGGAGCAGGGCACAGGGCACTGCCCAGCCCGGGGTGTCTGCACAGGGCGTTACTCCATCCCTGCTCATTTCCTGCAACCCACAGGGCCCCACTTCTCCTTTCCTCCTCAAGGCTCTTGTCTGACAGGAAGAACGCCCCCCATGCCCTGTTGGGTCACTGCTGGGCCCAGCTGAGGCTGGTTGCACAAACTGGAAGGTGCTTCTGGTACCTTCATCTCCCCCCTCCCTCCCCAGCTGTGTCCTCATCGCCTCCTTTCCTTCCCCTTCTGCATTTCCGTGCTCTTGCAGGAGAACAAACACCGAGGGGGTGAAGAAAGAGTCTCCAGAAAGGAACTTGAGACAGGGAAGCATCCAGTGGTCCCCTGGCCTGGGTGGTGTTTGGGGAACCTGCTGTCCCCCGCCAGGAGATGCAGTTTCTCACTGCGCTGTCACACATCCCCTGTTGCTGCCTGTTTCTTCATCTTTGCTTCCTCAAAGAGCGCCCAGAGTTGGGTAACAGGTTTCCTGGAGGTGACAGAAGCGAAGGAAAAGGCGGCGCTTGGATGATAAAAATGAAAATTTGTCATAAAGGGGCTCTGGACCCGCTGCTGGAAGAGGAGAGAAGTGGTTGAGGATGTGCATGAGGTGCACAGGCGCTGAGAACAGCAGGAAAATTCCATTCCTGATCTGGAAAAGGTGGCGCAGTGAGCACTGTGATGGTCTGGGGGAGCAGAGGCCCCTCTGTGCCTGCACACAAACCACAAATGGGGCACCAGGGGCACATTCCCCTCCCTGCACGCCCCGAGGTGCCTGACCCTCCCCTGCAAAGGGATAACCTGGGCCAGGTCCTGTGCACCCCAAACGTCAGAATTCTTTTCCCCCAGCAGCCAGGTCTGGCAAGGAAAGAGCACATTCAGTGTAAAATGAAGGGTGAATTCCTGTGCACCCCAAACATCAGCTCTTCTCGGCCAGGTCTGGCGAGGAAAGACCACATTTAATATAAAATGCAGGGTGAATGTTGAACAGAAGGCACTGAACAGAGTCATTTCTTCAGTCCAACACCCTTCAATGCCCACTGAGGATGTTGCACTGAAGATAGTGAACGAGGGCCTGTGGGTTTTTAAATTAATTTGTAGATTTAGAGAAGATTTTTCACAATATTCCACCCTCCTGGGAGACAGCAGTCGGCAATGTACCTTGGAATACCATAAAAACAATCCTTCAAGTGTCTCTGTCTCACTGACAGATTTAGTTTGGATCAGCATTGCTTTTTAGATAAAAGATCAGGAGCCCATAGTGCATAAACTCATTATTTTCTACATGAACAGGCAGCTTTTCCACCTCAGCTTCAGCACAAACACTTTTAGTTGTAAAGACACTTGAGTGCAGGTTTATTTGCTGAATTTCAGAGGAAGCTGTCTGATCATTTACATTGTTGTTACATTTTTTTTGAAAACACTGAGATCTTGTTTAGTTAGAAGTCAGGGCTGATTTTCAGCTACCAAAAATTTCATGAATTTCAGGTTCCTGATGCCAAGAATACAAAAATAAAGATCTCTATTTGAGGACAGAGACAAGGTCTGATATCTTTTGTCCTGGAGAACAGAGTGGAAGGAGCAGAAGGAGGCCCCCCTGCTCCCCCCAGCAGCTCTGCCTGTCGTGGGGAATGTCTGCTCAGGAGCTGAGCCAGGTCTGTGTGTGCTGCAATCACTCTGGCAGAGTCCTGGCAGCATTTCCAGAGCTATTAATTAACAGATTACTCATCAGTGGAGCTGGGGCAGCCTGTAAACCGATGCCCCATTGACCCTGCTGAGTTATTTTCCCATAAATAAAGTGCAAACCTCACAGGTTGGTCTCCAAAGGAGAGATATTTTTTTTTTCCCCCTTTGTTTTCACAGTCAAAGCAACTGTTTAGAATGGTATAAAAACACCTGCTCAGCTCTGAGCAGCAAACCAGCCTGGAAGGGATCCTTTCCCTGCAGTGTCCCAGTGGAACCTTTCCCTGTTCCTGTCCCTTTCTCTGCTCTGGAACAGAGATTGAACATCCACCTGAAGGTGCCAGAGCATTTCCAGGCTGCTGCAGTTTCCTCCCAGCCTTGAGCATTAGGATGGAGTTTGTTTAGAGGGGAAATGCTGAGCAAAAAGAATTCCCCTGCTGGGGAAAAAGAATGTAAAGAATGTTTGGGGTGCACAGGAACTGGCCCAGGTTATCACTTTGCAGGCACAGAGGAGTCAGGGATTTGCCCCCTGCTTATTGAAAAAAACAGAGGATTTTGAAGTCCTGCCTGAAGGGCAAGAGGGGCTGGTCTTGCACTGTGGGCAGCACATCCCTCTCACCACACCTGAGTGCAGCCAGAGCTGGGCAAAACTTCACTTGTACAGCTGGTGGTTAATTCCCTGCCAGCAGCAATTAACTCCCGTAAAGAGTTTATAACCAGAAACCACAGGACAGTTTCATTCTGACGAAACACTGGGGAGAAGCTGCTGTGTCTCTGTCCACGGGGCAGAGCTCCAGGGCTTGGCAGCACAACTGAGGCTCAGCCTTTGGGGCCAGAGGCAAATAAAGCTCCCTGAGCTCAGAGCAGCTTTGGGAACATCACTGCTGGCTTTGCTCAGCTCCCCTGCCCCAGCCAGGGAGTCACCTTTGTGCAGGCACGCACAGCCTGGGGCTCTGCTTCGGCCAGCCCTGACCCCTGGGATAAATCCTGGAGAGGTTTATGCCAAGGAAATTGTTGTCAAAGGTTTTCACCAATTATTACTAAAGACAAAATACTAAATAATGGTATTGATCTTAAAAGAGCAGAGAATGTGCATTTAATTCTGCAGCTGGGATGAGCTGTATTATTAATTTCAGTGAGATTACATCCGTTTATAAAACTAAACCCAGTGTTCCTGGTTTTTTCACAGTTTCTTGGATTAACATCTGTGTTCATATCAAAAGTATGCTGGAATTGGGATTCTGTTCATTCTCATTGGAATGAGCTCTGGCATTGCACGAAAGAAAAGCCTTAACCAGAATTTGTAATAACTTCGCTATAATTTCTGGACACAGGCACCTTTCTGAATGCAAACAAGAGCTGGGCAGTGTGGTAAAGTCAATGTGCTTGGGAGTTTAGGGTCAATATTTGGGTTTTCCTCACCAAGCTCTTTCACCAGCTCTCTCATCCCATTCAGATTATTTCCCCTCCTTCTGCTTTTTTTTTTTTTTTTCCCCCTCACTGTTTCTGTTTCAGTCATTCGAGCTGCAGTTTCTCTTGACACCTTCTGCACAGCACAAGGCAACAGGATCCCAGACTCAGGCCAAGACTTTGGGCATGCTAGAAATAATCAATAATTCAAATTTCATACTCTCGTTCCTGAGTAAATGCACTCCCTGCCAGTCTGAAAGAGCAAGAAAAAAGAGGTTTTTGTTTTCCTAAAGTCTCCTGGGAGGAGCAGGGGGGCTGATCCCTGGGTCTGTGCGGGTGCTCAGGGCTGACACTTTGCTGTCCTTGCTCACCCCTGAGCTGCTCCCTGTCCCCAGAACCAGCACTGCACATTCTTCCAGAACTTTTCAATGCTGTAAATGTGGAAAAGTTTCCTGTCCAACACCCCCAGTGGCCCCATAAGCAAAGCAAGAAAGTGACTTTACGTGACAGCAGTGGGGCAGAGCAAGGCTGGTCCTGGACCACCAGCCATTGCCTTGCTGCTGTCAGATTTTACTAACCGGAGGTGGCATTGGCACCTTGCTGTTCTGAAACCACTGGAAAGTCATTAGTTGTGATGTCCAAGCCCAAACCTTCCTTTTGTCATCAGCCAAGAGATGGTCGTTAAAGGAGATGTGTCATTAGAAAGGATTTATCAGGAAATTAAAGAGAACCTCCGACCATTGTCACCCTGGACTTCATTCCAAAGGCAAAATAAAACAGGAGGGTTTTGACTCTTCATGTGTTCTGAGCAGTGCAGAATCAAATCTGCTTACTCTACACTTGCCCTCTTTCAGTTTGAAGCCATTACCCCTTTTCCTATCACTTTCTGGCCTTGTAAAAACTCTCTCTCCAGCTTTCCTGTAGCCCCTCCCCAAGTACTGCAAGGCAGAATATTAATGTACAGGCACAGGAGTTATTTTTGTGCTGCTGTGGTCACTTGTGTCAGATCCTTCTCGAAGTTCGGGACTTAAGTAACAAATAAACAAGAGGGACTGGACACTCTGGAGGAGCCCAGCAATGTTTTATTGGGTGAGCAGGGAAGGAGAGGAAGGTGAGGAGCTGCAGGTGGCTGAGGCTGAGTCCCCATGGGAATGGAACAGGTTTCCTCCAAATCTTCACTCCCAGGAGAGAGGAAAGGCCCCTCATCTTCACCCTGCTGAGCCTGTGGGGAGGGAGAATCTTCAGTGCTGCCCCTGGAGAGGCTCCTGGCAGGGCTCATTTCCCTGCCAGGGAAACACTGGGGTGAGCTCTGGGGAACAGGATCATCCTGCCCCATCCCAGGGAGGCTCCTGGTTCAGCCTGCACAGGGAGGGAGGGAGCAGCAGTGACCACCTCCAGCCCAGCCTGGCTGTTCCTGGGCAGCCACATCCCAAACCTGCACAGGGGAATGGTCCAGGGGGAAAGGGGCAGACATGGGCTGAATGGATAAACCTAAGGACGGGTTTTAGTTACAGCATGGGCTGAATGGATAAACCTAAGGACGGGTTTTAATTACAAAATGACTGAATAGTCCACTGACTAAAGAGCTCGAAATAAATTATGTGGAGCCACTGGGCTCAGGTCCTGCAATAAAGGCCCTGGGCTGTGTATGGGCTTCTCATGGCACTGGTCCACACTAAAGACATCCCTCTCTTTCCTGCTGCAGTTGCTGCCTACGAAACTCCAAGAACCAGCCCAAATTTTGGAAAGGCAAAGGAGTTTCCAAAACTCTGCTGAGCAGTGCTGTGACCTCCACGCTCAGGGAGATGTGCAGCCCAGAGAAAGGCAGAGCCTGTGGCTCAGGGACTGGGGCAGGGCAGGTTCCTGCCTGCAGTGACCCCTCAGCGCCAGCTTTGGGGCATTTTCAGGCTCTGTGGTGCTGCTGGATCCCAGGCTGCTGGCTGAGCCAAGGTCAGGGCTACCAGCCCCTCCCTCAGTGAGTCCCCAGCATTGTGCAGGATCCCAGTGCTGCACTGGCATTTTCCTCTGGCTGAGATGTGTCCCTGGGCAGGAAACAGCTTTTGGGGATAGATGGGGAATGTTGCTGAAAATGATTTGAGAGGCAAAGAGGGCTAAAGTACGCTGTCATGATGTTTCTGAGTAAATAAAGATAAGGGCTGTGGAAGCTCCTCTGGCAGGGACATCAGCAGAGCCTCAGCAAATTTGTTCAGCACCAGAAAACTGACATGGAACGGAAACAAGGCATCCAAGGCAGGGATGTGCTTTCAGCAGGCACAGAGCCCAAGTTATTTGAGAAGAAGGAGTGGAGCTGGTTCCAGAGTAGTTAATTCATCTCTCCTTATCTCCCCTTGGCAGAGACTCGCTGCCTGAAGACTCTTGATGTGTCCCTGCTGCTCCCTCACGGCTCTGCCTTGCACAAAACAAGAATTAGTTCTGTTGGAAGTGACTCCAGCCCCCCGTGGGCTGCAGAGAAACAAATCCCAGCTCACTGGGCACCCCTGTGACACCACCAGGGCAGAACTGGGACTTTAGCTCTCTGCTAAAATATTTGCTGCAATACAAATGCCAGTTAAAAACACTTTTTTCTTTAGTATTTGTGTGTTGGTAAAGGCCCAGACTGATTCGCTGTCACAGAACACTCCTCAAATGTGGTTTAATTTGCTTAATGAACCCCAACTGCCCGCCAGCCTTGCTGCCTGATGGCATTGGTGTGGTGTAAAACCCGTTACAAATTTCAGGGAGGTCCTAAAACAACAGGTTTGATCTCTGTGAGATATAACACATCTCATTCTCTGGTAGTCAAACTCATTTTCTCGGCAGTTCATTTGGCAGAGCCAGGATTGTATGGACATTGCTGCTGGAACGTCCTGCTGGGCCATTTTTGTCACAAAATGATTCTCTGTGGCTGCATTTAAAACCAAGTGGTCCCTGTTTATGACACTTTATAGCTCGAGTTTCAAACACGTCAGGGTTAAGCACAGGCTTTGGCCAGGCTGGGAATGCAGCTGGGTCAACCTTGTAACTTGAGGCTCAGCAGCTCTTCCAGGTCCAGGCTGGGCTGACATCAAAGGCTCTGCAGTGTGTGACACTGGTGAGTAATAAACATCCTGTGATAACTTGAAGCTGCTGCTGTGTTCATCCTCCTTCAGCTGCCGTGTCTGAGGAGTTCCTGTCTGCCTTTGTGCCTTCCCTCCTCAGCCGTTCTGTCCCATCCAGGTGAGATTTTGCACCTCTCTGGTCCCTGTGTTGGGACATGTTGTGCTCAGGGTGGTGCAGTGTGGTTTGCCCAGAGGAAACCAGGACCAGGAGGTGAATCCTCCTGCCAGGTCATCTCTGCTCCCCAGGACCCAGAGGTGAATCCTGCCAGGACATCTCTGCTCCCCAGGACCCAGAGGTGAATCCTCCTGCCAGGACATCTCTGCTCCCCAGGACCCAGAGGTGAATCCTCCTGCCAGGACATCTCTGNGCCAGGACATCTCCCCTGCTCCCCAGGACCCAGAGGTGAATCCTCCTGCCAGGACATCTCTGCTCCCCAGGACCCAGAGGTGAATCCTGCCAGGACATCTCCCCTGCTCCCCAGGACCCAGAGGTGAATCCTGCCAGGACACCTCCCCTGCTCCCCAGGACCCAGAGGTGAATCCTGCTGCCAGGACATCTCTGCTCCCCAGGAACCAGAGGTGGATCCTCCTGCCAGGACATCTCTGATGATGTTTTACACCACAACAACACAGACTCTGACTTCATAAGGCTTAAAACAACTCTTTTATTTTTGGGCTGTGTCTCCCTTTTATACCATTTCACACAGACCAATCTGATTGGTGACACAAAGACAAACCTCTTCACTCCCATTGGTCAGAGCAGAGGGACAGCAAGGAGAAGTCCCTCCTGGGGAAAGGAATGAATAACAAAGGTACAGCTACAAAAACATTTCTCCTCTTTACAGAAAATTCCCTAAAAAAAAAAATAATTCAGAAAACCAAACCACCTCAGGCACAGAATGAAAGCTCCACACCTCCCCTCTGCTCCCCAGCTCTGGGATGTGCCACTTCACTCTGATCCTTCTTCTGGATGTTTGCTGGATTTTGGGAAGAGGTGGAAAAAATTGATCTCTGTCCATCCCTCCTGGCTGATGCTGAGCTGACTCTGTGTCAGGGAAGATGATGAGAACTCAGCCTCTGATTTTATAGTCTGAATTTTCAATAACCTCCAAGAAAAAAATCTGCTTTGTTCATAGCTTTAAGCTCCTCACTGTTTTTTGTTTTTTTTTTTTTTGTTTTTTTTCTCTCTCTTATTATCCTTTATTTTGTAATCTCCCAACAAGACTGACTCTGCTACATTTGTCTGGTAGCAAACCAAACACATCTCGAGGATGAAATAAAACCAATTTTTTATATAAATAAGTTTTATTTAATAAATAAGTTTTTATAATCGCCTGGGACACAATCCTCAGCAGTTAAAGAAAAGCAAAGTGGTGGTTCCAGGTGAATTATGAGCTGGAGAACTGTCAGATTCTGCTCCAACAGCAGCACCCATGAGTGACTCCTCAGTGGAAAATCTGGGCTGTCAGCTTGTTGTGAGCATCTGTTCTGCCACTGGCAGTGACATCTCAAAGCACAAAGCCCAGTTGGTGAGTTACTATTTTAGGGCAGAAGTATAAATTCAGCTCACTTTTATCAAACCCAGAGCAAACCCAGAGCAAACTGGAGCTCGGTGTCAGCAGGAAACATTTGTGACATGAACACAAACACAACAGGAGAGGGGTCAGCTCAACCTCTTGGTGAGACAGGACTGGAGAGGCTGGAGGCAACAAAATGTTAATTATTCAACTTTCTTGACTGAAGAGAGAACTTCTTCCCCAGGGAAAGGCCCATGAGTGCAAATGACAAACTGAGAGTGGCCTTGCCTTGTGTGGTCTCAGCTGAGCAGCATCTCCCTTGGAGAGAGAACCCAGTGAAGGACGTGTTTGTCCAGCCCCAGGAGCCTTGAGATGTACCTGGTGGAGGGAAGGGAGCCTGGAACCAGCTCGGTGTCACCCAGTGCCAGGGACAGCCCAGGAGAGCATTCCTGCCCAGAAAGGGACAGGAACCCCAACACAGAACAGCCACCGACAGGGACAGCAGGGACAGCAGGGACAGCAGGGACAACAGGGACAACAATCCCAGCACAGAACAACCACCAGCAGGGACAGCATCCCCAGTAGGGAACAGCCACCAACAGGGACACCAGGGACAGCAGGGACAGCACAGAACACCACCAGCAAAGACAGCATCCCAGCAAGGATAGCAGGGACAAGAATCCCAGCACAGAACAGCCACCAATAGGGACAAGTAGGGACAACAACCCCAGCAGGGCACAGCCACCAGGGCAGCAGGGACAGCAGCCCCAAGATGAAACAGCCACCAGCAGGGACAGCAACCCCAGCAAGGGACAGCCACCAACAGGGACAGCAGGGACAGGAACCACAGCACAGAACAGCCACCAGCAGGGACAGCAACCCCGGCAGGGACAGGAACCCCGGTACAGAACAGCCACCAGCAAGGACAGCATCCCCAGAAAGGGACAGGAACCCCAGCAGGGACAGGAACACCAGTACAGAACAGCCACCAGCAGGGACAGCAGGGACAGCAGCCCCAGCAGGGACAACAATCCCAGCACACAACAGCCACCAGCAGGGACGGCATCCCCCGCAGGGACAGCATCCCCAACAGGGAACAGCCACCAGCAGGGACAGCACGGCAGCCAAAGGGTTAAATACCCGAGCCGTGTCTTTTCGAGAATTGAAGGACGAGCTGTGAAAAGCCTTGCTGGCTCCCAGGACAGGGGCTGTAAACAGGGGACAGGGGCAGGGAGGGGATGGGACAGGGACAGGGACAGAGTGAGGTGCCAAAGGCACGGGCAGCTGTCCCTGCCCTGTTTGCTGTCCCCAGGACTGTCCCTCTCTCCCCAGGACTGACCCCTGTCCCCAGGACTGTCCCTCTGTCCCCAGGACTGACCCTCTGCCCCCAGGACTGTCCCTCTGTCCCCAGCACTGTCCCTCTGTCCCCAGGACTGACCCTCTGCCCCCAGCACTGTCCCTCTGTCCCCAGCACTGACCCTCTGTCCCCAGGACTGACCCTCTGTCCCCAGGACAATGCACACCCCGGACATGAGGCCAGGCAGACACAGCCCAGTCTCGTGGCCGAGGCACAGGACAAGCAGTCAGCAGATTAAATTCTATTTATTGCTCTCCCGGTGGCCTCCAGAGCCAACGTGGGGGGGTCATTTCGCTGCTTTGTGTCTTGTTTTCCTCCAAGATGCTGCTTCACCTTGTTAGCGGAATGAACGCTCTTTGTTCGTGTTCATAAAGTGCCTTTTGTTCTTCGGGTGCAGCGCTAAAGCAGAACCGAACGGGATGTGTCTACACAGAATTTCTGAAGCTGCAGAAGCAGCTGGTCAGCCTCCAGCAGAGGTAAAGGTCTGTAAACTCTGTCACAAACAACTCCAGCCCAGCCCAACCCTGTGCTCCTCACTCCATCCCACTCCAGACACCGTAGAGACCAATGAGAACACTGGAATAGGTGAAAAAGAGGCGGAGAAATAAAATTTGTTCAGAGGTGAGCTGGTACAAACGATCCCACATTTTTGGGAATTTTGATATTCTACCCTGAATTTTTCAGCTTCTTATTGGCATTGGCAATTGGATAACATTGAAAAGTCAAGGCACCCCTTTGTATAATATATTTTATTCTCCAGAGTAAACCTTTGAGGGGTTTTGCTCACTCAGAGCACTGCAGCCATGCAGGACTCATCCCATGTGCAATTCCTGTGAACAGCACCAAGCCCAGGATCCAGAGCTCCAAACTCTGCTGAGCTTTGGGAGCACAGGAACCCCACAATTGTCCCAGCAAAGTCATATGGAATCGAGCTGTTGTGGTTTGAAAGCAAAACGAGTGAGAGGCTCCAAGTCAGAAAAACAATTCAATAAGAAGAAAAGTAAAAAGGTAAAAATAAAATCAAATCAATGCAATAACACAAAGGAGCACTGACAGAGTCAGAACACACCCTGAGCAGGGTGGTGGGAGCAGTCCAGGTGAGGGGCTCTTCCTGAAGCAGTGATCTTGTAGAAAGGTCTGGGAGCTCTGCTCCTCTGGGAATCCAGTGGCTCAGGGCTGCTTGTCCTGTCCCAAATCCCAGATTCTCTCCAGGTGGGAATGCTTGGCTCCTCCCCCTGGGCGGAGCATCTCCCAATGGGATGAGGAGTCGTGCAGTGGGTCCTTGGTGGCCCATTAAACACAGACAGTCCTGCAGTGGGGCCTTGATGGCCCATTAAACAGAGATAACTCCTGGAGGGAGTTCCCTGTGAGTCCTGGGCAAGGCATTGATGGGCCATGAGCAGAAGACAGCCCAACACCAGAGTTCTGCCCCACTTGGTTTCAACAGTTCATGAAGATGGTGATGGAATAAATACTTTGTGTACATCCCACACTACAGCCCAGGACACAAGCTCATTTGCTGAAATACTCCAAGAGTTCCTTGGCCTGCACTCACTGTGGGATTAGCCCTGAGCCTTTATCGCAGTTATGAAGGAGATCGTGGATGGGTCTTTGCTGATAACACTTTTCTAAAGGCTGACAATGCTGCTTAATAAAAGTCATTTATGGAGCAAGACTGTGGATAAATCCCACTGTCAGCTCCAGTGGGTGCCTGGCCAGGATGTGTGGAGAGGAATGTCCCTCTGTGCCACTTCAGGAAAAGCTTTGTCCCTCTCAAATTAACTCTGCCAAAGTCCTGCAGCATCACAGTCCATATTTTTGTCTATTTTCCGCTCTTCCACTGAGTAACTGTGTGATGTTTTCTGCTCCTCTCCCATCCCATGTGGTTTATTGTATACATAAGGAGAGCAGCCCTGCCATTTTTGTGTTTCCTCTTAATTCTCTTGTTGTTATTGGGACCTGAACGATCTTGTTTTTGTTTTTGTTGCTCTCTAATGAGTCACTGGCTTATTTAATTTAATTTTATTGTAATTGTTATCTTTTCATTCTTGTTTTTTTTCCAGTCAGTTACTCATAAGACCACAAGATATAAACAGGACACTGTTGCTTGGACAACTTCTAAGGGTGATTTTTTTTCACTGTCACCCAAATGCAAAGCCCTTTACTGAAGAACTTTCACCTCACTCCATGTGTATTTTCCCCACATGTCATGTTTCTGTCGATCCTTATGTTTTCCAGCTAAAAGGGATCAGTCTGTCTGGTTTTTTTTCTGTTGCTTGGAAGTTTTCTTGGGCTTTCTAACTTGGGTTTGATTGAAAACTTTCCATGAGAATTTTAGTGATGGAAAAATCAAGCTCCATTTTATATTATTTCTTTCGTAACAAATAATTCCTGCCAAAACATTTCCATTGAAACTTTGGGAGAAACACTAACCCAGCAAAATACTAAATTTTCCTTTGCCATCTCCTTAATTTTAGTGCCAACCTCCTCTTTGGCAGAGCCTTTTGTGGTGGCTCTTTCTTGCCAGAATTTCTTATCTTGAACCTGATTTGCCCAAGGAAAGGAGATTTATGTGTGGCTGTGCTGTGTTTGCAGATGTTACACACACAGACCTCTTTATCCATCAGCATCACTTCAAAGCAGCTGGCAGCTTTCCACCACATCTGATAGAGAGACACAAGTCTGAATTACGTTAATGTTTTGTGCTTCACTGTAGTTGTCAGACAGAATTTTTGTGAATGAAATCTGTGAAGGGAAAAGCTTCAGGAGGAGTGGCCTTGTATCAGCAGCACAGAAAGGAGAGGAGAGGGAGAACAGTGAATGCCCAGCTGGGAACAAAAGGGAAAATCCACTGGAGCTCAAACCCAGCAGCACAGACACCACGGGGCACAGCCCAGCAGGACTCAGCTCTGCTGCCTTTGGGGATGGGAGTCCTGAGAGGCTGGAGATCCTCAGAGCCTGTGAGAACTGTGAACCTGCACAGTTTGACTGCAGATGGATCATATTTTGGGGCAAATTAAAGTGTTTTTGTGTGAGGGGATCTGCAGCCCTGCCCTTACTGGTAGGCAGAGAACAGGGAAGCTGCAGGCTCTGTCTGTGTGCTCCTGTTGCCTCCCCAAAAAGTTCAGAACTCCCTGGATATGCCACACTTGCACCTTCAAGTCCCAGCTTTAAGCTTTAAGCTTCCAGTCCCAGCTTTAGGCATTCCTCAAGATGCAAATTGCAGATTTCCTGGCATGAAAAAGCATTTTTTGCGTATCTGTGTGCAGCTTCTACATGAAGTTCATGCAGCACCCAGAGCTCGGGCAGCCTCTGCAGATAAAGTACATCAGAGCAGGAATGACCAAAGGGATGGCCCAGAACTGCTGCAGAGACTGTCCAGCAGCACCAACAGACTGGAAAATGCCATGGGCAGGAAGATTTTCTAGTGAGGAACCTTGGAACAGCCACAACCAGTGATGGCACATTGTCCTGGGTTGTGGTGTAGGATGTACACAAAGTATTTATTTCATCACCATCTTCATGAACTGCTAAACCAGGTGGGGCAGTGTTTTCCCAGGCCCCTCCTTTGGGCTCTTCTGCTCATGGCCCATCAATGCCTTGCCCAGGACTCACAGGGAACTCCCTCCAGGAGCTCTCTCTGTTTAATGGGCCACCAAGGCCCCACTGCAGGACTGTCTGTGTTTAATGGGCCACCAAGGACCCACTGCAGGACTGTCTGTGTTTAATGGGCCATCAAGGACCCACTGCACGACTCCTCATCCCATTGGGAGATGCTCCGCCCAGGGGGAGGAGCCAAGCATTCCCACCTGGAGAGAATCTGGGATTTGGGACAGGACAAGCAGCCCTGACCCACTGGATTCCCAGAGGAGCAGAGCTCCCAGACCTTTCTGTGGGATCACTGCTTCAGGAAGAGCCCCTCACCTGGACTGCTCCCACCACCCTGCTCAGGGTGTGTTCTGACTCTGTCAGTGCTCTTTTGTGTTATTGCATTGATTTTATTTTATTTTTTTCTTTTTACCTTTCTTCTTATTAAATTGTCTTTCTGACTTGGAGCCTCTCACTGGTTTTGCTTTCAAACCACGACACACATTTCGGGTGAAGGCTTTGAGGAGCTCCAAGTGCTGTGGAAGCAGCTCCAGAGAGCAGCAGCAGCAGCAGCAGGGCTTTCTGTGAGTCAGCACTGAGCCAGCCCACCTCCCCAGGGCAGGGCAGGAGGTGCCAGGATGTTTGGGATGCCATCCCCAGGACAAAGAGGTCAGCCTGCACTCCTGACCACTGTGAGCACTGAAAAATCCTGAGGCTGCTTTTGCAAGAGCTAAGTGAAGTCAGATCCCAGCTTGGGTAATTCCATCCTGCCTCCCTAAAATTCCCCGTTTGTTTTGAACAGATGTAGAGTTTCTCACTTCCTCCACTGATCACTGCTGAGTAGCTCTGTGTGTTGTGCTGAGTTTTACCCCAAAGGTGGCCACAGCACCAGGGGAATGACCCTGTGCAGAGCTTTGGTCCATCCCATTCCATCTGGGGAGCAGCGCTGGTCTGTCTGCTCAGTGTGAGAACTGCTGAACATTCTCCCCCAGAGCTGTGGTTTGCAGCCAAAAAAATCCAGCATAAAGGGTTCTGTCCTGTGGGCAGAGCAGTGGAGTGTGAGGCACACACAGGCTCTGCTTGTAGCTCTTCTATTTATTTATTTCAAGCAGCAACTTGGTCACTTTCTAATAAGGCCAAAAAACACCTTAATTTTACGTCAGAATAAGTTGGCTTGGACTAATACTAATAGTAATACTAAATGAGTATTAAGGCATTTCTGTGCCTCAATACTCATTATTATCAGTGAAAATAGCAATGCTCATTAATGCTCATTAATATTTGGTCACTTTCTAATAAGGCCAAAAAACACCTTAATTTTACATCAGAATAAATTGGCTTGTACTAATACCAATAGTAATACTAAATGAGTATTAAGGCATTTCTGTGCCTCAATACTCATCAGTACCAGTGATGTAGCAATGCTCATTAATGCTCATTAATATTTACTATCACGGGTGCTTTATGATCACTTTGAAAGGGAGGTGAATTCCTGTTTCCCCTATCTTCTGGTCCAGACACTGATGAATGAAGAAATCGGGCTGTTTGTACCTTACACGGTGCAGGACAACTCCCAGGGCTCGATGGCAGAGGCAGCAAACACAGAGGGACAGCCAGGAACATTCACTGAGAGCACGTTCAGGGAGGCAGAACTGCAGCTTGGCCTCAACCAGTGTGTGGTGGAGATAATGTAAAAGCAATTACTTTAGCAGAGGAAATTCACTGAAAAAGTGGGTTGGTGTGTTTTTTGGTTTTTTGGGTTTTTNTTTTTTTTTTTTTTGGTTTTTTTTTTTTTTTTTTTTTTTTTTCAGAGCATCAGCTCACTCAGCTGGCAGGATTGCTGCCAGGGGACAGGGCCAGTTAGTGCCAATTAATGTCACTTATCCTGGGGACACTGAGAGGTGGCCCATGTCCTGTGCCAGCCACACAGGGCTGGGTGCACCTTCCCTTTCCAGGGCTCCTCAGCAGTGTGTGCTCACAGGGATCTGTCACCCTGAACATGGATCTGTGACCCTGAACACAGATCTGTCACGCTGAACATGGATCTGTCACCCTGAACATGGATCTGCCACCGTGAACATGGATTTGTCACCCTGAGCAGGGATCTGTCACCCTGAACAGGGATCTGCCACCCTGAACATGGATCTGTCACCCTGAACATGGATTTGTCACCCTGAACCATCTCCTGCACCTCCCCTGGGGTGCTGCACTCACCTGGAGTTTCTCTCTCCTCTACCTGCCCACACCAGGAGCCACAGTCCCCTCTGTGCCCTCCAGGACCTCCCTGCTCATCTCTGAGTTCCCACCAGGATCATTGAGGCGAGAATATTGACCCTCAAAATTCCCATTTACCAACAAGCTGGAAAGGCAAGTGGAAAATGTAAAATGGGGGAGGGCACTCAGGTTTCCTTCTGGAGGACAACTGTGAACATACAGGGACACAGAACCCAGCAGGGAGAAAAGATAAACCCGGCTTTGCTTCTGCTGCCATTCACAGGATTTCCACAGTCAAGTAACACTCACCAAAAAAAAAAAAAAAAAAAAAAAAAAAAAAAGAAAAAAAGAAAAAGTCAATGTGCAGCCTTTTGGTCGCAATTCAAGTTCTAATAAAACTGTTTATTGAACTCCTTGACCCCTTCCTGGAATCTGCTGGAGCTTCCCAGAAGTGTGTGTCATGCGGTTCTCGGTCATTAATAACCAGGGATGACACAGCAGTTCGGAGCATCCCCCTGTCGGTGCGGGCAGGCGCCACCGAGGGCTGGGAGAGCACACACTGAGCCCAGCCTGGGGCTGCAGCATCCCCGGCCTCGGCAGCACAGCCGTGATGCAGCACAAAGGGCAGGGGCAGGAAATGATTCATCCCAGCTCAGTGCAACATGCGGGACGTGATCAAAAAAGATCCCAGCCCTGCAGGCAGGAGGAGTCAGCAGAGCCAGCTCTGCACTCCAGCCTGGATATTGGCTGTTGGATCCATCTCCCGGGCTGTTTATACAGAAATACTCCTCCAGCCGCCAGATGTGCATTAAAAGCACCATCTGGAGCTGGAGAGGGTCAGTGAGTGTGGAGACCTCTGGGTGCAAGGCTGATCTATTCTGTCCTCCCACTCATTTACGATCATGGAGCCCTTTTCTGCCTGGAAATCTTTGGCTTTCAAGCCGCAGATCTCTCCAGCAGTTCTCCTCCAGCTCTTGGCCTGCTTTTAGTGTTCCTTGAATGTGTTTAGCCATTCCCAACCCTCAGCCCCTGCCATGGCTCATTAATCATCTCTTCTTGTCACAACTGGACTGCAGCTAAGAAATTCTGAATGTCACTGCCCAAAGAGCAGAATTGTGTGTTTGCTGCAGCACAAAACATCCCAGGTTTGTTCTGCCTCATCCATTAGATGCTTAAAAGGAAAAAAAAAAAAGGGCAGGGATATTGTTATATGGAATATGGAGAAGCTGATCACATTCTAGGGTGAGGTGCTGTGTTTCAGCTGCAGTAGGATGAATGAGACTCTTTGTGAATTGATTCAAAAGTCTTACCTTTGCCAAATTTGGATTTAGTTACACGTGTGCATTTCCTACAAATGAAAGAAAAAAACAACTGTGTGGAAGTTATTGGGGAAATGGGTTTGATTTTGATCAGGTTCCCTGAGCTGACAATCACTGCAATTTCGCTGGAGAAGACTCAAACTTGCTGTAGGAGGTTGGATGGGGAGGGAGATGGAAGAGAGAAAACTGAAATCTCAGTTTAGGCGGGAACTAATACATTAAATCAAATTATAACCTTTTCCTTCCTATTTGTGTCCTAAGCTGCTTCTGCTGACTTCTCCCTGTCTCCCTCCAGAATATTTACAGTGCAGACTGGCAAACACTGGAGCCCTGTGTGCTCAGTGCAGTTAAAATCCATTTGTTAAGGACACAGAGATGGCCCCGCATCCCTGGAATCCTGAGGTCCCACTCCAGGCATCAGAGGTGCTTTGAGCCACCTTCTCAAGTCCAGCACAGTGCAGAAACGGCATTTCCAACAAAAACGAGGCTGCAGAGAGGAAAACATTTGCTTGCAAGCCCAGTTCTCCCTCTGGGGAGAGACCAGGAATGAGCTGGACGTGCCAGTGCTGCTCTGTGTTCAGAGGGGATGCTCATGGCACTGCTACGGACCCTGATCTAGAGAGGACCAACACTCATTTCATGGGAAAAAATGGCTCATCTAGAAAAGAAGAGAATATTAATTTGATATTTGAGT
>VWZU01010972.1:184116-208514 GCA_013397095.1 Sterrhoptilus dennistouni
TTTTTTTTAAAGTTATGGGCTAAATTAATTTCTGGTTTAAATCAGTGTACATGCATTGGGATAAATTTGGTTCAGTGAAATAATGGTGGCAAAGGAACTGAACCACATGATTTACTATGCTAAATACAAAGGCTGGATCTAACTGTTTCTCCAAATCCTTCCTTCCAGACGTGTGAAAGTAAGGAAATAAACAAAAGACCTGTCTGCCAGAAGAAACAGAGCTGTCACACACTGACTGCCAGGTGATTTTCATACTCTTCATATCTGTTTTTTCTATTTAAAATACATGTAGAGTATGGTTGTCTCTGCCTTGATCCCCAGCAGATTATGTTAAATTATCCATATTTCTAATAAGCAATATAAATAATTAGGCAACAGTACATGACAAGAAAATTACATTTTGAGCTTCTGCTGACATGCCTTTGGTGGTGTTGGCAGGAGGACATTATTGTGAAATGGAAATGGGGCTGAAAATGGAGAGGGAAGAACTGGAGGGAGCAGAGCACACCCAGAGCCAGGTACGGAGTGGGGATTGCCTGGGGCCATCCCAAAAATGAGCCACAGCAGCAGCTCAAACCCTGGCAGGGACAGGCAAGGGAGAAGCCCTGGAAGGGACAGGCAGGGACAGCCCCAGCCCAGGACAGGCAGGGACAGACCTGGACTGGGACAGGCAGGGACAAACCCTGGAAGGGACAGGCAGGGACAGCCCCAGCCCAGGACAGGCAGGGACAGACCCTGGCAGGGACAGGCAAGGGATAAACTCTGGAAGGGACAGGCAGGGACAGACCCTGGAAGGGACAGGCAAGGGANAGGGACAAATCCAGGCTGCAACAGGCAGGGACAAACCCTGGAAGGGACAGGCAGGGACAAACCCAGCTGGGACAGGCAGGGACAAACCCTGGGACAGGTAGGGACAAACCCAGCCCAGGACAGGCACGGGACAAACCTGGACTGGGACAGGCAGGGACAGACCCAGCCCGGTTCAGCCCCTGCCACCCTGACCAGGACACAGCCACCCCTGTCACTGTCCCTGGGCTGTGCTGCCTCTAAGGTGGGATCACAACCCTGCAGGTTGCAGAGAACAATGGACATGGGACAGAAGGAAAGGTGTTTTCCTCTCAGCAGGAGCTGCTGCTGCTTCCCCAGAGTGCTGGAGCTGTGCTCTGGGCACCCCGGGCTGGGCACTGACACTGACACTGCTGCCCCAGAGAGCCCAGCACTCAGCACAGGGCAGGAAATCTGACAGACAAATGCACAGCAAGCTCTGGTTGCAGAAAATTCTGTTCTGTTTTAAGCCACAAGGCCGCATTGTAGATAAATAATGAGGACAAGCCAAGGCCATCATTACTTGAGTAAAAGTGTCTAGAACTGGGTCTTCCTACTCATGACCTCACATAACACCACCACCCCCTAAGAAACCCCTAACTAACCAAAAAAACGAAAAATAAGAAATCAAAAGCTAAAAGTTGTAACAAATATGAGATCAAACAGTGCAGCTGGCAGTCAGCGGGGCAGGGGACAATTCCCCTGTGCATGGCAGCCCTGCTCTCAGTCACAGCAGCCCCAGGAGAGATGCCTGCAGTGCTCCTCCCCTCCCCAAACTGGCACCAGTGTTGGTGCTCCGAGTGTGGCCAGCAAATGGTCCAAGCCTTTCCTGCCCCCGGGGGTGATGCAGCACTGAGGGTGTCTGTGAGATGCAATGTGGCATTTCGTGCTTCCCTCTGCTGGGAAAAAAAATCTCTCTGGGGCAGGAAAGGGCTCATCCATCTTTTCTCTGCACTGGGGTGACAAACAGGCCGGAGGGATGAGGCAGGGCTGGCACAGAGGGGCAGGATGAGCCATCCTGGGCTGCCCCAAATGTGGGGAGCAGCACCAACACCCCTGGCCCGAGGCAGGGACAGGGCTCCTGTCACTGCTCCTGTCACTGCTCCTGTCACATTTACATGGCTCAGACAATCTCATCACACTGACCAACTGTGTCAGTGGGTTTTGGGGAGAAAACAAAAGCAAAGCCTCCCCTGTGGAAGTGCAGGGGGGAACCAGCTGACACTTAATGTCCCTCCCAACCCAAAGGATTCTGCTCCTGTGGAATTATTTCCCCATGGTAAGGGAAAGAAGAGCTCAGGAGCTGCAGTCCTGCCTGCAGTGAGTGTTTCACAAGGCAGCCCCTCTGACAGACACCTTCAGGCATCCAGGACTTGCCAGCTTGGTGGTTTTGTGTGTTCCAAATGATCTCCTCCAATGAATGTGCAAAAATGTGTTTTCATCCCACGGGGATTAAACAAGGCAGCAAAGACTTCAGGAGAGCAGAGCTGTTCCCTTTTCATCATTATCAGTTTCAAGACGGACCAAATAGACCAAAAATAAGATTGGCATGGAGGAGAGGGGTTATTAACACCCATTATAAGCCCCTGGCTGCACTGGAAAAAGGGTTGAGTGTTGTTGTTTTGGAAAGGCAGAGGCAGTCACTGCTCACCAAAGCACAGGGAGAACAGAACCTCAGGCACTGATGGCTCCTGAGGCACTGGGAGCTCAAAAAATCTTCCAGCAAATTGTAGAGGTGGGGCTGCTTTCCCTCTCAGCACCACACTGACAGAGCCAAGCCCATTCCAGCTCCTTCCCAACCATCCCCATCACTGCACCACAGAATCCTCTGGCAGATATTTTACTTTGCTTTGCCCCCACCTCCAACAAATTTCCTCTTTTCCAGAGAGAGAACACAGCGTTGTCACAGGTTTCCAAGAATTAATGATTCACGCTGAACAAACAAGACCATGCCACTGAAAATCTTATCAAAAGAGCTGGAAAATGCCCTGCTCACGTCAGATGGCTGCAGAGATCTGGTTGAATTCGCTGGTTTTTTGGCATCAGGGGTGACTTTAGGCAGGAATAGCTGTGACAGTGCAGCTCTGGTGTGTAAAACACTCCTCTGGCACACTGCTGGCCATGACTTTTGGCCCACTGCTCACCTGTAAGGAGCGGCAGAGGGAGTGTCACACTCCATTCTGTTCCAGCCAGCTGATTGCTAAATCTTATTTCCCAAACCAAACAAAAACAAGGGTTTCGTTTGCAGCTCATCCCCACAGAGTGTGGTGGCTCTTTCAAAGGGATTTCACCGAGCTTTGACTCTGATCCTTGTGATTAAGGCAAAGGAGTTTGGCAGCTGGCCTGGAGCTGAGCAGGAGGAGAGTCTAAACTAAGTCTAAATCTAATCTAAAATCCTCACAGGGTTCAGAGGTGTTTCACTCCCCCCAGATGTAGGTGAGGTTTAAATCTCACTGTTTTTATTAATGCTCTCTGTGAACACCACGCAGATTGAAACTCGGTCCCACAGCTCCCGCTTTCATTTCGCTTTTGGAAGGTGAGACATCTGTCAAACACCTTCACAAAGTTGGTTTGAGGGTTTGTTTTTTCGTTTGATCTGTGGTGAGGCTCAGGCACAGCAGGTCTAATGAACCCACGGCTTCCTCTGGTGCCAGCACAGAACACTCAGAAATGTCATTTATTTACCCAGGAGGTGGCCCCCAGAGGTTACATCAACACACACTGTGCACACATGGAGGTGGATTATGGTGAACCCACGTCTCTGTGGTTATCTCTGCTGGCTCCTGGTATCACAAACTGACACTGCCCCTCTCCAGTACAAGGTTCCTGTGTTGGGACTGATGATTTCAGATTTTATCCTAAAAAACAAAAGTTTAGGTTCTGAGCAGATGTGGCGTCGAGATTTACAATTTGCATCAAAACAACACAGATTTCTCTATTGGTTTTCCATAGCTTCACTCTTTTCTTTTATTCTTTTCAGGTTTTCATAATAAATCCCTAAGACCATGAAAAAAACAGCCACACAAACAGCTGGGAGCCAGTATTGGCTGTCACCATTTGGGTAAACAGAAATATTCGTAAACACCTGTGAGCAGTCTTGAAAAGCCAGCTCAGATCATCTGCTTATCTCCTGCATCAGCCTCTCCTGGATAACGAAATCAATAACACAGCCAGTGAGCAAACCCAGCAAGGACCTACCAAACAGAACCCCAGCTAGGAGGTTTGAATGTCACAGCAAGAGCAATAATCCATTTCAGCTGCTTGCCTTTCCTGGTGTAGGCAGTTTTACCTTCTTTCACCTTTGCTTTGAGATTTTGGGTTCCATCCCCGCATGTTTCTAGACTCAAAAACTTGTTTTATGTCTAACAAATAACTGATAAATGGCACTGGGAGTTTCTAATCAGCCCTGAAGTGCTTTCAAATGATCTTTTGCCATTGAGTCTCCACACCCTAGGACACTCTGAACCCTATTGAATCAATTCCTATTTTATGAATTTGTAGCATCTGAGGCATTTGTATTTTCCCAGACTGGGCTCTGAGCTGCCCTTGGCTGATGAGGTGAGTGCACAGAGCATCCTCTGGGGCTGCCCAGGGAGTCCTGGAGTGCACAGAGCATCCCCTGGGGCTGCCCAGGGAGTCCTGGAGTGCACAGAGCATCCCCTGGGGCTGCCCAGGGAGTCCTGGAGTGCACAGAGCATCCCCTGGGGCTGCCCAGGGAGTCCTGGAGTGCACAGAGCATCCCCTGGGGCTGCCCAGGGAGTCCTGGAGTGCACAGAGCATCCCCTGGGGCTGCCCAGGGAGTCCTGGAGTGCACAGAGCATCCCCTGGGGCTGCCCAGGGAGTCCTGGAGTGCACAGAGCATCCCCTGGGGCTGCCCAGGGAGTCCTGGAGTGCACAGAGCATCCCCTGGGGCTGCCCAGGGAGTCCTGGAGTGCACAGAGCATCCCCTGGGGCTGCCCAGGGAGTCCTGGAGTGCACAGAGCATCCCCTGGGGCTGCCCAGGGAGTCCTGGAGTGCACAGAGCATCCCCTGGGGCTGCCCAGGGAGTCCTGGAGTGCACAGAGCATCCCCTGGGGCTGCCCAGGGAGTCCTGGAGTGCACAGAGCATCCCCTGGGGCTGCCCAGGGAGTCCTGGAGTGCACAGAGCATCCCCTGGGGCTGCCCAGGGAGTCCTGGAGTGCACAGAGCATCCCCTGGGGCTGCCCAGGGAGTCCTGGAGTGCACAGAGCATCCCCTGGGGCTGCCCAGGGAGTCCTGGAGTGCACAGAGCATCCCCTGGGGCTGCCCAGGGAGTCCTGGAGTGCACAGAGCATCCCCTGGGGCTGCCCAGGGAGTCCTGGAGTGCACAGAGCATCCCCTGGGAGTCCTGGAGTGCACAGAGCATCCCCTGGGAGTCCTGGAGTGCACAGAGCATCCCCTGGGGCTGCCCAGAATGTCCTGGAATGCACAGAGCATCCCTGGGGCTGGCCAGCTCCTCAAGGGACACTCCCCAGGCCACCTCTGAGGGCTCTCACCTTTACCAGCAGCATGGAGAACAACCCTTCAGCCAGACTGATCACTGCAGGCCTCTTTTCCTGTGCTCTGTTATCTCTGTAAGTGTGGGTTCACTGCAGCACCACAGGGCTGCCCTTCCAGGCTGAGCAGATGTCACCAGAGGACATGAAAGAACCGCACTCACCCGTCAGGTTGTGAAAAGAGAAGGAAAAGGGAAAGTTTATTTTGGTTTGGGGTTTCAATAGGGTTTGGAATTTGATCAGGGACTGGGGGACGAGGGTAACACCTCTCTGGCCCCAGTGGTCAACTTAGAAGTCCATCAGTTTGTCCTCCCCACAAGAAGGAATTTGTTATTTACCAGACATTGCTCTTTGCTTTTCTTACAATTCACGAGAAAGCTCCAGTAGAAATGTATATCTGAATTTTTCAGAAGGCTGAAAAATCAGGGTAACAACCAGCAGAGTGTCACTAAAATCAGGGTAACAACCAGCTGAGGGTCAATGAGAGTTGGAAGGTGCAGAAATCATCCACCTCTGCCAGATGTTTCCAGGTGTGTCAGCAGGTCACAGGGACACTCTGCAGGACCTGATCTGCTGCAGAAAATCAGTTACTGATTTCTTCGAGATCACTGAATACATCTATCTTAGAAAATATTTAGAAAAATATTTCTAGAACTGTGTATGCAAAAATATCTAATAAAAGGCTTGGTAATTTTTTTTTAACTGTTAAATATGTTTTTCATTGCTCACTGATTGTCTGACTTCAGATCCTGATATTGATTCATGTTGTGTGTGATATCAGAATCAGACCAGGGAGGGGTCCTGAATCAGGTCTGGCCTGGTTTGGGGTATTAAATAGAAATAAATACATCACTATGTACTTCTCCTTTCAAATACTTCAGTAGTCTTCTTAGTTCTTCCTGAATTCTCTGATTTTTTTTCAATCTAGATCTAGATTTAGAAGGCTGATTTTACAATACAGAAACCTCTAGAAAGAAATGAGCCCAGTTGTCTCATTCTGGCCCCAAAAGAGCTGTTCAATTAAGATTGGCGTTTAGGCAATAACTGCCTGTTGGATTAAATCTGATAAAAACATAAAAAATTCTATCCAGTCCATTATCAGAACTGCTGAGGCAGTCATTCCCCAGCAGAAATTCCATGTTTACTCCGTGAAAACATTTTTCCTCTTAAAACACCCATCGGAAAATACTTATTTTCTGAACTGAAACAACTGAAATTGGAATAGACAAGGTTCCAAGCAAACCACAAACCTGTCTTTAATTAAGAAACCATTTGGACTCCAAATCCAGGGCATGTTCTTTGCGTCTGAGACAAGCAAGGGGAACAGTTTTAAAGCCACACGCCTCTTGTGACAGATAAGCATTTCACTAGAAAGAGCAAAGTGCTTCCTTCCTTCCTTCGTTCTAATTTCAAACCAAAAGAACTACCTGTTCTGTAGCTCCTGCACTGAGGTCATGGCCAGAGCCTGTCCCCAGTTCCTGACCTGAAAAGATGTCACACATGTTCTGTGTGTGAGCAGGAAACTGCGTGAGAGCTTCCTGTGGGTTCCAGCCTCACTCACACTCCTGCCAGTGGAGCAAAGACAAGTTGCCTTCACATTATTTGGTTTTTTTTTTTTTGCAGTCAATGGCCTATTTTCTATAAATGAGCAGCTTTATAGAGCTTTGAACTGCAGTCAAGGGCACCATCACACCTGCAGGGAGGGGCAGCAGAGGCTGAAATTCAGGCTGGTGGAGTCCAGGGGATCCCTCTGGGCACCCTGGAAAGTCACAGACCTCGGTAGAGGGGCCTGAGACCCCAAAAAGAGGGTCTGGGGTCTGTGCAGGGGGGTTTGGGGTCTGTGCAGGGGTGTTTGCCTGCCACAGAGCCCAGGAGGACACAGGCTTTGAGTTTGGTCCATGTGAAAGTCATCCAACACAGAGAGGAATTACAAGTCACAAATGTGTGACAGACAGTGGTGTAGTTTATCACTGTGTAGAAAGTTTTGTAGTTTGGGATTTTTAGAATGTAGATGCAGGGGGACAGGATGGAGATTTTAGGGCAGTGCCCTGAGTTCTTCTCCTTCTCCCTTGGCATCCATTGTCTGCAGTGACGTGGGCACAAGGGAGTTTCAGTGGATTGGGTCAAATAGAAATGACCCTGTTAGTGCAGGTGATAGACATTGGTATGAAATGGTAAATAATAACCACGTAATTATCTGTATAAAGGCAGAGTGACCTCCCATCACAGGGGAGTCCCCTCGTGTCCGAGCTGCTGTGAACACCTTGGGGGACACAGAGAATTGTAAGATCAGAATTAATAAACAACGTGAGGAACCAAGAAAACCAAGACCTTGAGACTCCACATCATTCTCACACCGAGCACAGACTCAGACTTAAAACCTTCAGAGGTTGGAGAGGGGAAAACACTCCCTCAGACCCACCAGAACCACCAGCCTTGGAGCCTCGGGCAATAAAGAAACCATAAAAACCCGAGACAGCCCCTGTCACTGCTGTGCCTGCCCCGTGTCCCCGTGTGCTCACACAACCTTTGGGGAGCTGGTGTTGCCATCCCAGCCCTGCTGCTCCTTCCAGGCAGCTCAGCCAAGCCGGGACAGGTCCTGGTGCTCTGAGCTGCTGTAGACATCCCCCCAGGGCTTGTTTGGATTAGGATCCCAGCCACGATTACAGCTGACTAAAGTCCAAGTGAAGACCTGAAATCGTGCTGTGCTGGCTCCAGGGGCTGCAGCTCTCCTGACACAACTGGAGCTGCTGGTGACCCCCGGGGCCAGGGACAGCTCCCCGGACTGGGCACTGCTGGAGCCAACGTGGCCTGAGCTCAGCTGCCTGAACACCAGTGGTTACAGCAGTTTATCCTGAACAACAACCACCACCCCAGTGCTCACAAACCCTTTGGATGTTTTCACTGGAAATAACCACGTCATACCCTTGGCAAGGTCTGCTGCTCTGCATTTTCTCATGTTCAGGGCGAAAACTCGAGGAGAACGTCCCCATCCCATCCTCCCCTGTTTGCTCAGAGAAATTCAGTGAGAGAACACTCGCTGCCCTTCCATGTAGAGCTGGTGAACTTTGTCATTTACGGTGCTGCAGCTCTCCCTGTGCAGGGGCAGAAATGCAGAAATGCAGAGGTGCAGAAGTGCAGAGATGCAGAAATGCAGGGGTGCAGAAATGCAGAGATGCAGAAATGCAGAGATGCAGAGGTGCAGAAATGTAGAAATTCAGAGATGCAGAGGTGCAGAAATGCAGAAATTCAGAGATGCAGAAATGCAGAGGTGCAGAGATGCAGAAATGCAGAGATGCAGAAATGCAGAGGTGCAGAAATGCAGAGGTGCAGAGATGCAGAGATGATGCAGGGAAGGCAGAGCTCCCCAGGAGGGCTGCACACAACTCAGGGATCAGGGCACATCACTCTCACTCTGCTCTATGAGGAGCGAGCACAGAATCTGCCTGGGTGGGGGATTTTTTTGGCAGGTAACTAAGAACGAGCCAAAGCAGTTTACAAAAGGAAAATAAAAGACAGAAAATAGGTTAGGTGCAGAGGTATTAACTCCATAACTTTTTGAATTAACTTTTGAACTTTTTAAAGTTTTCACAGGGCTGAGAACTGCACCCCTTCCTATCCCCAGAGCCCCTCCTTTTTCTAAAATCCCACTCTCAAATTATCCTTTGTTGCTGCCTCCCTGAGCCCCACATTCCCACCTCTCCCACAGTGCATTCCTTGTGTCTGAAGACAATCCCAACCTCCCAGGGAAAGCAGGAATTCTCAGCCTGGGAATCACATATTCCATTTATTCCACAAGTCCCTGAATGGAGGTGAACTCTCCCCTCCCAGCCCAGGTGAGGCCACGGCCCCCCATCCCCTGTGCTGGACCCCAAACACAACCACTGCCAGCTCTGGCTTTGGGAGAAGAGCTGGAGGACTCCAGAAAATTCCTAGGAATCACATAAACCCAAAAGAATGTGATTTTACAATCTTTTTTTNAAAGAGTGTTGTTGTACAATCTTTTTTTTTTTTTTTTTACCAGTGGGGGAAGAATTTACTGGCATCAGGATTTGAACCCAGATGTTTTCATCAGGCACAATTTTGTTTCCCTTTGCATTCAGTCATGACACTGAGGACAGGCTGCAGTTGTGTCAGATTAATGCACTTACAGCAGGCAGCATTCCTTACACATTCCCATTGACTCTGCAATGTGCAATCACTTAGTTCCAGCAACACAACAATTCCCTCTGGCAGCAGCTCAGCTGAAGGGTTCAGAAAAACTCAGATTCAGCTGATGGGGGATTTACACTCAGTAATTTCTCCTGCCTTTCCCTTTATTCAGCCCCACTGGTGAGCACATACAGAGGCAGCACAGATGTGCCTCCACATTCAAGGATTTCTAAACTGGTCAGGTATTTAAAACTCAATAAAAATGAATTCTTCTTTCAAAATCCAGCAGCTGGCCAGAGTTCAGTGGATCTGATCTAGAGGCAGCCAGGGGGATTTGTGTACAAAGCTGAACATAAACTCTCTCAGTCCTGAGAGAATAAACTTTAATTTCCAAATGCACCCAGACTAATAAATTTCCATAGAGAATCTTCTCAGGAATCCTTACTGAATAAACATAAACCAACCAACTGAAAGACATTTAATGACATTTAATTACCATTTTGATTTTTTTTTTTAAACCAAGTTAATTCACACGTGCCGGGGAAAAATACACACAAATACTTCACTGAAGTTTTGCTTCAGCCAATTAAAAAGTCAGGGGAAAAAAAAATCTAAATAATTAAATAATAATATCTATGTAATTTTTATTATATATATATAATAACAGTAATAATAGTAATAATAGTAATAATAATAATAATAATAATAATAATAATAACAATAATAATTTTTTTCTTTTTTTTTTTTTCCTCACAGAAGAGCAGAAAAATTGTGCAGAATTCAACATGCCTTTTAGGAACACAAACCCAATGGAGACAGCCAAGTGCAGGAAGCTGCTGCAGCTCCTGGAGAAAGCCAAGTTTACCCTCCCAGGGCTGGGCCGTGAGCACAAGGTCACAGAGGATATTTGTTGTCTCTGTAGTGAGACCTGCAACTTTCCTGCACCGTGTGAAAGATTAAATGGGCCCCCAGAGAGGCATGGAGAGAAAAATGATATTTTATTGAGGAGCACGAAGATGAGTGGATGCATCACTCTTCTCTCACTATCTATATGGTGAGTCACCCCAAGTTAATTAGTGGAGTAATTAACAAAGCCATGGGTGCAGAGCATGGTCAGCAGTGTCCTTGGGAGGGTGAGATGGACAATAAAGTAAAAACAATCTCTATTTTAGGGCGCTGGGAATTTGTCCCCTTTGGCCTGAGTCACCAGGGTGGACTTTGCTCATGGTGCGATCCCAGTTTTAGGTCAGGGGGATGTTCCAGGGCAGGAGCTGCAGGGCCAGGATTCCCTGGAATTCCGTGCAGGATGAACCAGCCCTGGATGCAGCACTGTCTGTGCTGCCAATCCGCCCTCGTTTCTCAAAAAACTGTTCTGGTGCCTTCCTCAAACTAGTTGTAACTAGTCTTTGACGAGAGAAAAAAAAACCCCAGCCTTAATAAATCCAGTGTTTGTGCAGAAAATAACTTCCCTCTTGTTCAAGTTGTACCTTGGCTGATTCCAGAACTGGCCTGTGCTTGTGCTGAGAGCACTGAGAGCTAATAAAACCTGCCTTGGATTAGAAATGGGACTCTTCATTCAGCATTCCAAACGGGGGCACTGAGATGACTGAACTGCCCATTTGGCATTTTGATTTTTATCCAGAAGCATTGCTGCCTTTTTAATGCATTTATGGGCTGGCAAAGCCCTCCATCCCAGGATCCTACGTTGGTGTTCTCATTGCTGGTTCACCCACACACCAGCAAAAACCATTTCTTCATGGAAATGTCCACAATGTAGAGTGGAAATGGAGGTGTCACCATCTGGGGTGGGCTCAGCTGCTCCCCACCACATTGGGATACCTGATGGATTCCACTCTGTGGGCAGAGAGTCAATTGAATTTAGCCCAGAACTAGACCCTTCTAGACTTTCGTTTTGTGAAAATGCAAGTTTTTAGAGCTATTTTTTAATTTTCTTTTGTTTTGTTGTAGCATCACCTCTGACCACTGAACACCCCTGCAGAGACAATCTCAACGTCTCACAGTAAATTTTCCAAGCGGCCAAAGCAGCCCAATTTCTCCTCTCGTTTACACTGGTGCAAATGGGGGTGGCCTCAAAGCAGCAGCTGAAGTGATATGTGTAGAAACACAGCAGAAGCCCCTGGAAAACAATTCCTCAGAATTTGCAACCGCTTGTAAACTGAACGTGCATAGTTTGGAGCAGAAATCTTTGTCTCAATTGACGGCTCCCTCTCCAGTGAGAGAAGCTGCTTGTACTTCCCCCACGGCCAAAGAAAAGCAACAGAGAAATGATGCTTTACCCCCAGGGATTTTTATCAGCCAGAATGGGTTTGTATTAATGCAAATCAAGGCTCTGCTCCCACCCAGGACTGTCAAACAGCTCTGATTTTCAGCTGCACAGCAGCTCCAGACTTTGGTTCACACAGTGCATTGACCTAGCTCGCCCTGTCCAAGCAGAAGTTTGAACAAGTTTTTAATAAAATCCCCCTCCAAGCAGTATCTCTGGTAGTCTCTTAGATAAACACCACGCTGACATCTGGAAGAAAACCCCAAATGTCAACGGGAAGAACCATCCCTGTGCCAATGTGCCAAGCCCACATCAGGTGGGCAGTGGGTGTGCAGCCTCATTTAAATAAAACCTGGAGAGGTTCTCCAAACTCCTGACAGCTCCCATCTGTTCCCAGAGGCATTTTCCCCTCTCTCAAGGCTGGCTGTGTTGTAAATCCCATCACTTGCACTTTGCACAGGCAAAACCCCCCTATTACTGCACTATCCCACAATGACCATAATGATATATGTGGCTATTTGTGAATTCACTTGGCAGCAAACCTCAGAGCTGCTCTGCAAAACCCTGGCCACGAGTTTTCAAATCACTCTGGGCTCGGTGAAACCTTCCCTCTGCTCATTATCATCCTACTTCTTAAACATTCCCTCCCTCCCGGCCCTGCCCTGTGTTATCTCCCCGCAGGGGACACGCCTGTGCAGCTCCAGGAAAGCAAAGCAAACCCTCATCCTGCAGTGCCTGAGCTCCAGGGAACAGCCTGTGCAGCCCTGGCCGAGCTGACTCTGCTCCTTTGGGACACGTTTGCTGATAAGGATGGATGAGTTTCCTCAAAAATTCCACATTAATCAGCACCTGAGAGGAAGGATGGGTCTGGCGGTGATCCTGACACTCACTCCTCAGCTCCTCCAAGGAGATATTCCAGACAATTCTGGAGTTATCCCAGCAGGACCACAGGGATGCTCTGCTGTCCTTTGGGTACCTTTGGTGCTGATCTGGCTCAACACAGAATTCAGCTTTTTATTCTGGAGCAGCAGAATTCTGCCATGGGAAGGGGTTGGGAGGTTGTAACACAACTCAGGCATCTGTAAAGGCCTCATGTATTAAATTAGGTCATGATTTCAACCACTTCAGAGCCCCAAAGTCAGAAGACTGTTGTGGTTTTTTTTTTCATTCATAATTAAAATAATCAGTGCAGTCCTCGATACAGAAAATTAAACTAATAAACAAGTATTTACCTTTCAGTGTTCGTTTTTCTCAGGACAAACCACAACGTGCAGAATTTACCTCTGAGTTCTACAGCAGCAGGAGGATGTGTAGGACAGGAATTGTTCCCTATCTCATTCCCCATCTCATCATCAATGACACTGACATGTTTCAGTGGAGGTTGTTAGAGCAGGACACGTTAAATGCTTTGGCCTTTTTGCAGGACCTGCCCAGGTGATTTTTGCCCGGTTTGTTTGGGCACACAGGTATGCGAGGCTCGTGTGGTGATAAGAAATGAATGTTACACTGAACGATCAAGGAAGGAAAGAATTCCACTCTGGGAGGGAGGAGGTGAAGCCGGGACACGGTGACAGAACCCAGGGTGGGGAAATTAAATTGTTCCTGCTGGGTGTCCCTGGGCTCTGTGCTCCCTGCAGGACACACTGGGACACACCAACCTCCCTTGGCTGGAGAATTCCATGCCCTATGGAGGCTCTAGGAAATAATACCTGATCCTGAGGTGGAGGTATCCAAACAGAGTCATCATTTACCCATCAGAACAACCCAAACTGAGTCTCCTCACACCATTTCACTCCTGCAGAACCTTCCCTTGGGATGGGACAAGCTCATTGTTGCTCTTTACCCTGCAGTGGCACCAGGAAGGGAATTCTCCTGGACAATCCCAGGGTGTCCCTGGGCTCTGTGCTCCCTGCAGGACACACTGGGACACACCAGGCTCCCTTGGCTGGAGAATTCCATGTCCCGTGGAAACTCTGGGACATGATACCTGATCCTGATGTGGAGGTATCCAAAGGAGGCACAAACAGAGTTATTTACCCATGAGAATAATCCAAACTGAGTCTCCTCACACCATTTCACTCCTGCAGAACCTTCCCTTGGGATGGGACAAGCTGATTGTTGCTCTTTACTCTGCAGTGGCACAAGGAAGGGAATTCTGGACAATCCCAGGGTGTCCCTGGGCTCTGTGCTCCCTGGGCTCTGGGTGTCCCTGGGCTCTGGGTGTCCCTGGGCTCTGTGCTCCCTGCAGGACACACTGGGACACACCAACCTCCCTTGGCTGGAGAATTCCATGTCCCATGGAAACTCTGGGACATGATACCTGATCCTGATGTGGAGGTATCCAAAGGAGGCACAAACAGAGTCATCATTTACCCATCAGAACAACCCAAACTGAGTCTCCTCACACCTTTTAATTCCTGCAGAACCTTCCCTTGGGATGGGACAAGCTGATTGTTGCTCTTTACCCTGCAGTGGCACAAGGAAGGGAATTCTCCTGGACAATCCCAGGTACCTCAGCCCTGTCTGAAGTCAGTGCCAGCTGAGGTTTTACATCTGCCCCCTCTCTGTGCTGATAGCTGCCCCTGCTCTGTGTTTTGAATCCCCAAAGCACAGAGCACTCACCGAGCAGCCACCAGTGCACACTGACAAAACACTCTGATCATGGCAGCCTCAGCTTCATGGGGGCGTTGCTGAATTTGTAAGAGATGCATCTGAAAACCAGAAATAATGGCACATACACTTGTAAAGACTCTGTCCCACTGAGAGTGAGCAGCAAAAGCATAAATAACACCCTGAGTACTACAAATACAAATGATGAGACAATGTAGAGTTAATGAAATCTCAGTCAGCTATCTCTCTTCAAACATGTTGCAAACACTTGAATTTCTTCTTTTCCCAGCTCTGCATTCTCTGAAGAATATTATAATTTATTGTCTCGAGCCGTATTTGGTATTTAGTGCCTCAAGAAGCTTGTGAAAAAAGATCTGTTTGTTACATGAAAATGAAAACAAGTTGCGGTTTCACCTCAATTTCTTTCCTTCTCCCCCACTTCTGAAGAGAAGAGACAATTTTAAGAAGCAAGAAAAGTAAACAACCCAGATATAAAAAATATACAAACACAAATACAAACAAAAACAACTCATAAGTCAGGAAAAAACTGGAATTTGTGCCTGGGGTAGAGCATGTAAAAAAGTGGTGATTTATTCAAGGGCAGAATTTTGGCATTTTCTTTAGCTCCAAGTAAATAAATAAGACAAAGAAAAGCCTTTTCATCTGATTGTTTTACGGTGCCTGGGGCTATGTACGTTGGACACTGTTTGCAACTGTTTTCATTTAGGGATGAGTGAAGTGGTTCAATTAAAACATGAGCAGCTCGGAACCTTTGCTATGAATAAATCAGAATATTTCTGGGAAGGTTCAAGGAAGTCCAGTTAATTGTCATTATTTACCCCTTTGTAGTCGTGTTGTGGCACTGTCTGGATTCAAAAGTGCCACCAGATAGTCCAGCCCCATCCTATTACTCTTAATTCTGCTGATCAAAACACTTTGAATTGCTTGGGCCAGCAGCAGGGAAATTCAGGGGAACTAACCCAAATAAAAGATGAAGTTTTGAGTTCCACCCATGACAAAATTCTCACACCCACCGCTGCGCCCTTTGCTTCTGTGGAAAAAAAGGGAAAAAGGAAAAAAGGAAAAAAGGAGAAAAGGAAAAAAGGAAAAAAGGGAAAAAGGAAAAAAGGGAAAAAGGGAAAAAGGAAAAAAGGAAAAAAGGGAAAAAGGAAAAAAGGAAAAAAGGAAGAAAGGAAAAAAGGAAAAAAGGGAAAAAGGAAAAAGGGAAAAAGGAAAAAAGGGAAAAATGGAAAAAGGGAAAAAGGAAAAAAGGGAAAAAGGGAAAAAGGGAAAAAGGGGAAAAAGGAGCCGTGGCAGCCTCCAAGGAGAGGAGCCCTGGAGCACTAAAGGCACAGGCTGGCTCTGCACCAGGGCTCTGCACCAGGGCTCTGCAGAGGTCAGAGGAGGAGCAGGAGAAATGCAGGAGGGAGAGCAGAGCAGGGAACAGCCCTGGGCTGCTGGGAGCTGGGTCCTCTGGCAGGAGAGAGTTCTGATGGGTTCCTCTGACAGGAATTCTGGGTTCCTTTGGCAGGAATTCTGCTGGGTTCCTCTGGAAGGGACGAGTTCTGCTGGGATCCTCCGGCAGGAATTCTGGTTTCCTCTGGCAGGACTGAATTCTTCTGGGTTCCCTCTGACAGGAGTTCTGCTGGATTGCCTCTGACAGGAATTCTGGGTTCCTTTGGCAGGAATTCTGCTGGGTTCCTCTGATAGGAGTGAGTTCTGCTGGGCTCCTCTGGAAGGGATGAATTCTGGCAGGAATTCTGGGATCCTCTGACAGGAATTCTGGGATCCTCTGGCAGGAATTCTGCTGGGTTCCTCTGACAGGAGTGAGTTCTGTTGGATTCCTCTGACAGGAGTTCTGCTGGGCTCCACTGACAGGGGTTCTGTTGGGTTTCTCTGGCAGGAGTGAATTCTGCTGGGTTCCTCTGGCAGGAATTATGGGTTCCCTCTGACGGGAGTTCTGGGTTCCTCTGGCAGGAATTCTGCTGAGTTCTCCCTGGCAGGAATTCTGGGATCCTCTAGGAGGAGTGAGTTCTGCTGTGTTCCTCTGGCAGGAGTGAGTTCTGCTGGGTTCTCTCTGACAGGAGTGAGCTCTGCTGGGCTCCTCTGACAGGAATTCTGCTGGGTTCTCCCTGGCAGGAATTCTGGCATCCTCTGACAGGAATTCTGCTGTGTTCTCCCGGTCAGGAATTCTGGGATCCTCTGACAGGAATTCTGCTGGGTTCTCCCTGGCAGGAATTCTGGGATCCTCTGGCAGGAATTCTGCTGGGTTCTCCCTGGCAGGAATTCTGGGATCCTCTGGCAGGAATTCTGCTGGGTTCCGTTCCCTGCACGCTGGCACAGTCACACCCCAGACCTTTGGCTCCTCGGCTGCTCAGGATGACTTCCCCAGGACAAGGCTCCTGTTGGGGACACAGCAAGGGCCACCTCAGTGCCAGGTGCCTGTCCCAGTGAGCCCTGGGCAGGGGAAGCCTCTCCTCTGCTCTGCCACCAGCTGGGACTGCTCCTCACATCACCATAAAGTTCACTGCCTCCCTGTGAGATTCCACTCACACTCCTCTGTAAAAAAAACCATCAACAACATCAAACCTCAGAAATTACAGCCCTGCTGATGGACGGAAGCGACTGCAAGGACCCCAAATTCTCCTGGTTCCATGGCTGTGACACCCCAAGAGCTGTGAGGGGCAGGCTGTACCCACACACATCCCATCCAGGTTTGGCACAGACCACACTGACAGGGGCCTCTGAGGTGTCTGTATAATTCTGCTTTGTTTGCTGCTGGTTTCTTGCAGAAAAATGTGGAGAATTGTCTCGGATGCAGCAAACTGCATGAGAAGGGATCCTTCAGCCCTGCAGGGCTCTTTGGTGGTGCAGCACTCTCAGCACTCACACCACAGTGATGGCAAAGATGTGAGCCAGACTCACCTCCCAGAACAGGCCAAGAGGGTAAAACCATCCATAGCAGCCCTGCTGAACTTGCAAAACAAGGTGCAGAAACAAACTGGTATCACTCCTTGCTCGAGGGACCGTCGTCCTCTTCATTATGATCCTTTTGCCATCTGAATTAGGAAAAAGAGGATCCCAAAAGAGCTTTTTCCTCCACTGTCCTGACTAATGGGATGGACACTGCAGAGCACGACCAGGGTTTTAGAGGCTGGTGTTTAAACCCAGCTTTTCCAGCTCCCTGCTCCGGATCCTTCTGTGTGTCCTTAATTCTATGACAAATACTCCCAATTTCAGGAGCATGGCCCAGGTGAGAGAGGCCAGCACACACATAAATGTGCATTAAGCACACCCATAAATGTGCATTAAGCACACCCATAAATGTGCATCAAGCACACCCATAAATGTGCATCAAGCACACACATAAATGTGCATCAAGCACACACATAAATGTGCATTAAGCACACACATAAACGTGCATTATGCCCAAATTAGAGAATTCAGTCACCTACGTGGAACAATGAGTTTTGTGTCTCTTTGGATTTATCTTACATGCAAAAACATGATTGTCGCTTTACACAATAGTCAGGAAGTCTCACTTTCTCTGAGGTGCAGGAATCCTTTCACAGAAACCTGTAAATACCTCCAAGAATACAGGTATTTTTCTACAACAGGGTACTGTGCGTCTCTTGGATGCCAAAATAGCTGTAATTGTTATAGTGCTTCCTGCTGAGTGAAAGAGTAACAAGTGCACCTTTATATTCATGGAAGAGTAGCAGCAATTAGCAAAATTAATTTAGAAGTGTGAATTCATTTTCAATCTGGATTTATAGTGTTATTTAATTATGAAACAGTAAAACATTTATTATAATACTCTGAGTGCACAGACTCGTTACTGAGTGTCATGAACAACTCTGAGCTCTACCAGACAGCCCTGAATTCATCAGTTCCTGGTTTTGCACATCAGAAGGGCCCAGCTGGCACCTTCTGCCACATCCCCCATCCCTGGAACTTCCATCTCTGGGTTCCCTTATCCCTCCCAAATCCAAGGCTCTGCCCTCCTGCCAGCCCTGAGGATCCTCATCACTCCTGAGGATGCTCTGGACACTCCATTCTGTGCAAGCAGCTGTTGAAGAGCTGCAGATAATGAAACTGAAGGCGAGCAGGTACAGAATTGTCACAGGAAGATTCTCTCTTCCATCCAAGGCTGGGCATTAGAGGGGAATTGGAAACTGATTGCAGCAACTAAAGCTTCATACAGACAGTGACGGTGAATCCTGGTTTGAATTTTGATAATTTTGATCCCTCAGTGTTGCAAATGCCCAGATAACAGAAGTGTCCTGCCATGGAGAGGTGAAGGTATTATTTTAAAATGAACTGCATCCTACATTAGCCCCCAGGAATGTTTACAGTCGGGAATGTGGGACCTGTTTCAGTTTCTCAGTGACTATTCCAGGCTCAGCCTTCTCCCACTTACTATATTTAGAATTTTGCACTGAATCACATCTTTCTCCCTTCACGCTCCTCCTGCTCACACCCAGCTCTGACCCTGGAGTTTATCAGAACATTTTTCCCCAATTGCTGTCCCTGCTGCTATTCCCAGTCCAGTTCCCTGCAGTGGTGTTAAGGAGCTCAGTGATAAATGTGCATTTCCCAGCTGAGTGAGCATCACACCGGCATTCCTGGCTCTGAGAGGGGCAGCTACAACTGCAAACTCAATTCATTCATTCATTCATCCCCTCCTTCCCAGCAGAATTCCTTGGCCAGGGCCCAGATGCCATTTGACGTCACGGCTCTAACCAGGAACATAATGTGCTGGCACTGGGACAGGAGCTCTGCTGTGGAAAATAACTGCAGCAAGTAGAGACTTATCTCTGGTGCCTGGGAAGGGGGAGTTTAGAGAGAGAGGCTGAGGACAAATCAGCAGAAAATTCAATGAGCTGTGTCAGGTCCATTATTTTGCTTTTGGTTTTTCTGCACAGCACTTTCTTAGGCTACTACTCCAAAGCACCAACTTCATTAACACAGACACCACACAGCAAAAAGATGTCCTAAAATACTGAATAATTCCCATTCTATAATTCCCATTCTACTCTTTGCAGCACTTGCTGAAGTGCTCCAAAAGGTCTGTTCTTTCTTACTTTTTTACTTCAAATTATTTCAAACACAATAATCCAATGATTTATTTTCTGGTCTGAAATAGATTGGTATATATATAAAAAAAAAATCTCTGGTCTGTTTATTTGAGTTAAATATTAAACAGGTTTTTAAGTAGAGACTTTGCAGTGTTTGTACACAAAACTCAGAGGGTGGTTTAAGGACAGGAAAAAAAAAATCTTGTTTTATCATAACCATCATTAAGATGCTGGGTAAAAAAAAAAAAAAGACCAACAAGCTTCCAAACTAATTACTAAGCACAGCAATAAAATAGTAATAAATATAAAAAAGACTAGGGAATATTTGAATAGCGACAACTGCAATGGGAGTTGCTGATCTGAGTTTAGAATGCCAGACTGACAACCAGCAGGGTTCCATCACTGATACCCACGGTTGGAGCATTGACTTGGAGGAATTTACAGGAGAAATTTCCTGAACTGTTGATGAATCTCAGGATAGTCTATCACTGAATTAATTTTTGGAAACAAAAAAAATGTGTCAGCAATTTAAAAATTATTATTAAATGATGTGTCAGTGATTTAAAATGTGATCCTCAATAAAACCTTCTGAGGATGTCCATCACCTTCCTGAGTTCTTGGGCTCTGCACAGAAAATTCTGTGTTTCAATTGCTCTGGGAGCTGAGGCTGCTGAGCAAACACCACCAGACACTCTCTGAATTTCAGGGAGGAAGGACGTTGTGGGAAATGAGCAATGCACTTCCTTCCACATTGAGAGTCTGAACTGAAATCACAAATATCTCCTGTCCAAGGCAATACCAGCGATTCCTTCTGGCCCAGGCCATCAGAGCCACAGCATCACTAAGTGGAGTGTCCAAATCCCTCTCCAGCTGAATGTGCCCGGTCATCAGGGACGTCTGAAGTGGAAAAAGTTCACAAACGTTGTGTTTCACTGAAATCTGGAGCTGCTTAAGCTGAAATGAGACAAATCTGGACAATAGCATCCCCACTCTGCGCGGAAAAATGCCCTGCCCAAGCCCAGCAATCTGTTCCATGGAGAGTTTTATCTGGGTGCCAGTGCCTAATAAACCTCTCACCCCTTGGCTGGCTCATTAGCCAAGGACCTGCTAATCAGCAGGAGCAATATGGGCATTGTTAATAAGGAGAGCTGATAAAACTGAAATAAAACTCATGACAGGTGATAAAACTGAGCACTGAAATATTATGGGACAGTGTCTATATGGACTGTAAGCTGCACCTATCCACCCTATACATGGATTTATGAAAGGGAATTCTTGTCAAGTCTAGCACTGAAAGGTTATCCTGGCCTCAGAAATGTTAGTTTGAGTTAAAACCATGACGGGGAGAAAATGTTACCTACAATTTGGCATTATTTCATAATGACTAAATTAGAAGTCATTTTAACATTTAAACCATAATTGTAACGTTATTTTTCCATCCCTTTTGTAAGTTGTTCTTATTGACTGCTCTCAGTTGGAGAAATAAAGAATATTTTCAAAGCAGCCACAGATTTGTCTCTTAATTTGTAATGGATGTTTCTGCTGGCTTCATATCTCACTGAGCCACTTCTCTTTGACCAAAGCTTCATTACTGAGCATTTGGTCAACAAAAACTGCCCTTGGGCTCATATTTCCATCCTTCTCCCATTCCTGGTTTTGCATTGATAAAAGATGAAGAGAATGATGAGATTTAAAAAAAAAAAAAAAGTATGTAAAAAAATTTGACAATTATTCAATCCAACATTTTCCATACTTTGAAGCTCTAATGCAGAATTTTGATCTCACCTCAGCTGGGTTTTGCCCGCCAACAGCTCGGATTTTCTCTAATCCCTCAAAAACTGCTGCATTGCAAAAAAAACAATTGGTGGGACGCCTGTTGTGAAATCATTAATTCGACAAGTTCTATGATATTTTGAATAACTAATTTAATGGATTTCCCCCTCGTTCATTATTTGCCGGGGATCAATGGCTTATGTGCAGAATGTGCAAAGCTAAACACAAACAAGCCCCGACTGTCTCATCGCCCCAACGCACAATTTTGGTTTTGGGCGTGCGTGGCCCCACCTGCCCCAGGGCAGGACACGGTGCCAGAATTCCAGGCCAGGAGGTGGATCATGAATCCCAGGGCTCTGCTCATCTGGGCAACACATGCAGGACAAGCAGGGGAGGATCTCTTGCCCAGGGAGGAGGAGACACACCAAGATGCACAAAGGATAAAAAACACTGGATGTGACACTGCTTGAACCACTCGAGGCTGCTCAGGAATAAATACCTGAGAAATAGCCTGAAATAAATACCTGAGAAATATCCTGAAATAAATACCTGAGAAACAGCCTGAAATAAATATCTGAGAAATATCCTGAAATAAATATCTGACAAATATCCTGAAATAAATATCTGAGAAATATCCCGAAGTATCAAAATCTGGCTGTGTTCCAAACTGGAATAAACTAAAGATCTTCCAGGTTTTTTTCCAAGAACAGAACACGAGCACATAACCCTTGTAAGAGGCAGACAAATCTGCAACAGGGAATTCTTGGAGATATTTCTGTGAGACACAGGAGGCAGGAGGCAAAGCTGGTGCTGCCAGCACTGCACTTTTCCACCTTCCAGAACGGGAGGGTCCCTCTCGTCCTCTTCCTCTGGTTACAAATTCCATCTGAGGCTCAGATGGCTTTTTGTAAAAATGACACATCCACCAGTGTTCCCTCTTCAAAAAACAGCATTTTTAGACAAAGGATGCTGTGCTAAAACCTTCCCAATCCCTGCTCGTCCAAGCTCAGCTACACATTTTTCCTTCAGATAAAGACACTAAACCTTGAAGGCCAGACTGTTGTGATTCACTCAAGGGTTGCCTGGTGGAAGGAATGAATTTCAGAGATGCTGATTGACTGAAAAACTCCAATTTGCTGTGAAGACGCCGCCTCCAAACTACTCTCTGGCAGAGGAGAGTTTTCACTTCATAAAACAAGATGTTCCAATTGAAAGCATTGAAAATGCTTTGCTGCAGCAGACATGAAGTCCCTTGTTCCATCTTAAAAGTTCCTTGTGGGAAAAACAACAACACAACAACAACAAAGCTAAAATTACTCTGAAACCAATTATAAAATAGCACAGAAATGATTCTGTTGGGACAGACCCTCTGTGGATAAAGGTGGTTTCTGGGTTTTTTGGAGGACCTTAGTCCTTAAAATACATATTAGTTTTGGTTGCCATGCACACCTGCACCCTGAGAGGTCACTGTGACCCATTCCTATTGATCTCCCTGCAGATAGGAGTGAAATATTGATATTTTGTAAGTGTTCCATGTTTTCACAGACAATATTTTTTTCACAGGAACCGGAATAAATTGGTTTGGTTAAATTTTTCTCCTATTTTTATCGGCTACAACAGAGAGAGATTAATTTCTGCTGGAACGGTTTTCTTTATGAAGAAAAGCTTGTGATTGAATTCTTTATCAGGAGCACTCAGAGAGGATTTATCTGGGGTGTGTCTGATGCCCCAGGCAGAGAAAATAACTGATTTTTAAACACACTAAAAAGACACAATCATTACTGGAGCTTCCTTTGGATCAGAGAAGCTGGTGGTGACAGATCACTAAAGAACACAAGCCCTTACATTCAATAAATAAAGTGTTAATAGGCTGAAGGAGAAATTACAGGTGAAACAGAACCATTTCCACTTCCATTCAGCGTTAAGGCAGCTCTGATGTCTGGGCTGAGACATCAAATTTAATTTAATTCGGGTGGAAAGGTGGAGGCACAGAGCAGGTAACTCATGTCAACCATCAGAGTGTCCACACTGTGAAGGGGTTTGGGGTATTCTTGAGTAACTCATCTCAGCCATCAGAGTGTTCACACTGTGAAGGGGTTTGGGGTTTTTTTAGTGCTTTAAAATATTACCAAAGGTCTGAAAACTCTGTTTCACATATGCAGTGAAGGGGTTTGGTTTTGGGGTGTTCTTAGAGCTTTAAAATATTACCAAAGAGCTGAAAACTCTGTTTCACACATTTCAGAAGGTGTTTTCCAGGCTTTGCAGGATCAGATCTGCCACGGAATAACGGCACAGAGGTTCTCTAATTTATAATGACAATTATTTCACCTGGCTGGCCGGGCACAGGGAGCACCAGCAGCTCTCCACCACCACCACAACCACAGGTTGTGCAATTTCAGTTTGAGAAAACAGTGGATAAATCCCCGGGGATTTCAGAGGAGGAGATGTGGGTTAAAGCATCCCCTCCCCAGCCCTTTCACCCTGGCCACCCTCCTCCCCAGCGCCTCCTCCTGCACACGCACAACTTCTCCCCTCCTGTTTGTTTTTCCTTCTAAACGCTCTAAGCAGAAATTGACTTTGGCTGCTTTTAGCTGAACTCTGAAGTGTTTGAGCAGATAAGACTCAGATAAACCATCAGGAGGAAGTTTCTTTTTTAGGTGCCTCTTCTCCAAGGCCAGCGGTGCCCTGAGCTTTCTTTGCCCTGCAGAAGGATTTTTCTGTCTCATTTACTTTTCAGAACGGGCCAAATTTGAAATTTTTACTATATCTCACTTAAAAAAAAAAAAATTCAGCTGAAAGATATTTGTTTATTTATATACAGTGCTGGGGAAATACACTGTGTAAACCTCCCTGGGTGGTTTACACACCCCAACTGGGGTGGTAATTTCCCAAGCAGTTTTATTATTTAAGTTTATTTATTATTTATTTTTTATAAATTATTTATTATTTATTATTTAAGTCTCAAGCCCCTCGGACTCAGCAAAAGGGAATTGATTTGGGCTCCTCCTCCTTTATGGGAAATAAATAAAGAGTGATAAAACTCTCACACTGTAAAAGCACTAAGATGTGCCTCCAGAAATAACTGCACTTTAGAGGACAATGTAAAAATAGTCACGTTTGTTTCAAGGAAATACTGGTTGAAATGGATAAACTTTAATTTTC
>VWZU01011009.1:1479-17721 GCA_013397095.1 Sterrhoptilus dennistouni
CCCTCGTTCACAAATCCCATCACCAAAGGTCCAGTTCATATACAGTTTATTCTCCCCGAGGCAGGGTTCCTTTGTCCACTTCTGCTCAGATCACATATTCATGTGTCTTCTTTTTGGACTCTCGTTCTCCTGAATAGTTTTCCGGGCAGAGGAGGGAAGTTGATCGGTTTCTGAGAAACCAATATGGTTCTAATCAGTCCTGGCGGGCGGGGATGTCCTGTCATTGATGCAGATCTGATCTCAGTCATCTAGGTGTAACCTGGATTGAGCACCTTTGATTGCCCATCTCCGTGGCTGTGATGTCTTTTTTTTTTGCAAATTCCGTGGTCCCTCCTTGGAGCTGCCTGTCCCCTTACAGATGTAGATCAACTTTCCCGGTATCGGCTTGTGTTTTCTTATTTTTATATTCCTTAATTTCCAGCACAAATTATTTTATACAGACATTCCCCATAACAACTTCAATTTGAACTGAAGAATCTGATTTTTAGTGTCAGCTTTCAATAAACTTTGCAACAGGGTCCCTGAAAGAACAAATAATTATGCCTGATTTTAATAACTCTGTAGTCAGTCAGTGTTGATCTAAATGTCAGCAGAGTGCTGTAATTTAAAACCTAAATTTACAGGATAGCACTGTTATTCTGGGCTTTTTTTGAGCAACGGGCAACAAAACAATGAAAAACAAAGTTCACATCTTTAACTGTTGTTAGGCTGCAGGTTCTAAAGCGTCATAGCCATTTTCATGTATCTACAAAAACCTCTATAATACTAAAGTAATTGATGTATTTGAGTTTTATACTTCTGACATTTCACTATGGAAAAGAGAGTGTTGTTTAAGTGGTTTTGTGCCTTTAAGGAGAAGAATATCATCTTTTAAACACAGAGGTTGGGTTTGAAAACTATTGTGTTGGCACTTACCAAAAGCAAGTGGCAGAATTTTGCCTTTGGTTTTGAAATCACTTGCTTTTTTTGGTGTAAAACTAGAATTTTGAAAAACAACTCATTCCAATATTGATAACTGTAATGGTACTTTTTCCCTATGACATTTCTTTTAGTTCAGTCTCTGCTGAAGAAATCTTCTGGTTTTAATTTCAGGCAAATTCCTATTATGCTGCTTTCCATTATAAATCTTGGCCAGAAAATGTAAAGAATTTGCAGAATCTTAGCGTAGGCTTCTTTTGTTAATCAGTGCTCAGTGCATTCTTGAGAAAATAATCTGTCAGTGTAGCAAAATCTCTGTTCTGTTACAAACTATTTTGCTTTCAATTGCGAGGAAGAAGTTCGGGGATTTTTTCAGAGTTGGATTTCATGCTGTGTTATGTCATTGTCATGGTTTGAGTATAGTTGGAAATTAGGCACCAGACAACTGCTCACTCAACCCCTTCCTCTCTTTACTCCCACCCCAACACCAGTGGAATAGGGAAGAGACTTAAAGTAAAGCTTGTATGTTGAGAGAAGAGCAGTTTAATAATTGGTACTAATGTAAAATTCTGTAATAATGGTAACAGGTGATGCACAGTGCAATTCCTCACCACCCAGTGACCGATCCAGACCCCCGTTCCAGAAACCTGGTCTGCTGTGTTTGTGGGTAACTGCCCCCCAGTTTATATCCTGAGCATGACTTGTGTGGTGTGGAATATTCATTTGGTCAATTCCAATCACCTGCCCAACTATGCTCCCTTCCAGTTTTATTTTGTGCACCTCCTCACTGGCAGGACATCAGACTGGGAGGGAGGAAAAAAGAGTCCTTGACTTGGAATAAACATGCTTTAGAAAAACCCAAACATCAGTGTGTTATCAACACCATTCTCATTCTGAATCCAAAACACAGCATTTTAACACCTACTGAGAAGAAATTTACCCTAGCTGAAACCAGGACATTCATTAAATGCTTTTGCAATTTCCCTTGTGTTGGAGGTAATGATGGTGTAACCCAGGGCTGACCTGGATCACATAGCTAAGCCATTGATTAGGCTAAAGCATCATCTCTCTCCCCAGGCCGCTTGCATTCTTTTATTGGATTAGTCATTTGAGACGTCTTGTAACAACATCTTTGCTAGATCTGGAGTATGAGGAACAAACATGTAGACCAACTTGCTTTGGCAGCACTCTGCTGGATTAGCAATAACGTTGTTTCCATGCACCTCGGCTACCCAGGGTTTGCTTTTTCAAGTCTTTAAGCAAAGATCTGTAGTTAAATAATCTAATCATTAAGTAAGGAAAAAGAAAGTATTTCTAGTTTCACTATTTGCTTTTACATATTTTTATGAAAGCAGCGTCATGAATATTATTTTTCCTTTTTCATTAGAGATGGTTTCTTGGATTTCTTTTAAGAAAAGTAAAGCAAAGGGAGTTGTTTGACATGTTCAAAGCTCTCTTGCCATTAAGATGATTTGAAGGACGTCATGCATTCTATTAGAATATTTAATATGCTGGACAGATGAATGGTGTGGAAATATATGTTGTTTTACCATCTAGTAAGTAGTGCACTAAATGTTATTTTGTAGCTTGCTGATAGTAGAAAGATGAAATATTTATTGCATACATAATTTTATTTGCACAAAATTTCTGAGGTGTGGCTGTTGAGAGATTTAAAAAAAAGTGTTTGCTCTTTTTTAGTGTAATTCATCACTGAAATGAAAGAGGTACTTTAATAGCTGCAATGATAAAGGTATTACAATCATAGGATATAAAAAAATTAACCTTCTGGCTCTTAGAAGCTGGGTGTGTTTTCAAGTTGGTATTTTGAAGTGAGATACCAAAGACTTTGATATATTGGTGACTTAATGGATTCTTGAGACTGAATTTCAGATCTCAGTGACTTCAACAGTCGTTTACCACTGCTTCAGGTGCTGTGTTCAGCAGTGTTGAATTGATGCTTCTTTCTGTTTCATCCATATGCAGCATTACTGTACACAGTTAAATTGGTGCTGCTACACAATGTACTGTTTGTGTTTTTTTAAGAATGGAGGCTTTTTAAGAAAACCTTGTCATGAAACAGATGTCATTGTAGTAAACACTATGCAAAGAGAGAAAAAAAAAAAAANAAGAAAGAAAAAAAAAAAAAAAAAAAGGGCTCCTGCCCTGCAGAATTCTTCATGTGGGTTGGTAGCTTCAGACACAGCCGATGTTTCACTCCTGTCTGTCGCGTGCAGCACTTGAGAGCTGATGTTTGGGTGTGCTGAGAAGAGGTGGAAAGGGGAGGATGCTACATCCTTAGCTGGTATCACTGCTCTTTGGGTTCTGATTGCATGTGCTGGCAGGCACAGGGCAGGCCTGCCTTCCTAGGAAGACTAAGGAGTGGAGTGAAAAGTGGTCTACATTGTAGCTGGCAAGAGAGGAACCCCAAAACTTCTGCCTTCTGGCCACATTGCAGGCTGCAACTTGGAGACACACACATCAGCGTGGGATCATAGCAGTTCATGTGTATTTCCTGTGTGGAGGGTGATTGAGTGTATGGATCCAAACCCATTTTTAGTTGATGCTTCACACAATCTCAAAACATTTGTTAGTGGAATAAAACTGCAGACGGTGTGAAAATAGATTGTTTGACCCAAAGCTAACTGCTTTTAGGTCAGGATTGGGTTTTTTCCCCCTGAATGTACGGAGCTCTTCCTACCTCATAGCAGTCTCATGTTTGCATGAGAACCTTACTGTCTCAATACACTTCCTTTTTTCCTCATAAATTCTCAGGACCCATTTAAGTTGCTGTTAATACACTGTGTTTTATGGCTTGAAATTATTTATTTCTATTGAGAACTCTACATTGTGTCTGTTTTCTTGGCTTCTAGCACAGCACACTAGCAGAAATTTTGCTAGCACAAATGTCCCTTGTTAAATGTATTTATATCATCTTGTGTTATCTAATCTCATATTTCAAAACAAGGACTGAAATCTGAATCTCTTCTAAACCCTTAGCTGAGGTGAGCATCATAGTCTGTTTACTGTAAGGCCCTGGGCAATGACAAAACAGCGTTCATGTAAGTTTTTTCCCACCTTTAAGAACAGAAGTAAATGTAGCAAAGTTTTGCATAATTTTTAATCCAGACCCTCCTCACTTGTTTGAAAGCTAATCCTGATCACAGGAAAGTGATTCCTGACAGAAGGTCTTTAAATGCATGAACAAGATTGAACAGAAACTGTACATCTGCATCTAAAAAAAGCCCAAGAATTTATTTTTGTGTATTCCATCCCTCTGGGAATAGTGCACTGGTGTATATTTATCCCAGGCATGTACTCTGCATACTCAAGACTTTCTTGAGCTAATAAGCATTGGGAGGTGGCTCCTTCTGTTTCTTTTTCCTAAAATATGTTTTAGCCTTTTCTCAGACTGCTGTGATTCAGCTTTCTTTTTTTTTTTTTTTAGATACATCTTGCTTTTTTTGCTTGTCCAAACCAATACTCGATATTCACATAATTAAAACCAGAAACCAGGAGAAAGTTCTGCAAGTGTATTTCTAGAGTGGTGGGCCTTGCTCACCCCAGCATCCCACAGGGGTGGCAGCAGGAGGTGTGAGGTGCTGGGGTAGGTGCTGAGTGTGATGGATCCCTTAGTGAGAATGGAGCTGGAGGAGTTGATGCTGTACAGCCTCGGGTGCAGCAGCTCCAGAGCTGTGAGCTGGGAGTCATTAGGGGTTACCATCACCTCATGAGGCATCTCTGCACAAGACCCTTCCTTCTCTTCAAGAGAGATGTACACAAGGGGCTGCTCTCCAGTCCCCAGTTCCCTGGCCTTCTCCTGTTCATTGTAGAATGAATCATTGAACTTTCCACATCACTAAATTGCTGTTCCAGCTCAGGGGTTTGCTCAGATAGATTAAAATATAAGAAGTATAGATTATGGAAAGGTGTTTGGAGAAAATCTGGGAGTTTTTTGTTACTTAAGTTACTCTCAAAGCATGAAAACTAACAACTTTTTTTCTTGGATTTGCTAAACTAAGTCTTGCAAACTTCAGTAGGTGTTGAACAGCTTAAAAATAACATTTTAAAACAAATAATTAATTTCTTTGTAGAATAAAGCATGTGGGTTAGGAGGGTTTTTCTCTGTGTTTAGGGAGCATTCTTTGTCCTAAAATAAGATAAAATTTCCCCTCTAGGCAGTTATTTTAAGATAAATTATATTACTAATAATTTAAAGGCATTAAAAAAATCCCAAGCAATATTAAAGTATAGCTTTATACTTAAGGACATGTATGAGTTTTGTCATATATTGCTGACATCTGGTTATATTCTGTCCAGGTTTTAAAGGAAATTCCACTACTGGACCAGTATGATCCATATGCATTAATAGAGCCGTGTTAATGATTGTACCATACTTTTCCCACTGGATTCCTTCACTAATTATAACTTCTCCTTTCCTTTCCTTTCCTTTCCTTTCCTTTCCTTTCCTTTCCTTTCCTTTCCTTTCCTTTCCTTTCCTTTCCTTTCCNCTTCCCTTCCCTTCCCTTCCCTTCTCAGAGGGCAGTTGTGTTTGGTAATGCATGTTTTTTATTGGTGTAAAATAATCTGAAGATTATACATGGTCCAGAGCTTAATTATGCTTTCAGCTGCTGATGCCATGAATTTCAGTATTTATTTTCCAGTTTGGTCATTTTAGAAATAACATCTAGGACTCTTTCCCACATCACAACTGAAGAATTGTCATGTTTATTTAACTAGCTACATCTGGCTTCCAGTAAGTCCCAAATCCCAGTTTTTCACAGCTGTGCATGGATTCCTGTTGTGCCCACAGAGCGCTGAAAAATTTTTGCTCAGCCTGAATTTATCAAAGGAAGTGTTCTTTTTGTAGGAGAAGGGATTAAGTGTTTTTCAGATCATACCCTACCTCACAGATTCCTTACTCCTTAGAGGACAACATACAGATCTTCTGGCACAGTGTCACTGCTGGCACCACTGCATGTGGAAAAGTTTTTTTCAGCGGTGTTTTTGGGGCCAGGCTGGAGACGATGAGGTCAGTCAGCAGAAGCAGCCAGTGCCAAGCACTTAACCATCCCACTGTCATGCCATGGGAGCCAGGAAGGTGTGGAACACTGCCTCTGCTCACAGCCCCCAGGGACAGGCACTGCCCTTGGCCTTCAGGCTGCACGCTCTGCTCTAGTCTTGTGTAAGAAGTGTAATGATCTGAACAGAGAGTCACGACATTACAAATATTTAAAAGAACAAGAATCTAGTGAGATGATAAAAGCTGTAGTAGTCTGACTTGGTTGAGTGATATTAATTAAGTAAGTGTATAATATTCAAGGCAAAGAAGTTGCTCTGTAGGAAATTGAGTCCAATAATATGAATGTCTTAAGATTTATCTTGGTATTCTATAATTTTTTGGTTCTGCTTTGGGTAGGTCTGTTTTGGATGGTACTTTGCTTTTGTAAGATGTGTGTGTGTTTTAATTAGCTATTTGGAGAGGGAGGATTGTCAGTTCTGTAACTCTGCTTTCCTGCTACCTTTTACAACACTGCGTAAGGGTGAGGTCTGCCTGAGCATCTGTGACTTTGATATAAACCTTTCGATTCTCTAGTAATTCTCTAAGAAATTAAGTTTGGAATGTATCTGGTGCAAAAGCAAAAACATGTATTGTCAAGATTTTGTGTATTAAGATGCGCTTTTGACATTTCACAAGGATTGGGAAAAGGGATATTTCACATAGTCCAGTTCTTAACAAGGTTGGGATTTTTTTGTTATTTATGTACGCTTAAATTGATCTGACTAATTTTCTCATGCTTTCACTTACTCTTCTACTGGTATAATGATTACTTATTCTCTGAAGGACACCATCTGATTTTAAAGGTTGTGAAATAGGATGTTTAGTAACTTTTGCATGCTCAAGCCTTAAAAAAGTGTTGAGCTTCATATTTTACACTAAAAAGCTTTTGTCTTATCCTTTTCATTCACATGTATGTATATGCACACCTATAAATACACTTTGTAGAGAATAAGCCTTATACAAATCCTTGTTGTTATTAAATCGCTTGTTAAAATTCGGTAGTTGAGTCTACGTGTTCCTCACCGTTCAACTGTTTCATTTTGTTTTTTACACAGGAGCCCTCACTAAAGTAAAGGAGAGTAAGCGGCACGTGGAAGAGGGGAAGATGGAGCTCCAGAAAGCTGAGGGCATTCAAGAACGTTGTAACATTATTTCTTTTGCAACCCTCGCAGAAATTAATCATTTCCACAAAATTCATGTGAGGGACTTTAAATTACAGATGCAGCATTTCTTGCAACAGCAAATACTCTTTTTTCAAAAAGTGACACAAAAGCTAGAGGAAGCTCTTCACAAGTATGACAGTGTTTAGTCTCTGGTTTGTGGACTTTGCTCAGCAAGAACAGAACGTGACCCAGGCAGCAGAGCAAATGCCGCCGAAGAGCTGTTGCCAGTGGTAGATGGCGGTACAAGGATGGGTTTGTGTTCACCTGCAAGCCGGGTTTAATCTCCGATTATGTAGAAAGGAAACAGTTATAGGGCTATGTAGTAGATACAGTACCATGCATTGTAACTAAGTTATACTGTGTATGCCTACACCATTGTAACTTCTTTGAAATAATGAGTATACTATTTGCCTTATTGCTTTTTGAAATACGGTATCTTAGTACATACTTCGTAGACCTCAAGGCCCTTTGGGTATTTAAGGAAGTTGGCTAGATAAAAGCCTGCTTCAGATGCCTTTTTACTTTCCTAGATTTGGATTTCCTAAATTCAAACAATTCTCTGTTTACAGACTCCTACTAGAGCAGCTATGTGATTCTGTGCCTTTAGACTCTATTTTTCCTTTTCTAGTAAGTCACATTTTTATGATTAAATGAATGAAGGGTTGATGCCTATGATGGGAACTGATGATGAAACCTCACGTTGACTGGAAAAAAATCAGCTGCCATCCATTTTGCATAGCAAGTACTTTCTTATGACAAATGTTGGCTCAAAAGGGAAAAGTTGAATTTATTCACACTTTCCCTGGAAATGGAGACTTACTTGTTACATGTACTAGGATGTTAAGCACATGTACAAAAAATACACCACTTTATTCCCTTTCTGAAATAAATAATACAGTGAGGGGTGTTTTTTGAGGTTTGTTTTTTTTTTTTTTTGGTATACAGCATTACTGTAAGTAGAAATTTGAAGAGTTAGCCTAATAAAATTGCATTTATCAAGGGGATATTAATGCAAGCTAAGTGGCTGCAACATTTTTTTTAAGTTTCAAATTATTTTCTCTTTGTTTGGTTGCTGATTCAGTTTAACTTCAGACTTGTATCTGCATTGCCAGTTGTCTGAATTGAAACTCCACTGTGATTCATTAGTTTACTAAGTTAAAAGTTTTTGGGGATTTTCAGTAATATAAATGATCTGAAGTCTTGGTTGAACTGACTTGGAAAACAGGTGGCATTTTTATGTTTGTAACACTCAAGAATTAACAATTGTCTTAAGTTTTGTATAAATATTTTTGACAAGCAGGGTGCATTTATATATATGTAAACACTATCTTTTAAAGAGGTTTATGGCTTATTTCTCTTGAATTAAGTCCGAAGTCTGTATTTCTTACCTATTGGTGTTCTTATAGGTCAGTGTGAAAGAGGGTTTTTGTTTATCCTATCCTTTTTCTCCTAAACAAAAATAACAAAACTTTGTGAGGAAGCAAAATGTTTATTTTTTGTTTAATTCAATTAATCAAAAATAGCTTAAACAAATGAAAGCCTGGAAAAGGAAGTTGAGCAACAGTTACAGTTAAGTACAAATCATTCCTCACCTATGGAGCAGAAATATGCAGTTCTTTCACACGATCATGTGAGTTTCTGTAGTTTAACCTCACACCTCTGTTTCAGAGGAATAACATGTAAGAATGTAGTTTTGGTTCTAAGATTCATCCACAAATGTTTGGAGATGGCTGTTTTGCACAAGCTGTGTTTGGCGGTGCTTCTAGTACATATATAAAGCAGTAAAATACAGAATAATGAACAGGGGAAAGCAAGTATTTGTAAAAGAAAGGACAATCAGTGAGGAGAGACTCCATTTCCAGCCTGTTGAAACAGGCTGCAAACAAGATTGACCATAAAATAAGGACCACAGTCATAGGGCTGACTTGCTCTTTACCTTCCTCATGGTGTCTCATTCTACATTCAAAACTCACCCCTTCCCCTAACAGCTCTTCCCTGCAGTACTCCTGCTTTCTCATATGTCATTTAATTATGTGACAGCGTGACAAACTAGGTTTGAGCTGAGTTCCATGGCTAATGTTTGCTTAAGCCAGATGCTGTAATGAGATCAGACTACAATCAAACTGATTCTACATGGGGGTATTAAGCTTGTTCAGAAATTGCTCTTGGTTGAATTGAAGTATTCTAGAAGGTTAGTATTAATGACATGTTCATGTCTGGGAGGAAATTAGGCTGTGATAGATATTCATGCAACATTATCAGACAGGTACAGTTTTCCCTAATAAACTGTTATGGCCTTCAACTTATTTTCTCATTCGTGAATTTATTTGGGCACAGGAAAAGTGGGTGTAGTAATTGGTTGAATTTAATGCACTAGAAGATCTTGACTGGAATCCTGGTTTAAAATGTTGCAGAGTAGAGAAAGGTTCAAGTCTACATCTATATTAGCATTTTCCTCTTTTCCTCAGTTATTATAGAGTTGAAGTTGAACTGGCTGATAAGTGGAGCACAAGGAGTTACAGTAAAGGGTGTTATGTCAAGTGGGGTTCCATATGACTTGATCTTAGGCCCTTGTGCTCTTCACTGTCTTCATAAATCACTTGGACACAAAACACAAAGGGAGTAAGTTTGATGGTGAGACTAAGTTGGGAGTGACTGTGGACTCTTTTAAAAACAGAGAAGTCCCACAGAGAGACCCTTACAAAGTAGAGGGCCAGGCAATCATCAACCATGTGAAGTTAAACAAGGGCTGGTGCCAGATCCTGCACCTGGGCTGGGGCAGCCCTGGATGTACAGACAGACTGGGCAATAACAGGCTGCAGAGCAGTGCCAGGGAAAGGGCCCTGGGCTCCTGGGCCATGGCAAGTTGAACATGAGCCAGCAGTGCCCTGGCAGCCAGGAGGGCCAAGCGTGTCCTGGGGACATCAGGGACAGCACGGCCAGCCGGGCAAGGGAGGGGATTGTCCCCTCTGCTCTGGGCTGGGGCAGCCTCACCTCCAGGGCTGGGGGCAGGGTTGGGTGCCACAGGATAAGACATTAAACTACTAGAGAACATCCAGAAGAGGGCCATGAGGATGTTGGAGGTTCTGGAGGGGAAACCTGATGAGGAACAGCTGAGGCCACTTAGTCTGTTCAGTGTGGAGAAGAGGAGACTGAGGAGAGACTTTGCTGTGCTCTTCAGTATCCTCATGAGGGGAGGAGGAGAGGCAGGCATTGATCTGTGGGACTGGTGACAGAAGCCAGGGGAATGGCCTGAAGTTGTGTCAGGGGAGGTTTAGGTTGGATATTAGGAAAAGGTTCTTCACCCCAGAGAGTGGCTGGGCTCTGGAACAGGCTCCTGAGGGAAGTGGTCCAAGCACTAAGCCTGAGAGAGTACAAGAAGCATTTGGACAGTGCTCTGAGCCATGTGGTGTGACTCGGGGATTTCTGTCAGGAGTCAGTTTCCTCAGGGTCAGGAGCTGGACTTGATCCTGATGAGTGTCTTCCAGCTCAGCATATTCTATGAATTTATGATGTAGGGAGCCTGAACTCCATAAATGCTTGCTTCTCTATTCAGGAACTACAATATTCATTGTATTTGGACCAATGACATTGACCACTTATAACTGACTGACTGCTGAGTGGTGTGGTCTGGGATCCAAGTGTACTCTACAGTAATGTGAATGTATATTATGTGGGACTATGGAAGCACCAAAGGAAATCTAACAGTTTAAATAAATAAATGTGAAAGAAAGCAAATTTGCTCTGTATCATAAACACTTTTGTTTGATGTGACTCAAGTAAATTTTTTTGATGCATCACAGTGTTTGCGTTGATAAGTAGTAAGACTCTAGTTGGTGTTTGATATCTGCAAGAGGATCCTCTGAGGTATTGGTCTTTGTCAAAGTGCTGAGTCCTGTGAAAACTGGAATTAACCCATCAGGGTAATATATCTATGTAGAATCACCAGCAAGTGGAGTGTGAGTAATATTTCTGTTCAGATTGTGGGGTTTATAGTTGGAAATTAGCAGCACATTAAAATTAGTAGTTTTGGTTTCTATCCCTCTTCTTTTGTGATACTTGCAGAAGAGAGTTACCCCTATTATTTGTGCATGTTCTCTGCATTCTTAGTACCTTCTTTCAGGGTCTAGTTGCATGGTACACTTCATATATGTGTTGTAAGACCCAGCTTCGAGGGGTCAGTAGAAGAGTTTTGTGATGATGAAACATGCAAGACAAGCACCAGCAGAACCTGGAAAAAAGAAAAAAAAAAAAAGAAAAAAGAAAAAAAACCACCAAGAATATGTTGCAAATAAAATTGGCTCAGTTTTAAAAAACTTTTATCAGCTGCCTGCACTGAAAATACCTACATTTACCTACGTTACTTGGTGGGGCACAGCTATCTTTCTGGTGAATCACAAGATCTTGTTGGCAGTACCTGATTATTTTGTCAGACCTTCACCATTCCAACTAGCATCTTCCATGCTGGTTATCTGCTGGAATCTGAATTCTTCTGGGGAGCTTAAGTGAGAATTGTTCAGCTATTTCTTGAAAGGAGTTCGTAAAAAATTTAAAAGGGGAGTTTTCTTTATAAATTCTGTAAACAATTTGGCTGGAAGTCTTTAGTTCTTTCAAACTTCAGAGGAAGGACTTGATATTTGGCAGACTCATTATCTTTTACAACCTTAGATGTGCTTTCTGCACAGCCTGTGAAAATTTGTCCATCTATTTCCAAATTATACTAAAGTTTCTCTGGGCCCTGCTGTGCTCAGTTTTGACAGATAAATTTTCTGTAACTCCCCTTTGCTCCAGGCAGTCTTGATTCTAACCTTAGCAGCAGTAAAATGAGGCTTTGTCGGTAATTCTTGCTCCCTTTCCTTTAGATGGGGCTGAACCTCTCGGGCCACAAGCTGAGCCAAGAAGCTGTGGATAGGTGCTGCCAGCTCTTCGGGAGCCTGGCCATGGGAGAAGAGCAGCAGCAGCCTGGAACACAAGTTTGATGTCATGCCTGTCAGCTACAAGGTGGATGTCAGAGATAGTTGAGGAGGAACAGGAAGATAAGAAAGTAGTGAGGAGAGAAAGCCCTGTGACTACAAAAGCCTGTTCCACCAGTGCCTAATTAATACCTTGGGCTTCCTGCTGAGGTGTCTTTCTCTGCCTCGGCTAGCCCTGACACCTCAACAGTAAAAGGGCACGGCTCGGTAGCAGGATGAACCTCACCGACCCTGTGAGTTCTTGTCTTGCTTGAAGGAGTGAAGCAACGATGGCAGGAAAAAAGAGGAGGCTGTTCTGGGTTAACTGCTGGCTTTATTCATCAGGGTATCTGCCCCAGCAGACACCCCTCAGCAGAAGCAGCAGGGGAAAAGCGAGGGAAAAGAATCTTTCTGAACCCCCCAATGCAACACCTTTTATGGGGGGGAGGAACTCAGGGATGGGTCTAACTGGGGACAAATCAGGGGCCAAAGGGGCATGGCTCTCTGGATAAATGACATACATAGTAACAAATTAATAACTCAGGTGGGGAGACAGCTGAAGTCTTGTCCAATCACTTAGGGTTTTTCCTAGAACTTTCCAGACTTTTGGGAGAGACCCCAAAGTGACAGACAAGACCCAGGGGCTGGATAACTTCTGATTGACATAGAACTGGGGTTGGGATGAAACCAATGAGGGTGGAACATGGGTGCATGGGGCAAACCATTATAACTTATAAAAATGAACTTAATACAAGGAACAAATACGTACATAAAACTGATAAAACCAAAACCACACCACTACAGCTTCCAAAGCATCCAAGGCCTTTTGCTGTTAGTAAATAGCCATGATGAGCAGGCAGAAAGTGGATTACTTTAGTTCTGCTGGTGGTGAGTACAGCAGCGTTTTGTTTCCATCTTTAAAAGTTACTTTCTTTGCTCCATGGTGTCGTGGGCAGCTGAAAACTTGAAGAACTAAATTTTGGAGCTGAATGAAATGCCATAATTCAGGCTCAATCAAGGCAGCACAGTGGGTGTCAGTGTGGCCTCATGTGTTCTGTCATACGCTTTTTTCTTGGGAAGAGGAGGTCAGTTTAGGAAACTGTGCACATAAAAACCTCTGTATTAAGGAATGCTAAGATTAATAATTCAGTAAAAATGAAAACTAATAATTAAGAAATATTTCAGAATTAAAGTTGCCTGTGGTAACTAGTATATCAAGACACCTCATGAGGTCAAAGAATTTTTTACTCTTTCCCTGCCTTATTAAGTGCACATGATGTAAAGCATTGTCCTAATCAGCTTAAGGTCTTTCAGGGAGGTTGTTGTCTGGCTAATCCTTACTTCTTTTACAGCATCAGTTGTACTCTGCGCAGTGAGAAAGACCAGCAGAGTGAAGATCAGGTACAGGTGGCTTTCAGCCTGCAGGATGGTGTTCAGAGAACTCTGTCCTTGTCTCTGCCCAGGCTGTATGCAATATAAGCCAAGTGAGATAAATAATTTATATGCTCTCCATTTTGTGCAGGCTTGAGTTTAAACCCAGGGTTTACACTGAATAAAGTGCTGGGAAGACACAATTTCCACCAAAGGTTATGCACATTCTGCTTTGGATAAAGGAAATGCTTCAAAATGCAAAGTTGTCTGGAAATAAATAATCAGGTATTAGTTTCTTTAGGTAGACTAGCACAAATTGGAGAACATTGGTAATCAATTAGCTGCAAAAGAGGAATAGTAAACCCAGATCACATTCTTGGAATGTTGCAAATGTATAAACTTATTGAAATTCATTTTTAGATACTGATTTATTTTAAAAACATCCCTCCTGAGAAAATATTTAGACTTCAGAATGAGGTGCGAGTAGTATTTAGGAAATAAAGAATGGGACCACATGTAGAGTAGCGAGGATTCTCAGTGAGGTACTGTTCATTCCATGAATGGAATGATAAAAGCTTTCTCAGAGGAGTGATAGAATGATCATGTCACTGGAGCATATTTTGGATATATATTCACAGGAAAGCTGAATTAGCCACAAGGGCTAACTTATTTCTGGCATTTCCTAAGGCTTGAGGTGCTGCTTTTTTAATTCAGTAATTTCTCAGTGTAATACAGTTAGTATGTGTTACACATAGAAAAGTAAATTGTGTAGTATATGTAAGTAATGTAATTTTGGTGTACTTCAGACTCATGAAGTTGGTAGCGAGGCTCAGGCATGCCCTGAGTTAATTTAAACACAAATTACTTTTAGATAAAGTAAAGCTCCTAATTTTCTAAAGTTAAAAGGCATCTCCTGTACTGACTGACTGGTAGACTTACCACTTGGCAACTCCTTTTAAAACTAAGTACTTAATATGTTCCCACTTAGAAGTCAATGGGATTTTTTTTTCTTGACTCCGCTGGGAAGAATATCAGGCTCAATGATGAAATTACATCCCTCCATCAACTCAGAAGTGTTCAGCCCAGCGAATTCCCCTCCTCTGCTCATTTACAACTGAATCTAATGTAGAGAATTTTGAAGTTGCCTGTCAAAAAGCTCTATCCTGCAATTTTAATCAAAACCATCTCATTTTGGGGAATATGACATTATCATTTGAAATGAAGACTGTACTCCTTTACTGCTTTCAGTTTTAGAAGACATTTCCAAGGAGCATGAAAACCTGTGAAAATATAAAATCAGGAATTTTGAATTTCATCTTTTCTCGAGCATTTTAACTGGCATCAACAACTGTTCGTTTTTTGTTTTTTGTTTTTTTTTTTTCAATGGAGAAAATAATGCTGCACCAGAAGAACATCACATTAATATAAAAAAAAATTTAGAGCTAGGTGAGGCAGTACAAAGTTTTATTTGTAATGAGTTACAGCAACTGTACTTCTGTTGGTGCACCCCATCCTATTTTTTAAGACATTCTCTTTGGAACAAAACAAAAACAAAACAAACAAACAAAAAAGAAGTCAGTTTTTAAATTAAAAATTTAGATGGTGAAATAATGTTGTAAGAGTATCCTCCCTATGATTTTTAGTCACCAGCCCTCAGGTAAGAGTTGCAGGAGACGTTTATTTTCTTTTCAAGTACCCGTGAGGGGTACTTGGCTGGATTCCTCTCCCGCAGGAGGCTGCCGTACCAATCACCTCCACCCCAGAGCTTCCTAAGGTGCCTGGGGAAAGAGCCACGAACAGCAGTTCAATTTCTCAGGCAATTTCTGGTTGCAAACATGTGAACAATGTTGCAAAACGGCATTTAGACAATGATAATTGTCAGAGCCCCCAGTGCCATCCTGGCAGGGTCCTGCCACATTCATTATTTTTCATTTTGCTTTGCTGAGAGAAATGTTGCAGGCAAGATGACTACTCCAGTTTTTAAATCAAAGGAATTTGGGACCATGCTGCTGATTCGGTTGATGTGTTGAATCTGTTCCAGTGCTTACCTATCAAGGGTAGATTTTATTTCATATAATTGTAAGAAATATAAAATGTTTTAAAAAACTTTAATAAGTGTTGGGAAAACTTTGTTTGTTTGCATCATTGTTCAGGATCTGTGGAGCAAGCTTATCAGAGGGAAGGTCCCTGCTGTCAGTGTGGTGCCAGGTCTGCTTTGTGCCCATGGGTAGCTGCTGTGTAGAAACAGTCTCTCCAAAAGATTAATGCAAACCAGACTGAATGTGCTAATGAAGAATTGCTAGTTGGTAAGAAAAGCATGCCTTCTCAAGCCCAATTACCTTATCTGGCAGAGTCTTTAATTTTAAACAAGTAGTGTATGAAGTTTCTTTTCCTTGCTGCTGTCTCTGTGGGAGTCACTTGTGAATAAGCATAGGCAGTTGCTCTCAGACAGCTTGGACTGTTCCATAAGCAGCATCCCTTCAGAAGCTGTAGCTGAAAGGCAGCTGTGTATCTCTGCTTTAGGGTAAATAGTGTGGCAAGGTGCCTTTAAGCTCTGTTCTGAGTGACATCAAAGTCAGATGTAAAAATGAAGCTGTGATGGTGCACGTTAAACCCTGCATAAGAATGTGGCCAATGCATCATCCTGCAGTGGTGAGCAGCTCAGGGGTGAGCTTGTCCTATTCTGCCAGCCTTTTCTCCCAGGTGGTTGTCAGCAACAGCACTTCAGTCTCCCAGTGTCTCAAACAGATAAGTTTCTGGGCTCTGCTGTCCATTACCC
>VWZU01011009.1:21702-47374 GCA_013397095.1 Sterrhoptilus dennistouni
AAAAAAAAAATCCAAACAGACAAAAACCACAAAACACACAAAGAAACAAACAGATATTTAAATGAGTCTATAGCACACAGATGCATCTCTTCACTTGGGTTATAATTTCATGAGTTAACTAGAACGATAAATATGTCAGTATATCTATACTCCCCGTTCAGTGCTGAGTATATAGGTTGTTATGTCATTCTCTTCTGCTAATTGTTTTGTGACTCAGACTTTGAAGTAGTGTATTTTCTCTCCTATTGTACAAGCTGGAAGAGTGCCCAAAGCACTCATTAGCTCATCAGCCAGCCATTTGTACCTGCTGCTTACTGTCTGCTATTGCTAAATATATGCTAATGATGCTATCTGAGCCTAGGGATGAATTTGTAAATTGTGCTCATGGCACAGAAATGAGTGCTACTTACAAAGGTGACAAAAAAAGCAGCTGCTTTTAGATGAGATGAATCACCAGATTATATGTTACTCTAGGGTAATAAATTATATTTCCAGTCTTGAATTAATTTTTTGGAAATGTCATTATAGAACAACTGTAGCATATGAGAGAAACCTTTTAAAGTCTGGTGGAATAAAGAGAAGGTGGAATAAAGAGACAATAATAGATTTTTTTTAAATTAACTGATGTTTAAATACATATGAATCTGTTACAATATGAGCTTTTAAGAGGTCTTTTCATATATTTTGTTGTAATTAAAAAACTGAAACCATTGAATACTTTATAAATTTTTTCCCCTTTATGTTACTTTTCAACAACAGTGTGGAATGTTTCGTATGTCTGAATTACTTATGTATAAGATATATCAAAAGCAATGGAATAATACGAGAGCAAATCAAGCTAATTTGAAATTCCAATGTGCTGTAAAATAATGCAGCCTCTGTTAAATATGTTTGGTATGAAAGAAAAATTTAGGCCAGCTGTAAGTACAGCTGGAGTTGGAATTGTTTAAACACTTTTGAAAGATTATTAAGACATGTAAAGGACTGTCTGAAAACTTGGGTTCTGCATTTGACAAAGATGCAAAGAAATAGAGGTGGGGATCATTTTGGAAAGCACTGTAGTTCCTCTTTCTTTAGTGTTTTTGTAGTGCTAGGACAGGCCATGCCAATGCCTTCCAAAGTGCCTTTTCATGCTTTATCCTGTCCCCTCAAACTAGTACAGGAGCAGAAGAAGAGAATCAGCCAGACACATAGCTCTAGTTCTTAAACCCTGTTCACAGGAAGTGTCCTAAACAGGCTGAATCAGTCAAACTGATCAGACAGTCTGGGAAAAAACAAAGTCTTAATAATTTCCAAGTAAGTAATAGAATTTTCTTTCGTATGCTAAACCACTGGAAATAGAAACTTTTGGATTTGTCCTTGCTAAGGATGAAACAACATGAAAGAACTTATTTATAATAATATTCATATTTGTATATTTAATCTTTAAAAGTATTCATATTTAGCCACAATAAAATACTTATCAAAAAGCAATGGCCAGGGAGTTTGACTGAGAAATACAAAACAAAAAATCTAAAGAAGTAAACTGAGGACACTAGGTATTTCATCCCCACAAACATCCCAGACCATGCCAGCACCACAGTGGCAGGAATCATCTTAACCCACTGTCATTTTGGCAATAGGAGCTGTGTTTAACCTCCTACAGACAGCACTGAAATTCACCACATGGGTTTTCAGAGAATCTCAGAGTATCTTGAGTTCGAAGGAAACCACAAGGATCATCAAGTCCAACTCCTGGCCCTGCAGAGCACCATCCCCAGGAGTCACACCTGTGCCTGAGAGCATAACTCTGTCAGGTTTGGTGCTGTGACCACTTCCCTGGGGAGCCTGTGCCAGTGCCCAGCCACCCTCTGGGTGAAGAACCTTTTCCTGATATCCAGCCTAAACCTCCCCTGGTACAGCTTCAGGCCATTCCCTCAGTCCTGTCCCTGGTCACCACAGAGCAGAGATCAGTGCCTGTCCCTCCTCTTTCCCTCACAAGGAAGCTGTGACTGCAGTGAGGTCTCCCCTCAGTCTCCTCCAGGCTGAATGGACCAAGTAACCTCAGCTACTCCTACAACCCAGCAGCTTTAAAAGAAAACCCAAGTTTTCCCAGTTCCTGCACATATATCATGGCTGGAAGATGAAAGTGAAATGTTTTGAGTTCTTTGTGAATGTGTTGCTATTAGAGAGTGATTATGGAAACCTAAATCTCTCCAGAGACAACTCCTCTCTGCTGTGTAACCCTGCAGCCCTGCAGTGCAGTGCTGCCTTCCAGCAAGAACCCATGAGCTCTGCAGGGGCTTTCCAAGGCCTCAGGACTGAGACTCCTCAGGTTTGCTGTCTGAATATCTCTTGACTTGCTTGTAGCTCTGTTTAGCTTTGTTTAGTCTCCAGTTACCCAGGTGCCTATGGCTAATTCCCTCTACTTCTGATTATCCTTGCATGGTACAATCATAGTTTTATGTAGCTGGCAGTAGGAAGTGCTGGTGATGTGTTAAATGAGATGTTTAAGACTCTGACACACCATATAGAACAAAGAAATAGAGGTGTGCTATGACAGCAGAGCATTTGGGAAGTGGAGATACAGAGTGCATCACAGAGGCTTAGGGAGATGGAGCAGTAAGAGATGGGCCACAGGCTTGGCACTGGAGACTCATTCAGTTGTCAGTTTTAGAAATATGGATCCCAGTCTGGACTAATCTAATTTTACAGCTAACAAATGGAACAAGGAATTAATATCTAACATACATAAATAATACTATATGTAGTAAATTTGTAAATTTGTAAATGTAAATGTAAATGTAAAATGAAGCCATAGACCAGGAAAGCAAAAGAAAGGTATAAAACTTCTTTAGAAAACATTTTTAAAAACCCTCTTATCCCAAGTGCATATTGGGAAGGAAGAAGAATCCAATGCACATTCATCACAGTGAGTGACTTCAGGGGCTATGGTCCATGCTGTGATCCTCTCCAGTTGGTCCAGACTTCCTGAAGGTCCAGAGGAAAGTGGAAGGGTGAGCATATATCTGAGGAAGGGGGTAGAAAATATTAAATGTATGCATTACAATTTTATTACTGCTATGATTGGTACTTTTACTTTACAGAAGTGTTCTAACTGCGTTCCTGGTCTCCCTGCTCCTGCAGTAATAACATCTACATTCTTGAATTTTATATTAACTAATGATCCTTGAAGAAGACCATTACAATTTTTGTTGCAGTAACAATAAATTTTTGGCTTTATTTATGTATGTGTCATGCTTTCTCTTAGTCCACAAAGAATATTTTGAGCACAATGGTATAATATTTCCTGCACAGAAGACAAAGAAATGTTTATTGGCAACTTGGGGGTGCCTAAGACAAGGTAGGCCAATGATCTGAGCTCATTGCCCAGTACTGACACTGACTGTATGGCTACACTGGAGCTAGTACCCTTTAAAAGGGTACTCAGTCATATTTTCAATTTGTAAATTCTTTTGCAGACACTGTTTCCTGAAGAAACAAGATGTTTCCAGTCAAGAGCCCCTCTGGAAGGCCACAGCTGTTGCCCAGTTTGGGTGAGCCCCCACTCTTGCTGAGTCCTGCCTGTCCCATTTCTGGCCCAGGTCTGTGCCCTGGTCTGTCTGGGTCATCCCTAACACTGACCATCAATCCTGGCCCATATCAGAGTAAAAGTCATAGGAAAAAAGGACAAATCTACCTTAAATCATTTGGGGAAAAGCAGACATGATAATAACCATGTCAGTCCCTGTCTGTGGGAATGGGAGGGCAGAGATTTAACAGCCATAGGGGACACCTATCCTTGATCTCAGAAGTAATGTGTTTTGTCTTCTCCCTGCCTCAAGAGCTGTTATCAACAACAGTAAAAATACTACTTACTTACCAGTAAAGGCACCGTGCTGAAGTCATGTTAGGGTCACCAGAAGAAAATTTCAACCATGTCTGAAAGACTTGCACCTCCATTTCTGGAAATGATGTGTTTATATATTAAACTGAGATTAACTCTGAAAAGCACTACTGTGGAGCCATAAGCATCAGAGGACCAGGGAACAGCTTGAAATGTCAGGGAACAGTGGAAAAATCCTTACAGTTTTGGCAGAAGGAGATGGATGTGGGAAGAGAGGTTGTAATTACAGATACCATCTGATGGTAGTTTTACCAGGAAATAACTGTGTATTTATATATTTAAGGCAGGTTTCCAACCTAATAATACTACTCTTGCTGTCTGCTGAGAGTTGCTGTGCCTGTGAAAGACCCACACACTGAGCAACTTGCCATAAAGGGGGAACTGTGCAGAACTGAGAGCTTTACCATGCATGGTAGAACTGAGAGTTCTACCATGCAGAACTGAGAGCTTTACTCAAATGGATAAGCTCAGATTGCTGAAGCCACGTGGAAAGGAGCATGCACAAATGTTAGCAGGCACAGAATAAGGTTGTAATGGAATAAGCCTTTATTTTATACTGCGTTTTCTGTTGTCTGAAATATCAGGACCATGATTTCAACTTATGAATGCCTGTGTCATTACACAGGCATCCATACATTCACATTCATTCTCTGTACTTTGAAAATAGCTATTCATGCAAAATAAACTCTTGTGCCTAATAACTATCACCAGAAGATGCATTAGTCTCATAACTGACTGCTCACAATGAAATGTCCTGCAGCATATTCACTGCACAAATTTTCTATTTGTTTCCCTTCAAGTACACACAGTTAAAATCCTGTACTGATTTACAGTTTCCTAGATTCAGAAGTTAATTACACCAATATATACGTTGCCATATTTTGTATGCACAGTGCTTTGAGAAGGTATCAGAATTAACAGCAGTATCTTCAGGGTCTGCTCTGGGTGTAGTGGGTTTTGATGTATTTCTTTAAAAAATTCCATTTGCCTTAGGATTTGATGCAAAGGGCTAGAATACACACTGTCTAGGCTGAAATTAATCTGTGTCTATATTGACTTTAGAAAGGTTTTCTCTCTGAATTTCAGGTGCCACATCCAGGCACCCCTTGAACACTTCCAGAGGTGGTGACCCCACCTGGATTAGAGGGCAGTTCCACTTGTTCTGGGACACACAACAGCAGCGTAAGAGAGACTCCCTCCTGGGTCTCCAGAGTTGAGACTGTTACCTGCTGCCAGAAGCTGCTGAACCTGTGAAAGACTCATGATCACAGTTTACAGAATAAATTCTTTATTAATATAATAGAAGATTTTGACATGTTAAAGTTCAAAGATTGATGGTGATAGTATCTGGCTGCAAAAATATATTCAAAGCAATATGCAGGCAAGTTCTAATCACCAATGAAAGGTCCCAGTAATAATTCAGCAAGCATGAATTGCAATTCTTATCCAATAAGCATCCCTAAGGAGAAGACAGGTTCACCCTCCTGATGGATCCCAGAAGTTTATTATGGAGTTTTCTTTTACTTCTTCCCATTTTTAACTTACTTTTATACTGGTTTTGCATTTAAGGAGAGCTTGAGTGACTCATCATGCATCATGTTCATTGTGAAGTTGTTGCACCTGGAAAGTGGGTAATCCCATTCAGGGAGTAGCATCTGCATATCACCCTATAATTTCTGTACTAACTTCTGCTAGAATGTAAATATTACTTCCATGCTTTCTCTAATTTTACCCCCAGTAATTTTCCCACACCTCCTCTGATTAAATGTCCTGTGTGGGATAGAGTGCTGGGCTGAAAAGTTGATCTGCTATTCCATAAAGATACAGCTGAGATATATGGGAATATGAAGAATGTAATGTTGAAAACAGATTATGCCTTACCATTCCACTTCATTGCATTGCTGAACTAGCCTGTCTTTAAATTCGTAAGGGTTTGTACTAGCTGTGTGTCTCAGTGGATATCAAGGAGATGAGGGTTCAGTAGTGACCTATTGCACATATGCACAACCAGGGTTCTGCTTTATTCTATTTTTTAAAAACAGCAATTTTCCAGGGCCAAATACACAGATGAAGTATGTGTTCTTGGGCTGAAGGCAGTCCCAAAGATTGGGATGCTTCGTCAACAATGCAGAAATCTCAGGTTCTGCTCAAGGAGCCTGATTTTGCTCTCCTGTGAGTCACTTTAAGAAGGGGGCAAATCTGCTCCTGGGGAGAGAATTGAGCTTGAGGTTTATATAAAACTGTCTCCAGTTCCAGCAGAGTAGCTGTGAATGAGCAACATAACTGAATGACAATTTGCAGCTGTAAAGGGTCATCCCACGTGCTTTGCATTGCACAGACCCTCTTACTCACATCATTGTTAAAACTGTAATAGGAAGGCCCAGTGCCAAGTCCTTCTTAATATACAAAGTGGAGGTTGATGTTTGGAGCAAGAGAGGGAGGTCACCCTGCAGGCTGAATCCCAGTCTCTACTTCCTTACCAGTGTATGAAATGTGCCAGACACTCTTAATTGCGGATTTACTAAATGAAATGTAAAAATTTTTGATATTTCCACCAAGAATATATACTTGCAGTATTTTTCCTGTCAATATAAGTGTTTCTTGGAAATATCTTGGTTGCTGTAAATAGAACAAATACACCAAGACAACCAGATACAGCAGATTAAGGCAGAGCCTAAGTATGTAATGCTTGTACTGTGAACTTTGTTGAAAAATAAAATGTGCACCTTTCTGTGACTAAATAAAAAAGGAAAATGTGAGGTCTTCACTAGTATTGCAATCAATGTACTGGAAACATTTTAGTGGAACTTGAATCTTGCAGGGACTAGCAAATATTCTATACAAGCTGACCAGTTTCCTGTCTTAATAGACTGGCTGCTGTCCAAACCGAGGCTCCTCTGTGAAAATAGACAGTATTTTAAAGAGATTACTCAGCAAATTCTTCATTTTTCATAATTAAATTTTAATAATTCAATAAACAGTGTAGTCAAGAAACACCCTCCCAAATCTTTGCAGTGTTCATGTTACAATAGCAGACAAGAGTGTGTGAGGGAAAATTGCATTCACAGACACCAGCAATAACTAAACTGGGTTCCTGAATGTACAGTTATTTCAGCAGGAATTTACATTTTGTGTGTTGGCTCTAACTTTCTTCCCTAATAAAGGAAAAATCTTGAAGAGTTGTGTTGTTTATGAAACATGGATTTGACTTTGTATCCTGGACTGAGAATTTATGCATGATTTGGAAAGGGGCTGCACAGGAGTGGAGGAGGAAAGCAAAAGGACAAAAAGTGATTCAGAGGCAGACATTACTCAAAACCACAGTCAAGGACACAGTGATAGTAGGTTAGATATTAACAGGCTGCTGGATAACTTTATTGCTCCAAAATGCCTGTTAAGAAATCACAGTTTATTCTTGCCAGAAGTTACTTTCTTCCCACAAAGAATGTTTTCCTGAAACTTTTTTCCTTACTTTATAGTCACTGAAATATGAAGATATGAAGATATGAAAATAAAGAAGTAGGAACTTTCCCTTGTTGAGGCAGCTGGCAATATATCCAAAACCAACAGTTCAATTCTGAGCAACTGAGAATCCAAACCTGAATTTTTCAGATGAAAGTTACCTAGCCAAAACCCCAATCTGAATGCTTCTTGAATTTTTCACACTTTACATCTCTAATAATGTGTTTAAAAATCACTTCAAATTAGATGTGCAGAAAGATCATAATGCTCAGCTGTATTATGAGTTTATTAGAGGAAATAATTTTCTATAAAGAAAGATAGATTTCTGTACATCTTACATTAGACAATTGCTTGTTTTCTCCCTCATTAGCAAAGCCCTATTTTGCTACATAGATCAAATTATTGCCTGTCCAACACATAGCTGTGTCGTTTTAAGTGAATCCTCCTCTTAAATCTGAAAGATAAAGTGAACAAATTGCAAACACATTCATGATAGATTTTAAAACCTGGTATTTGTTCTAAAAGTCTTATTTCCAGGGCTAAAGTTATTACTAGAAAACTAGATATTTTGGCATGTATTTGTAAGAGACATTACTAAATCAAAACAGCTCTGGCCAAACTTGAACACTGCATTAAATGACTTCTTGATGTACTCAAGTTGGCATAAGAAGGAATTCTTTTGGCTGGTTCCAGCATTGGCTGGGGAAAATGAAAACTGTATGCAAAAGGCAATATTATCTGTCCTTGCAGTCAGAGATGCTCTGTTAACTCTCCTTTCCCTGCTTCTTTCCCCAGGTAAAGCTGCCAAATATCATAGGGAGCACATCGGGTTACAGTGATCTTTCCACAAAGGGAATGAGCTGATAACTGTTATGAACTGAATGTGTTGTTGTGGGGTAAGGTGTGTTACCATGCAGATGGAAAGGCAGCTGTGGGGTGCCAGGGCAGGCAGCAGTGAAGAAAGCAGCCAAGCTGGGCCACAGACAGGAAAGTAGTAAGTCAGTGACAATCTGGTTCCAAAGCAGGCGAGCTGGAGTCAAGCAGCTCTGCAGGTCAGAATGGAGTCTGCCCAGCTTATGGGAACTGCTGGTCAAAATGGTGCCAGAAAGGAAATTTTTCCCTGCTGATATCAGCATTCTTCTCCCCATGAGGAGCTGAAATGGGACACAGGATGCGACAGCCAGGTTTGGGGGCAGCACAGTCCTGCAAAGGCGGCTGGTGGGTGCCTGTCACATATTTGCTCACACAACCAGCCTTCCAGGAGTGCTTCCAAATCCTCCACAGAGCTGGTCTGAGCTGTTCAATGAGAAACAGGATGAGACTGCACAAACAAGTGCTAGCACAGTTGATTGTCTCTTTTGCATAAAAGCATAAATAGGAAGAACAAATAATTTCTTTCCCCAGTTTCTTACTTTTAGCAATCAATAAGGGAAATGGATCTGCAGTTTAAGACAAGCCACAGTTTTCTATCTCCAAAACATGCTCCAACAAGCCACAAAAGCCTGATACACAGGGATGGATTTGGATCCCACGTTATGTTCCGAAGAAACAAAAGCTAAATACAATTTTTTCTATGTCTGTATGTTATCCCCAATGCCTTCCATAATAGCTCTAGAAAACAATGACATGCTAAAAGTGCCAAACTTGGCCAATCAATAATTTTACTCCAAGTAACATCAGTATAAATGAGGTACAGACAGGACTTAACCAAGTCTATCCTACCTGAATGCCAAGAACAATCTACCCTTGTATAAATGGGGCATATGCAGAATTCCTTTAAAAGAATAGAAGACCCCAGGCATTCAGAAACATTCAATTCCTTGAAAATACTGATGTAGAACAGAGAATACACTGGAAATCAATACTCTCACAAATGTGTATTGGAAGGACAGAACTATAAGTCCAGGGACATCGTTTACTGATGCACATGGTAGTTCTGCATTAGTGGTTGGACTCAGTGATCTTAAAGATCCCAAAGTAAATTATTCTATTTTGTTCTAATTATTTTCACCACAACTCTCTCAAAACAGCTCTAATGTGCTGAGAGCATCTGTGGCCAGAGACATGGAAAATGTCAATGGAGTCTTGACACTAACAGTTCTGCCAAAGATGAGTGATGGAAGGAGTGAGGAAGCCCAGTAAATTGGAAGGAGTTCATTTATTTCCAGGCTTGGAATAAACTGGAGCTTTTCATCTTTATGAATAACTGGCCGTTGGTGACCGGTTTAAAGCTGATGGGTCAAGAGTGCCCTGGGATCAAATCTCACATGCAAGTGCAATCTCATTAAAACAGCTCAGCAGACCCAATGTATATCAGATTGTTCCTACTGAGCAAGAATAAAGGTAGTATTTCCTTGGCTCTTCTTCATTGTCTTCAAAATTAATCAAATCCTGCTTATGGTAGACAAACCCACTCAGCTGAGCAAAGAGCCATCCCTCTGAAACCACTAAAATCTTTCTGGCTGGCAAACATAGCTAACATAACATCTGGTATGAAAAAAAATCCGTCACATAAGCAAAGATGAGGCATGTCACTGCACAGAGACAGATGGGATCCATTTCCCCACAGACTGTGAAAGCCCTTTTTCAACAACATTTGATTGAGATCACTTTACATCAGACAAGATAAATGGTGACCTAGCAGCAGTGTCCCACTCCATCCCTGCTGCCAGCGCAGCGGGTGAAGTTGCAGCAGGATCAGTCTAAGGAGAAAGGGCACAGGTGGACTCATGTGTCCAGCTTGCAGAGCTGTGGAGCAGTGTGTCACTAGACTGCAGGGCTGCTCCCTCCCCCTGCATCCAGACATAGAGCAGGATGCTGCTGACTCAGGGATCCACAAGCAGCTTTGCATGGCTTAGCTGGTGTTTGTATTCTAAATCTCTCTGCATCTGTTTTGCCCACACAGCAAGGCAGCAGTAAATAACAATCGTAAAAATTATAAGCCATTAATCCATCCTGTTCCTGTGTTCCACAATGTGGAACAGGAGAAAGAACCTGGGAGAGCATGGTCACAGACCTGTAAATTGGCTTGGCAAGGGCACCAGTGTGCACTGAGGTTATCCCAGTGATGGGGAGGGTCACTGGGTAGTGACACTGCTCCCATAGTACACCAAATTAGTCAAAGATCAAACAAAGCCCTGATGTTCCATCTAATTCATACTCATTTAAAGAATGTTTCTCTGTGGTTTTGGAAATTAATGCAATGAGCTGGGTTTTGAGGAAGGACATTGTAAAATGGCTCTTTTGAAGGACTTTATTGGTCAGTTTTTTATAATAGCACCCAGAAGAGTTATTAAATACAGAACTAAATACAGATGATTCAAAAAGAAGTTTGGCCAGTAATCAATAAATACTATCAGTTAACATTAAACAAAGGCTGATTTATGTACTTGTGCAATGCTCCAAACAAATGAATAGAAGTCAGAATACAGCTGCCTTTTAAATCCATGCCCCAGAGAGGAGACAGACACAGGGGATTTTGTGATTTGATCATGCAGAATAATAGTCAGCTTTTGGCAATTGGATGATACGTTGTTGATTATCTGTACTATTTGTTGAATATTTGAGGTGTCCAGGGAGGGAAAAGTTTCCATGTAATTTATAATATGTATTCAATTGGTATCAGAGAAAATACTTAAGAGAAACAAGACCAGCAAAGAGCACAAAGAGAAAATCATCCTGATGAGGAATCTGGGCTTTCCATTTCAGAGCAGATTAAAAGTGTTTCTTTTCAGAGTAGCTTAAAAGTGTTTCTGCTCCATCAATTGAGAGTCTACAGAGGGAGGTTTTAAAAGATGTGGGACAGAGGGTTTTTTTTCCCCTGCAGCCACGCTTATCATACAAAAGGTCTGCAAGCACATTTAGTGTGTAACTTCAGAAACAATACCCCATTACATAAACCCAGATGTGCAGTGCAGTGGTACCTTTTCCAAGGCAGTGTTGTTAATCTTGGATAATCCACTGCTACACACAAGTATCTCTTAAGATTTGATTGCTCTTTGTGGCTACTCCAAGATACAGCAGTTGCCAAAAGCACCCAGGAAGGCTGTTGTGCAGAGGCCCCTGTAGAATCTACACCCTCAGGCATCCTCCACGTGGAGAGGGATGCTGTGCAAGGAGGGGGAGTGGGACAAGGGAGGGTTCTTGTGTGTCTTACACCACTGCCACTGCAGCATCTCCATAGCAGCAGTGGAGTGGTGCATGGCTGCCTGAAACCAAAGCTGGAAACTGGACAGAAAAAGGTGAGACAACGCTTGAGCACTAAATGAAAAACAGAAGGAATTCGGGCATCTCCAAGGAGTTTGTCTCAATTAATGTAAGGAATTAGAATATTGCATATCTTCAGTTTGAATTTTGTGTTAATTCCAATGACCAATGTCCACAGCAATAGGCTGCCAGGTGAAGTAATACAGATGCAAGAACGAGAGTGCTTTGAATCACACATCCTAAGTTCAATCTGTTAAGAGAGTCAGAGAAATGTTAGTTTCAGATTACTTTTGGTTACTGGGATGGAGTTTGTTCTCTTCACAGTAGCTTGTATGAGGCTGTGTCTTGGATTTGTGCTGAAAAGAGTGATGATAACACAGAGATGTTTTACTTATTGCTAAGCAGTGCTCACACAGTGTGAAGGCCTTTTCTGCCCCTCACCCCACCCCACCAGCCAAGAGACTCAGAGTGGGGGTGGGGGGACACAAGGAGTTGGGAGGGGACACAGCCAGGGCAGCTGCCTACAAATAACTACAGGGGTATCCCATTCCATATGGTGGCGTGCTCAGCATACAAAGCTGGAGGAAGAAGGAAGAAAAGGGTGAAAAGTTCGGAGTGGTGGAGTTTGTTTTCCCAGGTCACAATCATGTATGTTGGAGCCCTGCTGTCCTGGGGGTGGAAGGAAGAAAAGGGTGAAAAGTTCGGAGTGGTGGAGTTTGTTTTCCCAGGTCACAATCATGTATGTTGGAGCCCTGCTGTCCTGGGGGTGACTGGACACATTCCTGCCCATGGGAAGCCATGAATTACTTGTGCAGCTTTTTCTTTCCCTGTTAAACTGTCTGTATTGTAACCCATGAGTTTATTCATTTTTACTCTTCCTGTCCTCTCACCCATCCCACTTGTGGGGGGAGTGAGCGAGTGGCTGGGTGGGGCTGAGTTACCAGCTGCGGTTCAACTGTGTCATCCTTCACAACAGCTGTTTCAGAAGGTGAGAAAATAGAGCAAGGCTTCATGACACTTCTTCGCCTCTCAAAGTGTAATTGAGATTCTATCACAAGGCTGAAATTCTACAGTGGATGAATCCAAAGGATTTCATGCAGAAGAAAGATAAGTCACACTCTGTTGAAGTCCCACATGGAAACTCTCATTATTTTGGAAGAATGGAGCTTGACACCGTGTCTCCAATTGAGCAGCTGCTTGTGAAGAATTGTACTCCTTCCCTGCCACACATATAATACTGATAAGATATCTATTCTTAAATCTTGGCTTCCCATTCTGACTTCTCTTCTTTCCATATTTAAGTGGAATTTCCCTTCCAATAGGAAATCAGCAGAAAACCTCTCAGCAGCTGGAAAAAATAATAAAAGAAGCAGACTAGAACACTTGAATATATGGAAGAATAAACTCCCCTTGTATCTGTTAACAAAAACTGGCCTTGCAATGGTCTTCACATCCTGTTTCTGTAACTTAAGTAGGAGATGAACAATACAACAACAGCTATACAAAGTATGTAAACTGTAGTTCAGAAAAGTGTCTCACATTTTGAGCTGGATAAAAGCCAAAAAATTCCGTTTTCTTCTGACTAAAATTCCAAAGCATTTTCCAGGCTGCTTGGTTTCAATATAATATACTTCTTTGAAAGGTATTCCAAAACACAATGAAAACACTACATTTTTACCATTTTTAAACAGTTCCTGCATACTCTGTTCCCTTTATAAAACCATTGTGTTGCAATTGTACATTTCAGAGTGGTGCTATTCCATGAAGTTGCTCCAGCAAACTATAAGCAGATCTTCTACCTCTCTTCTCATTACTTCAGGTTACCCCAAAAATGTAGATCTCTGCATTTAAAGGAGGTCGGAGGATGGGGTGAGAGTATTCTTAAAATTGTTTTAATATTTTAGAAGTGTCTTTTCTTAGTAAATCTCAGTATATTTGAATATTCTGGATGGCTGAAATAAAAATACATCAAATGTATTTCTGCCAGACAAAGAAGCTGCTGCCTTGACAGCCCCGGAGGCAGGAAGATGAAAACTGCAATTGAATGCTCCCAGTTGGGCTCAGCACATCCAGTCTCCAACCAGAAATAAAGGAGCAAATCCCCACTGCAACTGCAAGAGCCACATGTGGTGCAGAGGCTTTCAGACCCTCTCCATGCCACAGCAGAAAGCAGTTCCACAGACACTGAGGCGTGATACTGAGCAGTGTGCAGCTGGTAGGAGTGATTTAAGGGCAATTTAGGAAAATAGGCTAATGATTCACATCAATTCACTCACTGTGGTTGGTGTAGCTGGAGGGCCAGAACAGGGTTTTCCCCACTGTAGTGTAAATCCCAGACCAGCAACCAGCTAAAATAGGATGGTGCTTTACAGAGAGTTCCCGTCAGAGGGCTCAGAGGGGCAAGCAGAGATACTTGAATAGGCAGGTTTGGCAGGACTTGGCACCCATGATGATAATACCTGTTGCTAATACAATGCTGACAGATTTCCATTTGCCAGTGTGGTTACATCTGTGGGGTGTTTCATCATTCACACCTTTGACATTTGGCTTGTGTTGATGGAAGAACAGAAAACAACTTAATCCCTGAAAGTATTTCAAAACAATAAAACAGCTGTCCATAAAACCAATGTAGGTGTATCTCATTTCTAATCAAAATGTGCCTTGCCTTTACAGAAGGAATGCTCTAAAATTACTAAAGAGCACGAGTCCATACCACCTCCTGTTCCTGGCAGTGTGGCTGGCTGAGGCAAGAGGAGCTGATTGCTGGATGCAGTTTTGTTACCAGGACATCTCTCCACATTACAATGGTAAGCATGTAATCTACTTAGAGATTTCAGTGATCTCATACAGGATTTTAGATGGGCTGGGCTGTAGAGAGACTATGGCCTAGCAAAGTGTTTTCTTTAGCCTGTCTGATGGATTGCCTGTTCCTGTGAGGTAATCCAGTTACAGTAAAACCCAGCTGGCTCAAATCTTTCCCTACTAATTAATTCAGTTAATATGTAAACAAGGAAGGTGAGATGGAGTAATGCTAGGGAAAAAAAAAAAAAAGGTTCCACACCAGTGTTAACAGAACTAGCTAAATAAACAGAACTAGCTAAATGACACTTGCCCAGTGACAGGTTTTAGTCTGTTTGTAGAACTCACTCGCTTTTATAAAATTGCCTAAGCAGTAAATAAATGTTTTTTCCTGAGAACTTGGACTTTGGCAGGAAAGGGCACCATCTTGTAAATGGAACAAAATGAGTCAGTTTTTAGTGTTTGCTCCCAGAGAGCAGCCAGGCTGCACTGGCTGGCAGGAAGCCCAGGGGCCGGTTGCATTTTCACTCTGTGCAGTTGGATTTGCCCACCCCTAACAGGTCACATAGGAATGTTGCACTGTGGCACAAACCTTCATCCTGTTGTTTGATGCTGAATGATTTCCTGTTTTCCCCATTAGGCTCCAAATCAAAGGTAAGAATCATTTCACATTATTATTTGTCCTGAAGAAAGAGCTACGCTGAGAAGAAACGAATTTTCAAAAAATACAAGGTCTCAAGCTTTGGTTTGCAAGCCCACCCCTTTTCAAATCTAGGTTCACTACATCAGACAAACAATTCCAAAATACATCACGCTGAGCTGGAAGCTGCCTGAAATTACTGCACTGAAATTACTGAGAATAACACTGTACCTGAAATTCCAGCACTCCTCCAGGGCTTAGGTGTTTGCTCCAAGATTCATTTGTAATGTTGCAGTTGCCAAAGAAACAAGAACTCTTCTGAGGTAAAGCATTTAATGCAGAACTAAGTTCTTATGTGGAGAGATTTGCTCCTAAGCAGCATATGGACTGACAACCAGATCTTGCCTTAGAAAAGTTTGCTCCTCCAATGAAGAATTCAGTAGAATACAAAAGAAATTTTTCTGGCATTCTTATTCTTGAGGTTATCTTCCCTTTGAAAAATCAAATTAAATATATATCAGTATATTATACATTACATACAGGACTCAAAGAAAATTCTAAGTAAGTTTGAAAATGGCAAGTAACTAGAGGACAAAGAGGCCCTGCAGACAGACCTCAGCAATTGGAGGAATTGGCCATTGAACCAATGAAGCTCAACAGGGAAAAGTGCCAGATCCTGCACCTGGGCTGGGGCAGCCCTGGATGTACAGACAGACTGGGCAATGAGAGGCTGCAGAGCAGTGCCAGGGAAAGGGCCCTGGGCTCCTGGGCCATGGCAAGTTGAACATGAGCCAGCAGTGCCCTGGCAGCCAGGAGGGCCAAGCGTGTCCTGGGGACATCAGGGACAGCACGGCCGGCCGGGCAAGGGAGGGGATTGTCCCCTCTGCTCTGGGCTGGGGCAGCCTCACCTCCAGGGCTGGGGGCAGGGTTGGGTGCCACAATGTAAGCCATTAAAATACTTGAGAGAGCCTAAAGGGGGGCCATGAGGATGTTGGAGGTTCTGGAGGGGAAACCTGATGAGCAGCAGCTGAGATCACTTGGTCTGTGCAGCCTGGAGAAGAGGAGACTGAGGGGAGACCTCATTGCAGCCTGCAACTTCCTTGTGAGGGGGAGGAGGAGAAGGCACTCATCTCTGCTCTGTGGGACTGATGACAGGACTCAAGGGAATGGCCTGAAGTTGTATCAGGGGAGGTTTAGGTTGGATATTAGGAAAAGGTTCTTCACCCAGAGGGTGGCTGGGCACTGGCACAGGTCCCCAGGGAAGTGATCACAGCATCAAACCTGACAGTTCAAGAAGTGTTTGGACAATGCTCTCAGGCACGGGGTGTGACTCCTCAGTTGCTCTGTGTAGAGCCAGGATTCAATGATCCTTTAGAGTTCCTTCCAACTCAGCATGCTCTACAATTCTAGGACATTTTAGTGAATGAGAGATAAGGACAGCACAGTCAGTTGCTACACTTGGTTGAGAACTGATGGATGTCTTCAACCAAGTAGCCTCAGTCCTTATTCAGTCACTTCTGCTGACTTCCAAAACCAGACTCCTACAGTTTCTCTCCTGCTGAGACTGTCTTCAGTAGCAAAATATAAGCATGTGAGCCAGGTCCCTGATACTGTTATTCAGGTCTCCAGCTGGACCTACTGACAGTTCATGCACCCTTTACCAGGAAACCTGGCTGAACTGGCTGGGGAAAGGAAGAGACATCTGGGGCTAGTATATCCTTACATGCAGCTTATGTGATCCGCAGAAACTTGGAGGTTTCCAGGAAATATGAGATTTATCATAAGTAGAAGTTATAAGAACTGGCCAACATGCAAGTGAGAGAGGCTATATTCTTCTAGTAATTGTTTTAGAGAGGTTTACTTAAAATTTTTCTTTATCTTTATTATGCCAGTTACATTATGGATCACAAAATTATGCAGCAGAGGTACGTGATGAGGGGTTAACATATTTGATGAGCATGAATCTGAAATATACTTTTCAGGGTAATAGATGCTAAGAAAGCATTTGCTGAAGGTAAGGTAACCCAAGCCACATAATTTCTCTCATACAGACTCCATGTTCACTACCATTTCCACAAAAATGGGCAAACAAACAAAACCTTATTTTATATTAATGTTTGACCTGAAATAAAAAGAGTGGGTCCCACATTATGTCTTGCAAAGAACATTTTGCAACGCAACCAATCCCTAATCTTCTCAAATTTATGACAATCCTTATTCAAAAGTATATTCAAGAAAAAATGAAGTTTACCACAGAGGAACATTTAGGAAAAAAAAGGCTTCTGTAGTCTGATCATTTTAGTTGAGGAAGAATCACTAACCATTTCCTTTCTATTAATCTGTGCAAAACCATTGTTTTCTTTTTTAGGATTTTGCAGGTTCCAAGAACTTTTCTGTTTGCTTTAAATGCTAGAAACACCTTTTAGCACCAAAGCAGTGCATAAGTCAAACTCTCACTCTAAATCAAGTAATTGTAAAAGGAAAGGACCCCTGTGTGAGTTCAGGTACTCATCTCTTGCTGGCAAAAGAAGCATTTGTTCCCAGGAAGTAGCAACACAAGGTCTGATCCAATGAATACCTCTAATTTACTTCAAAACTTATTCTTTTCCTTGTAAATTAAGGTGTTCTGTTTTCTGGAGCCTAGATTCACAGAGCATTGAGATTACTGCATCCTGCTGGTTAAACTTCCTACCCCTGCTGTTCAGGGTCCAGCCCCTCTGAATCCACCTTCCCTCCATCACAGCTCCTGGCACAGCCCTAGTGCTCTGTGCAGAGCAAATTCCCAGCTGCAGCACCACTGCCAGCTCAACACCCTAGGTTTAACCTGGCAAACTCACCTGGCAGTGGAGAGATAACAGCTGTGATTGAAATCAAACCATCACTCTCCTCATCCTGCCTTGCTTTCCTCCTGAAATTGTCTCTGCACCAAAGATGACAAAATATTGGCATATATTAGACAGCTGGCATGCATAATCCATCCATTTTCCTGCAGTCTGATTCTGTATGTCTACAGGACCAAAATGAAGTTAGAACCATTACATATACTAGACCTACACTGTCTCTACCTAGCCACAACAATGTCACAGTGACATGTGCTTTAGCTCCTTAGTGACATGTGCACCTGGGGCAGACGGGGTGTGTTTCCTTTGGGCACATGTCAAAATGTGTCACCACCTCTCCACTGCCTTGATTACCCACAAAAATGGGCTCAAACATGAACAGGACATAGTCATTCATATTTCCTACTTTGCCTTGTGCCCTTCCAACTTTTGGGCAAATTCACTTAATGTAATTTCAGAGGAGGGAAAAAGAATTTCAGCTCTTTATTATGGGCTTGTATGGAGCCATGTACAAGGCTGGAGCATCTCAGTGCTGCTGCATTATGAACAAAGAGGGATTAATTAATGGGCTTGGAACATGGCTATGAACAAAACAGCAGTGTGGTTTTGGAAACACTGTCAACAAGAGAAAAACATAAATAATCAAGCAAAACCTTTTCCTGCTGTGAGGCATTTATTCATATCGCAAAAACACCAGGGTCTTGAATTCATTATACAAAATGCTTCCCCTTGACAGCCAACTGAGCAGGCTGTCCTTTCAATTTAATCATGTGGGAGTGAGGGAGACAGAGGTCTTCAGTGGTTCCATCACTCTCCTTTGTGGTTTGTGTTTTAAGGAGAGATGGAGGGAGAACCAAATATAGCTGAGAAGATTGTCCCAAGATCTGTAGTCTCCAGAGGCTAGTTGAAAAAGACTGTAACAGCCCAGCCAGCATCACAAGACTTTCATATTGCCACTTTTTTTTTTTTCTGTTTTCTGAATTCCCATGCTGTTCAATCAGTTCCCCGCTAAGAATTTTAGCAAGGGAATATAGGATGTCTGTCCTAATGGTGAATATATAAGTTGTGAATGCAGCCAAAAAATAAGGATCACATTTTACTAAAATACAGATAAAATGAGTTTGACATTCAAATTTTACAGCCCACAAGCATAGTTTTTTATGCAGGAAGCAATGAAATAAGTACCTATAAAGACTCTGAACTGTAAACTTCCCTTGTAATTATTACTTTCAATTGGAAATAAGTTTCCTAGATATAGTATTAAATACCAAAAAGAATGAAAAGTAGGGACCCAAGAAGCCTGAAATTAATAAATCTCTGCTACAGAGCAACTAAATCCATAAGGCAGCTTTGCCAAGATATAGTCTACTGTAAGATATTACTGCTTTGTCCAATAATATGTTTCTAACACCTTCAGGGTGAGAATTGTGCTGTTTACTCACATAGTGATTTATTACATACCATAACAGTTCTTAGTGTTATGGGAAATATTTGCGTGCATCTGACAAGATTTTAATTTATAACAATACCCAATAAAACTTTTCAAGATTCAACACAACTGAGTTACTTCAATTCGAATATGAGAAAAAGTTACTTATCGAGCTTCACAGATTTAAAAGACTTCAAAAGAATATTTGGAGTTAAGAAGTAAGAAAGAAGAGAAAAAAGATGAAAATTAGAATATATTATTAACTACAAGAATTCTACCATTTATAAAAATGACCTTACAAAAAATTAAAAGATCGATCTAAAATGCAACATAACTTATATCAAAGTCATATTACTAGTTCATAATTAAGGGAAGAACTGGCATACTCAGTAGATTCACATTCAGCCAGGCAATATCAGCATGCTATGTCACTTCCTTGTAGTAACAGCCTCATTACTCTCTTCACCAGTTAATTACATAAAACCTCTCCCATCTTTCATAATGTTTTTACAGAAGAAGCCAAGTCTAAAGATAGATTTGGCTATCTTTAGATGTTTGACCTGTCACGGCAATTATATGGTCCTTTTCATTATTGAAGGAACTATTAACTCCTTGTTTGCCTCCTTAACTATTATACTAAACCTTCATGAATAATAGATGTTAAGTAAAAATAAGAGTTCATGTGTGTGACTAACTTGGCTGAAACATCCATATAGTAATCTTACTAAAAATACTGAAAGTTTTAGGTAATTGCAGAGTTGGCTTGAGATCCAGAACTAAAAAATTAGTCATAGATTTATGAAAATACTCCACCACCCTTAGGGAAAAGAGAGAAAAAGCACATGATTTTTATTTTAAAGTTTTTCTATCCTTGCCCTTTTCCTACAGCAGACTACATTGCTTTTAGTGTCAGAATAATCTTCCTAGTTCCTATAGCTTGTATTTTTTCATGAGTATTATTTGTTATTTTCCTTGTGACTATCTCTCTGGACCTGGCAGCTCCTGTTCTTTTGTGTCAATCATTCCTGTGTACATTATATCCACAGGAGTCCTTCAGTTTCTGACCTTCTGTTATGACCTGAGGGGCAGCCTCAAGTCAGCTCCAGTCCCTCAGCTATTAACTTGTTAAAACGTGCTCACATGTTAAAGCCTTCCAAATCTTCTGGATATGTTACTGGAAGAAATTTGGTTAAGAGTAGTAGCAGTAAAACTTGCTGCTGTTTCAAGATACAAGAGCTGCCCACTGCAAAAGTTGCCCCCTTCACTTTTGGACAAGACTTTTTGCTGCTGGCCATGGAAGCAGAGCTTGAGCTGGGGCAAGAAAGCCCCATAGGGTTGTTGGTACCACCTGTCACAGCAGGGAAGATGTGGCTGCTTCTACACTGAGGCTGAAAATGGTGGTCACAGTGAGCAATTCTGTCACAAGGACAGAGAGACACACACACACAGAGAAAGCCCATCAAAATTTATAGCTAACACTGATTTTAAAGAATTAAATACATGCAGTGTTTGTATTTTGTACATACGTGATTTTCCTAAGCACAACTAAATTGGGTGTTTTTCCACTTGGGCATCTAACAGGTTTATAGATAAGACAGTAAATGTCCTTGTCTGTATAATAGCTAAAAAATGTTGTAGATTTACTTTCTAGACAATGTGTTCTGCAAGCAATACCTGAGACTAGAAGACATCTCTGGCAATTGTGCTGTCCAACCTCTTGCTCTAGGCAAGGTCACAGGTTGTCCAGGACTCTGTTCAGACAGGCTTTGAGTACCTCCAAAGGTGGAGACTTCACAACATCTCTCGGTAACTTGTTGCAGAGTTTGACCACCTTCTGGTTAAGAGAGTTATTTTCTTGTATTCAAATGGAAATTTACGCATTTTATTTCCTGCCTGTTGTCTCTTGTCTTTCACTGAGCTTTGCTAGAAGAGACAGGAATCCAGCTCCTTGATTCCCCCCATCAGATTTTTATCCACATCCATAAAATCCCTCCTGAGTCTGCTGCAGGCTGAATAGCCCCAGCTCTGTCAGCCTTGCCTTGTTCATCAGATGTTCTAGTTCTTTAATCACCTTCATGGTCCTCTGCTGGACTCCCTCCTGTAGGACTGTTCATGCCTTTCTGGTGCCCAGGACCCCCAGGGTGCACACAGCAGTCCAGATGTGACCTCTCACCAAACTCTGGCTTACAGCAAGAACTGTATTCTTCAGATACAGTTCCAGGTCTCATAAGGAGGTCAGTCTGAATGGCAGGATACAGATTTCGTGTTATTAAACTGATTTTAAGTCTCAGAGCTGCAAAAACAAACCACATAAGCCCTTGGCCGTTGTTAGGAGATGAGTCAAGGGCTGTGCGGATCTGCCAAAGGCAGGAGGGCCAGGCGTCAGTCTGAGGCTGCGGGCGTGACTGGCTGTGCTGACCAGCCCTGGCTCACAGCTCTGCCCAGGCTCCTCCAGAGCACGGCCTGGACATCAGCAGGGAGGCGGCTGACCACAAGGACCACTCCCAAAAGACAAGTTAAACGGGACTTGAGAGACACAAAACAGTTGTGTTAGCTCTTCAGTGGGGAACTCTATTGTTTGACAACCACTGGCATTACAATTCATAGCACTGCTGGAATACTTGCTCACATCCAGTCTTTGCAGTTCCAATTCGGAAGCAGAGGGGAAGCTTAAAAACGGCCAAAGTGGTGTTACAAAATCTGATATGAGCTGTCAAACACACCTGTCAGGGAAGGAGGAAAGAAGATTATGCTTCTTAGTCTAGATATGGTTATCATAACTCTCACATCTAGTATTTTTGTACTAGATTTACACTAGAAAATTTAAAACTCAAGGAGATTAAATTTTAATGAATTGTTAATTGTTAATGACTGGTTTATAACCGATAACATTTATTTTCAAAGGAAAATTAAAATTAGATTTATCATTATTCTTTTTGTATGCATATGCATTTACCCAAAGTTTAGGATAAAGTCATCTTAGATATTTTTAGAACAATGTGTCTTAAGAATGTATGACAGGCATGGCATACAGCTTATAAAAAATCCTTCATCCAGCTCTTGGTTTTTCAATATGTTATTTGATACTGAGAGGCTGGAATCAAAATAGTGCTGTTTGTAACTCCATCCACAAGATGCAACATTTGTAAATTCCATTTTGTGACTGTGCTTTTAGATAGTAGCTCAGCTCTGGTTATCACATCCCACACCCCAAACAAAACCATTGCTTTCTACCATTGCATTTAGAAAGGCTGGAAGAAGCGTTAATAGCATCAGGACTCAGCAAAAACAGCAGGTATGAAGTGAATTAAACTGGAGCATTCTGGTGAACATGTATGTTGGTGAGGAAGGGAAGTGAGAAACCTTCTTCCTGATCCCTGCAGGGAGGGAGGGGTTATTTTTGTAACTAAAACCCACAGTTTACAGAACTGCCATTTCTTTTAACTCGACTGCTGTATGAGCCAACAATTTGAAGGCTCAAGTTTCAAAGAGTACCTCTGTTAGCAAGCTCCTCATCCGACGGAGCGGTGATTTTGAATCTTCAAAGACACAGATTCAATACAGAGAAACATTTTACTGGCATTTCAAAGAAAGTTTAGGGCCGCACTATGGTGTAAATGCATGTAGAAAAAACAGGAAGGGCAGTGCTTCCCAACTTGGCAGTTTTCAAGATAACAAGTACATTCTAAGTGGAGATCTCCATGAATAAACATCTTTTCTACATCTAGAGAAGAAACTGCTTACCGCCCAGCCCGGGAGCCGGGAGATTGATTGAATCAATCCTTCTTTCTGTATTGTACTTCTACCCTTTCAGAGAAGACAGCAGGGCACCATTCAGGCTGGCAGCATTTCTCTTCTCTTTTTACTTGTTTGCATTCCGGAACACAACTGCAGGCTCCTGCTTTAAATACGTTCCACCCACGGAGCAATCACTAAGGACCCATCACTGTCATCCCGGGGATAGCCAGTCAAAATAACTCACACATCAAACAGTCCTCTCAAAATCATGGCGTCTTAATCATCTCCAATTAAAGGGCCATGAAGAGGAGGAGGCATGGGCATCCTTCCAACAAAGAGAAAGGTCACTTTGTGAGACCGTGCCTGTTGCATCACTTGGCCAGCAAGGACCAAAAATGTGAGTGGGTCCAGCTATCAGAAGTTCAGTTTTACTCATAAGAAAAATTCCCTGAATTGTTTTCATTCACATAAGCAACAGTATTTTAGAAAACAGAATATTAGGAGTTGGAAGGGACCTTAAAGATCATCTAGCTCCAACTCCCCCTGTCATGGAGGGGGGACCCATGCTTCCCGTAAGACCACATTGCTCAACTCCTAATCCAACCTGGCCATGTCACTCCAAGGGATGGGGCATCCACAGCTCCTCTGGGCAACCCATTCCAGTGTCTCACTACCCTCACAGTAAAGAATTTATTCCTATATTTAGGCTAAATTTCTGCACTTTCAGTTTGTGCCCATTACTCCATGTTCTATCCTCAAATGACCTAAATCCCAAGGCAACACTCAAGAAAGGATATGAATGAGCACAGGCACCACATGGTGTTAAAAATGAACAGTCAGCTGGCTCAGGGAGCTGAGCAAACACACATTTGCACTGGAACTTCACATCAGATGTACCCAGCCAGTAAAAAGCCTCTGATGATTTCATTTGAAACAGGACACAGACAAGCACAACAGGCACACATACAAAATTTATAACCGGAGCATCTGAAGAGCAACAAATCCCAAGGAAACAGAGAATATGAGGGAAATTTCTATGAACTAGTAATGAAGGAGGTTTAGGAAATAGCAATAGGAAATGAAAAATAAAGATGAAGGGGTATAGTGAAAATTAAGAAAGTTTGCAAGAATGAGAGCTGAAATCCTGCCTTTCCTGCAGGCCAAAGGACTTAGGTCATTGACTCCAGCTGAGCCAAGGAGTTCATTGTGAGAGCACTGTTAGGAGTCCAGGCAAGGTTTCATGTAAAATTGAAAGACTTAGTGTATTAAAAGCCCCAAGGAGAGAAAAAGCATTTTAAGATGGAGCAAAGTTCAGCTGTGCTGAGGTTTTTAGGACTAAGAATATAAAAATCTATTACTGACTTCATCTCTATAATCTGCTGACACACTAGAGGGAACTGAGAAGGAAGATCCCTGGATAATTTTGTTTTCCTGGGAACAACACCCAACCAGTGTGTGCTAACATATTTGTACCCTGAATGAAGAGTTGTGAAAAGCAGTGATTTGTATATTTCTGAAGGGCAGGTTGGTGGTTGCATTAGAAAGAAGCAGCCTGGGGAGCAACATAACAACTCTGTTGTGCCTGTGTGGTGTCTGGCTGTGCTCTGCTTTGGCACATTTGCACAAGCAGCTACAAAGGGGTGAACTGGGGGTTTAGACCAAGGGTAAAACTGATGTGGGTCACTGGGAGTGACACCACTGGTGAAGGGCTGGAGTGTCATGAGCCGCTGTGGCTGATGCACTTGATTTATGGATGATGAAGAGCACTGACACATTTTTGTGCAGCCACCAATCTGCAGCAGAAGGAGAGAAAATTCAGAAGAATCTTATACCGATTGTTATAAATGCAATGGCAAATATCGGATTAACAAAGCAACAATTTATTAATAACACTATATCGATCACCAATAAAAGAGAAAACCACAAAATAGGAAAATATCAGCACTGCACTGGGTGGATAGGGGTCTGCACGCCAGGGTACAGGTCGCCCAAATCCACCCCGAACGATTCTCAGTCCACCCTTTTATAGGATTTTTCTGCCCTGAGGCAGTCCAGGTGTCCAGGATGGGCTGAATAGTCCGAATTTCTTTTCGATGGTCTTCTGGGATCTTGTGAAGTCCCATTGTCTCATTCCGGGAGAGCTTTTTCTTATGTCAATTTCATGGGTCAGTCTTATGCTGATTTCATTTTGCTTGTTGAGCCAGAGAGTCGATGAGATCGGCATCGTCGTCAAGGAGGAATTTCTCCTTGCATTGGCGAGGAAGTGATTCTTATCAAGGTTGGCCAGTGTCTTTATCTAGTCTGATGCTTCTCGTCCTGTCTTTGCAACTGAGATTGGCCGGCTGGGGGGGAAACGATTAGCCTTCTACTGGATTTCACAATTTTTATTAACATTATTCCCATTACACATCGGATTATTATTTTATACACCAATTTTTACCCTAAATTTATCACACCGATGAAGATATTTTCCTATATATTTCACAGATATATGAACAAAACAAAAAATCAAACAAAATCACTGGAAGCCTGGCTAACATGCTGGGCTTGAAAAGTTTAACATGTGAGCATTTTACACCTTTCTTTCAGTGTAAAATATGATTTCTGCAAATCTTTGACCTTTATTTTGCTAAGCCAATTTCCTCAGAAAAGAGATGAAGATTTTTCAGTAT
>VWZU01011009.1:47788-65533 GCA_013397095.1 Sterrhoptilus dennistouni
ATAATAAGAAGATAATAATAAAAATGATAGCAACAACAGAAAACTTCTTCACAATAACATAAATTATTTGCCAGATACACATCATGGCTTTTGTTAGATTCACATACTGTGTTGTGGTGCAGACAACGTAATTTTTACTTCAAAAATTTTATGACACATAACAAATATTGTGTTACTTATCAGATAGATTACATGCACTCTGATTCTTTTCGTAATTCTCATGCCAGAATTTTACAACAGATTATTTTTCACTCTATTGATCACAGTATCTCTGATGCATTATGGAAAATTAATTCACATTATGAAGTTACTGTGGTTTGGCCTAAAGTAAAAAGGGGGGGGTTATGACATCTATAAAACATTTTCCTTTCTGTTTAACATAAAATTTTACTGGAAGTTACACTGAACGAAAAGTTTCCCAAGCTAACATAGGTGGTTGGCATGTGATTTATACATAAATTGATGCAGAAAGATTGTTCCTCCTGTGAAAGGTGTGGCTCAAAGAAGAAATTACAAAAGTTTCAGGAAATCTCAGAGCTTTATAAAGAACCTCTATAAATCTTTACACATCCGACATGACTAAAAATAGCATTTTCCTTTTTCTGCTTGTACTCTACCTTTTGTTCTTGGAGCCTCCTCTTTGTCAGAGCAGCCCACCAGGCACATCTTGGTAGGCAGCAGTGGGGGAACACAAAAACTGCAGCCAGGCTGGGACTTGGGACAGACTTAACTGGGACAGAGTTTGGAAGAAAGTTTGGGGGAAAGAGAGCTGAGTGGTGCAACCTTGCTTCTGGGGTGGGAGTGACTGCAGAATGACAGTCTGTGTGATCCAGGAACACTTCTGGGTGAAGTGAAAGTTAATCAAATGGTCTGAAAAATGCACACTGGACCCCATCTGAGGCAGGGATTGGCACATTGGAGCATTGTTTGTCTCTCATCATGATCTTCTTTCTAGCTCTTGGAAGCACAGCAACCTCAAAAATGGTTTCTCTCAAACTTCCAAGTATTACAAGTTAATTTAAACCCATTAGAATATTCAGAATGTTACATTGTTATTGCAAAACCAATGTGCAAATTTAATTACAGTAATACCACTAATATAGAGACAACTTGTCTCCAAAAGCACTAAAAATTGCATATTAAAATAAGAGGCTTTTAAATCCAGCATAAGCAGCTGAAAACAAGTATCCTACCACTATTCCCTCCCTTCCCACCCATGGTACAGTGCAATGCCTATCCTTTCTTCTTCCTGCTCTTGCTCTAATGACTTCCAGCAGATTGCTGGCTTCCTAATAAAATGCATGGAGCCCCTCCTGGGTCTTGAGGAGGCCTGCTTGTTCCATGGATATCTCTGAGGCTTGTCACTGCCCTGCTGTGACCCGAAAAGGTCTCTGCCACTGCTGCAGTGGATCCTGGGTTCCCCCAGCTGAGCACGTCTCAAAGCATGCTTTGCTTCGTCTCCATGATTTTATCTGAATTTATGAAGTAGAGCTAAAACTGGGCAAACAGAGCAGCCAGATGCCCTGCTGCTCAGCCACACCCTCTGAATGAAAGCTACTACATGTTACATACACATAAAAACAGTTATGATTTTTCATTTATTGTGTTTATTCTGTGTGGTGTATTTCCAGTATGCCAAGTCCCAAAGGAAATAATATGGCTGAAACCAAGCAACCCTGACAGCAAGCTCAAACCAAGGAAAAATAAAATAAAATAATTTTTTTTTAGAAAAAGAAGCCACCCACTTACTACTCAGAGAATATTTCTGAAATGGTCACATCATACTCAGTTCTTGGTCATAATCTTCAAGGAGGATACCTTCACTAGCATCCTGAGAATGAAATCATTATGGAAAAATTAAGGACTTAGTAAAGACATTTGAAAGACCCATTATGACATCTCTGATGTTCTGTCCCTGCTGTACAGGGCTCCCTCCCTGTACTCCTCAGGATGCAACTGCACGTTTATCTACTCAATCTAATTAAACACCTTTAAAGCAGTGTTGCAGAGCCTGCATTTATTCTGTATTTACCTACAGCTCAAAAGATTTTCCTTGTGCCTCGTGGCTGTTTGAGGCTATGGGCCCGTGAGCAGTGGGACTGATGTTGCAGGTTGATGGTTAGGGAAGGGCTTGTTGCACCCTCCCTGATCTTGGCCCAGGGCTCTGGCCCTCCTTGGACCTTTCCATAAGTTGATTAAACCATACAAAGAGATTTTCTTTTTTTCTTAAACTGGCAAACTACCTAAAACTGCTTCGGGCATTAAGTTGCTGTACTAGCACTAGTTTTTATTCTCCCTCCATCTTAAATATCTTACTATAAACCTTTTGAGTTTAAATATTGCATCAGCAGTGGGTAAATAGAGCAGCTCTTTGGTGCTGGCAGGGGACCAGGATGAAGTCAGATTTGTACTGTAACAAAACCTGACAGAATTTAGAAGATGATTTAACAGTGGCAACTCTATAACCACTGATGGGGACTGACTGCATGCAAAGGCAGCTGTACCATAGGAGTCAGGACATCTATTTTATTGCTCTTTGGCATACCCATTCTTCAGCTCTTTATGCATCGCCGTTTCTACAGGAGATTATTTCAGAATAAATGCTCTGACTGGAACTAACCATGTGACTGATGTTGCCCCATTCAGGTCTTAACAGAAAAATACTTTCTACTATAAGGGATGATGTGAAATCTGATTTCAAGTTGTCCTCTACTCAGATACACACCATGAAAAGAATTCTACAGTTAAGGTTTGTCTCTGTTTTTCTCTCACAGGGTGATCCTGCTTTGGCTACATTTTAGGGTCCAGCTCTAACAACACCATTCACAGTTTCAGTAAAAACTCCCACCCTTTGCATCTCCTACTCCTGCTGGCCCAACAGGCAGGCACAGTGCTGATATTGCACTTTGCACTTCCTAGCAGCCTTGTGATTTCAGTTTTATTTTTCCCTTGTTCAGGGAAAATGTGGGGTTTTTTTTCCATGGTTTGGGATACTCCAATCCCTCCCAACCTCCAGTTTCTCTAGGAGCCACGGTGGGCATACTGTCAGTAGGTATGTACAGGCCTCCAGATATTTTCAACCAAAGTCCCAGCAGGGAATTGAGCCTTGAAGCTGGCAGCAGGCAGAACAGTGTGACTCACTGTGAAAGGACAGGAGCACGAGGGCAGTTTAAAATAGTTTGTTTCTCTCAAGACTGAGGCCAGCTGTGGTTTCAACCTGAAAAAGACATGTGAACAGATCTTGTTCAGTTTGGACTCTGGGTCTGCATACTGCATGTTTATTTGCTACTTCTCTCTCTCCCAGGCTCTATGTTTTTCTATCCTTTTCCTGGATCTTTCCTTGTTCTCCATTCTCTGTTTCCTTTTAGGCCTGTGTTGGTGCAATGGTTGTGCCTGTATTCCTGGTGATGTGACCCTGCTGCATCCCAAGCCTCCTCCTGGGCAAGATGAAGGTGTGTCCTCCCTCTTACCCCAGAAGGGAATTATGCTGTGGTCTCTCAGGTGAACCTGTGGGGACTCCAGCAAGGATGAGGACTGCAGAGTGTGCTGTATGGATCTAAGTCCTTGTTGGCTAAAATGTTTTCTGATTACAAAAGGAAGTGGCTTCTGTATGAATCACTGTGTCTGTTCTGAAGTATTTTCCCACAGAGGCAGCAGTTGGTAGTTCATCTTGTGTTAAGTGTTATATTTTCTGTTTAATTAATTGGATGTAACTAAAAAAAAAATCCACTGTAAACAAGGTTGAGAAACAGCGTCTTAAAGTTTGTTACTGTATTTATAGAAGTCAGTCAAGCATGCACTGGTAAAATAATAACTGTTTGCTCTGTACATAATCTTCTTATTTTGGATTACATCAGCACTTGCACACATACAATTAAAATACCTGACACACCACAGCTAAAATTCTGCCAAATGCTGAACCCACCCAGGCTCAGATATGTGAGCTATACTCAGGCCTCTCCCAGCTTCTGTTTACCTGATGTTTCAGGCTGATCTAACTACAAAATGTTCAAACTGCAGCAAAATCAGGATGACTGCTTCCTATGCTGGCTGGGGTAAAACCAGTTTATTCTGCAATACACTTGGTTCAAACCCAGAGAAAGGTTTTTAGGAAATTGCACTGTAAACCATGGCATGGAGGTTAGTTTTCAGTGAAGAGCAGGGCTACAGCAAGGCAAAGGACTTTGGAAAAGCAGAGGATGTAATCCATAGGTAGATTCTTGCCACTGGAGGCAGACAGTGACTGGCTAAAACTGGCTAAAACCCAGGCAGAGGTTTGAGGTGGAGAGATGAAATGGTGCCTGGAGTTCTCAGTCACAATTTCAGAGTGAACCAAGCACAAAATTCTATGGGTCTGGTGAGGTGAAACATCTGCCTCCCTGCACTGCTGTCCTGTGACCAAGCATGTGGGGCTGGACACGGTCATCTCAGTGAGCTGCCCCACCGCCTCCAGCATGGTCCTTCAGGAGCAGGCATCAGGGCTTTGGACACCTCTGTTCTCCTGAAAATCAAGAATGCTAGCAGGAGGAAAAGGGAACATGTTTTTTACTCCCTGTACCATCTGTTTCACAGCAAAAAGCACCTCTGTGAATGTAGATCAAGCAAGTGGGTTTATGACTCCCAATGATGTGTTGTTATGTAGCAGTGCTCTTCTCATTCTTCCCTGGATTTCTGACACCCTAATAACTTCTTGCTCTTACTTGCCTGGGCCTCTAGTGGAACTTAAGTGCTTATAGTGCAATTTGTGAACAGGAAGAGGATCTCCTGTGTAATGGAATTTAAGTGTTGTAGGGCTTGGCTGAGTCAGGGCTAGCTCCAGAGTAAGTCGGTGAGATCAGTTCTTCCAGGGTCAGTAACAGAGAGAATGGAGAGAAGAACCAGGCCCACACTTTTTATGGATCTTTTCCTTTTGGCTGAATCTGTTAATGCCAGCAAAATGTGGGGTACTTCAAAAAACCAAAGCCACTATTGTCAACATTATTTAAGGGATAGCAGAAGCCAGGACAGGAGATCACCATTAAGCAACATCCTATCTTGAAAAAAAGTGCATAACAAGGCAGCCTATGATATTGATCCTGGCTTTCTTTCAGAACTTTGAAAATGTTATAAATGCTGACCTTATAAGTGTCGTTCTATGATGTGAGGGAAAGAAGAATTTGAAACTGAAGTTTACAGCCTTGTACTTTCAGCAAGTCATACTGTTGATCACATAAGCATCCAAACATTTATGTTTTATTTATAAATAAACCAAGCCTTTTCCAGCTCACTTCCTGGTAAAAAGGCAGCATTCAAACCACAGAAATCCTTTGTGTCATGTGTACTGCTCATTATTCTGGGAAACTCTGAGAGATGCCTATTGTATACTGAATTCTTTGTTTCAAGCTTCCAGAGGTTCTCCTGGGATGCTTCCCCACAAAGTTACTGTGGCTGTGTTTAACAAGCACTTGAAACCCAGAGCATGTACTTGAGGAAAAATGAGAATATGTAGCAGCATGTTAAGTACTATAGAAAATTGCAGCCTGGCTCAATGCTGAGGGAAGGGAATTTCTGCCATTGTCAGCAGGAAACTTCTGGAGGTCTGAAATAATTAGAGGAATAATAGAAATCTAAGTATGATTTAAGAATGTACATACTTTTCCATTTCAGTATTGAGTACCTGTAAATAGTTTCATTTCAGAGATTCTAGATATTTCAGAGTTCTAGAAATACATATTTATTTGAGAATTGTTGGCAAATAGTAGTGAAATACTGCTTGCTTTGGTGTGATGCAAAATTCTGCCTGTTTAATTACAAAGTTATTTTTGTGAATACCAACCAGCCAGCTTCAGAAAATACTGTTTAACATCCATTGTGACATTAAATTTATGCCCCTTAAGAACAAGAGGAAATACAGAGAAGTTTTATAGAGAGACTCACTGTGTGAAACACCCACAGCAGCACAGTCCATGAAAAATTCTGACCTTCATTTCAGCATTCACTTATCAGTTGGCCTGGAAATCACTGAGGCCTTTGTACATCTTTTTGTTCTGTCTTCAGGCAATACCCTCACATTAAGCAGGAGGGTCCGTATCTCGTCTGTGGTTGTCTAGAAATCTCACTGTACAATTTGCTCAGGTTCAGAAGCAAACACCAGTGACTGCATATGATAATTGCTGTGCCTGCAGTCTTTTATTGACTCATTTTAACAGCAGGAATTGCATCATTTGTAAAGACCAGTGACTTTCCCCTCCTTTTAGAATTCTCATTAAGAGTTCAATGACTTAGAGTCCACCACTTTCACAACTCCTACAAATGCATTAACACTGTATTTATAATGTGTTACATGGGAAAATTATGAGACTGTTTCTAGACTGGCAATGGAAACATTTGTCACAGAATAGCAGTATGATTTGGGGACCAATCTGGAACATCAGCTCCAGCAAACCAGCCACCTCAACATCTTGTCAACAGATCCAAGCTATTTGAGCCTGATTTATTTCTGTCTTCTGCTACTTCATTGCCATTTGCTTTTCCACCAAGATTCGTGCACTGATTGTTTCTTTCTGCAGTACCTGACACACAGATGCTCACATTTTTCTCGTCTTGATGATGTTTCTATGTGAAGCAAGAAACACTAAATGTTTTCAAGCACATTGCTTTGGTATTTAATTTTCACCACTGCAGAAATTAATATAGGACACTGTTACAAAGTCTTGTGCTTTCCAAAAGATATTGTGCAAGGATGGAGAGTTGGGTAACAAGCTGAAGTAAACTTATGTGATGAGTGTTTAGCTTCCTCCTCAATGGCCTTTACAGTTCATGTGTATTTTGGAGCATTACTGAAATGTACATTATGAAGAGAGAATAATGATATATGGCTTCATTTACTGGATTTAGCTGTACATCTTTTTTGCGTCTAGAGATTTTTGTTACTCGGTAAAAAGAGATCTAACTTCACACTTCATATGATGGCTTATTGACAACCTTTCTGCTGAAACTTTATTTTTACTGACTTTTCAGACTGACAGCTTCATAAGAATGACACTTCATAAGAATGAGGTGATGAGTTATTTAACTGTGTCAGCTATTATCAGAATGAAATCAATGGTGAAATAGTGAGAATCAATAGGCAGAAATAGTGGCTATTAACCTAATGTATATCTGAAATTTGCATCCCAACTTTCCTTTTAATGGTACCCAAGAACCTGGGTTCAAATTTGGATACACTTCAGTTACAGAATAAATATTCTTATTCTGTCTGAAGAACTCCAGTCCTGTCCCTTCAAGAAAACGCTTATGATCTCAGAGGAAAAGCTTTAAGATTATAACAGAGAGAAGGACTGACTTCAAAAGGATTTTGTACAGAGGTAGGAAATAACCATTACCCTTTCTTTCTAATATTCTGTGTACGTTTAGTGCTAACTGTAAAATTGTTTTCCTGCAGTTAAAAGCTGAATAAAATTCCCAGTGAAATAAGTCAACAACCACCAGAGTGTCAAATCCAAAGAAGTAAAAGTAAATATTATTTCTTCCTGTCCAGGTCAGAGTATTTTACTTCTAAGATAAGCTGCTTAAGACCCTTATTCTTATTCATAATATTCCCCAAGGAATACCCTTTCAAGTACATTTTCAGCTATTTAATTCAGAGGGAAACATCATGCATAGCTTAGAGCTGATGCACATTTCCCTTGCTGGTTTCCTGCAAGTCTCTCAGTTCCTTCAGGGATCGTTCAAGTCACAGCATATTCCATCCCTGCATCATTAATCACACAGATAATAAGGAAGCATATTCTATTTGAATAAACCGATCTTTATCTGAATGGGAATCTGTCTGAAATGTATTTAATGACAAATTCCAAGCACTCACTGAAGTGTTTGCTACCCAGCAAAGCACTCAAGTATACATGCAGGGAAAAGATTTTCTTAAACTCTGTTTAACTATGATTGACTAAGGCATGAATTTTTTTTTCCCCTGAAAAGGATATGATACCAATGGGTTCAAATGTCAGATCTGCCTCCAAACAGGTGCCTGACATCCTTTCCAGGTTTTCTGACTTTTAAACCAAATTCTTAGAGTGCTGCCAGTGCACTAGAATGTGTTGTGATAGGAAACAGTCTGGCAGCAATTTAGCTTTAAGCCTAACAAAAGCAGGAAGCCGGGAACACAGACACCATATATTCCTAGGCCTGCCAAAGCATTCTTCCGGAGATTTGCTGGTGAACAGCAGGGGACTGTGGTCAAATACATGGATAAATGACGTCTGAGGGGAAAATTAATGTTGCTTGTAACAGGAGATAACCCCCTCTCTTTTAAAATACAGACCATTACCATGAATTTAGCCAGTTACTTTTGTAGATGTGTTTCCAGACAGCACTTGTGTTTAGCATCCCAGCACTGAATTATTCCCTCTTTGCCTTCCTGGCATGCAAATGGAATCTGTTTCACTGCTTTTGCTGATTAGATAACGAAACAGACTCTAATGAACATTATGAAGCTAAAGGCTATTTGTCAGAGCTGGTTGAAATCTTTCCAATGAATATTTCAACAGGGTTTAATCTAAGATCCCCTTTCATAAAATATTCACAAACAATGTAATTCTTCAAAAGGATATATTGTGAAAGTATCCTAGCAAAAAGAAATTCTTAAAGATTAAGAAAGAAGTCTAATACCTTGGGGTTTTTTTAAATCTTTCCCTTTTCTAATTCTCTCTTTCCTGTTCAATTTCCTCCTTATTCCTGCTAGAAAATGTGTTTAAAATATGCAACTGCTTATTGCCAAATGTAAAAAAAACCAGACAAAGCAGTCTCTGAATTGAAGTTGACAAAAAAGAATCAAAACTGTCCTGCCATGTAGTTTACCTTCTTCTTTTACTTTCTTGTGCCTCAAAGAAAAAAAAAACTATTTCAAATCAAAGCTGGTTTTTCTCCTCAAAAGACTAACACTAAGATACTGTTAAAATATAATTAATTTTCTCATGAACAATTACAATACTTACAGAAATTTAAAGAAAATAAGAAATAAGAAATAGAAAAAGATATCCCTCTGCTGTTCACTGTAACTCACAAGGTCCTGACAACAGAGGAGGCTTTCCATGAGGGCAAACCCTACCCTTCAAATACAGGGATCCAGTAAACACAGGGTTATACCCAAGCCTCTGCCTGGATCCTTGCCTCCATCTATTGGCTTATGCTGAGTAACCAAAGAAGTCACATTTAGGTCTAAAAAAGTAAAAATATGCTAGCTAGACAAATGAAGATGCAAGGAAATATCTGAAAGTATTTATCAGCTGAGTTTTAACAATCTCCAAGGAGAGAAATTTCATGCTTTTCTGGTAATGTGTCCCAGTGCTTAATCACTCTCATTATGAGGATTTCTTGTTCCTTTAAATCCAATTTTCATTTGGATATTTGGTTTTTTGCCCATTGTGCCCTGGCTGTGCACTTCTGCGAAGGTCCTGCTCTGCCTTTTCTATAACTTTACTTTTCGTAGGGTTATATTAGAACTTTGTTTTCTTCAGGATGAGCACTGAAAATAATTCTCTTCAGTATGTACACTTCTATACACTAATATTCTTTAAAGATCAAAGAATAAAATTTTGTATGTTTCATGATCCCATTTTTTAATTAATTGAAAAGTTTCTTGTATAAACTCTTGAGTCTTCTTAAAAAAAAATAATTCAGAGTAGCATTTTTATTTCTCTTTTCCTCTCTGCCTCTCACATTTATCGGAAACACATATGGTGAGATGAAATTCTCTTGTAATACTGAAGATTTCTCAGCTCCAGTTAGAGTTTTTTAAACCCTTTCTTTTTCATTTTGATAGATAGAGACATTTTTTCTGCTTTGTCATCTTGGTTCACATTTTTTTTTGCCAAGGGATGTGGGCTTTTTTCAGGGCCTGTTCCACATTCAGTACTTGAAGTAGGTAGGAAGTGGTGTGGCTTAATCACTAAACACAGACTGCTGCCCACAGCCTCTCTGTACCTTTGACATCAGTCTGGAATCCATCTGAAGGATGAGAGATCTGCTAGTCCTGGGCTGCTAGCCTAGAAGTGGAGGAGTCAGCACTTCTAGAAGTGTTTCAAGAGGCCCCTGGATGTGGCACATGGGTTTGGGGTGATTATCGTGGAATAGATGATCCTAAGAGTCTTTTCTAGCACCAATGATTCTGTGATTCTATGGGGAAAAAAAAAAAAATATATATATATATATATGTTTGCTTAAGTTACTCCTGCAGACAATGTTTTGGTTTCAGAACTCCCTAACAAACTTTCTGCATGTCATGCTGGCTGTTTCATGGAGTCTTGGTTTCTTCCTTAGCCTCCACATACAGACCAAAAATTGACACATTTCTCTACCACACACTGCTAGAGCTCAGAAACAGTCATGAGGTTTCTGGGAAGCACAGGTATTGGAGTAATGTTGGAAAGGAACAAAAGGAGAAAGGAAAGGACCTGACTCTTCCCTTTCTATGCCAGAAACCCCAGGATTAATCCTGCTTAATTGTAAAGCAGCTGAGCTTTCAAAAATTGATTTTATTCAAAGCTATTCTTGAACCATGAGACTTGTGTGAGTGTTCTGAGCTGTACACAAATTCAGACCCAGCACCAGTCTTTAAATGCATGGCTAAAGCTGGTCTTGGAGAACAGAAAAGCCTAAGCTTGTGTTTTAACAATTATAAATATGCAACACAAGGGGGAAAAAAAAGAAAAAGTTAAATTATTTATGATGATGACATGGAAGTGTCTTCTTTGTGTATTTTCTTGGGGATAAGGTCCATGTATGGGTATGGAACCTAATGATACCAGTAAGCAGTGGACTGGAGCATCTGACTTAGTTCCCCTTGAAGGAAATCTGATTAACATATGAACAACTTGGAGGAAAAACACAGCACATGGCAAATAATAAAACAAAATATCCTCAAACCAAATTGCTAATACAGACACTGGCTGAAAGATGTGTAAACACATTAGGTACTACTGTCTTTCCTGACGAGTTTTGTGAGCAAATGCTTTCCTTGGAAACTGCTACAGTCACATTTCTAAAAGGAAAACTCTGCAGCTTTCAATTTCCAGCCAGAAATACGCATTTGCCAGGAAACAAATATGTAGGAGAGCAACACGTTTTAGTTAAAAACTTGCAGAAGCTTGAAAGAAAGAGGTCTTGGAGCATGACAGCTCCAGTCCTGCCTTCTTTGGTCACAGAGACTGGAACTGTGGCATTTTTGTGAACATAAAACATGAAATGAACCAACCCATTAGCGAACAAATCTTTGGGCCGACTTAAATAAAACCAACTTATGTCACAAGCCCTTGTAAGTGTAGAAGGAAATAAGGAGAGATTCTCTTGTTCTCTACTGCTGTGTATGTTTTGGGCAATACAGAATTAACTGCAGTTATTGAAGATAATTCCTTAGACATACGAAAAATAGTAACCCTGGTTTTGTGAATAAGAAAAAGCAGCAGCCTCCATTGACCAACCAACACCATCTATCTGGACTTCTGTAAGGCTTTTGACATGGTCCCAAGGAACAGCCTTATCTCTAAATTGCAGACACATGGATTTGAAGGATGGACTGTTTGGTGGATAAGGAAGTTTGGATGGGCACAGCCAGAGAGTTGTGGCCAATGGCTGTATGTCCAGGTGGGGTGTTGTGATGACTGGTGTCCCTCAGGGCTGTCTTGGGACTGGTGCCTTTTTTTATCAATGACACAGGCAGTGGGATCAAGCACACCCTCAGCAAGTTTGCAGATGACACCAAAGTGACATGTGCAACTGGCAACAGAAGAACAAGACACAATGCAGAAGGACCTGGACAAGCTTAAGGAATGGGCTAACAAGAACTTTATGAAATTTTGCAAGGCCAAGTGCAAAGTGCTGGACCTGGGTTGGGGCAATTCCAGACATGAGCACAGACTGGAGAAGTCACTGAGAGCAGCCCTGCTCAGCAGGACTTTGGGGTGCTGGTGGGTGAGAGGCTGGACATCATCCAGCGATGGGCACTCACAGCCCAGAGGGCCAGCATCCATCCAGTGCATCCATGTACAGCAGGCCAAGGGAGGGGATTCTGCCCTCTGTTCTGTCCCTGTGAGACCCTGCCCAGAGTGCTGTATCCAGCTCTGGGGCTGCCAATATGAGAAGGGCAGAGATGAAGCCACCAAGATGATCAGAGAATTGGGGCATTTCTCATATGAAGACAGGCTGAGAGATTTGAGATTGTTCAGCCTGGAGGAGGGGAGACTCTGAGGGCACCTTGTTGAGGTCTTTCAGTACTTGAAGGGGGCTTATGAAAAAAGGGAGAGGAACTTTTTACATGGGCAGATAGTGATAAAACAAAGGCAATTTTTTTTAAATTGAAAGAGGAGAGATTTGGATTAGATACTAGGAAGAAAATCTTTACTTAAAAGATGATGAGGGAATGGAACATGTTGCCCAGAGAAGCTGTGGATTCCCCATCCCTAGAAATATTCAAAGGCAGGTTGGACGGGGCCCTGAACAGCCTGACCTAGTGTGTGGCATCCCTGCCAGTGGTGGTGAAACAGGAAATGGGTGATATTTAAGGTCCCTTCCAGATGAAACTGTTCTGGTGGTGTGGTTTTGGTTTTATCAGTTTTATGTATGTATTTGTTCCTTGTTTTATATTATTTTTTATAAGTTGTAATGATTTGCTCCATGTCACCCATACCCAAACCTTCTTGGTTTTACCCCATCCCTAGTTATGTGTCAATCATAAGTTATACAGCCCCTGGGTCTTGTCTATCACTTTGGGGTCTCTCCCAGAAGTCTAGAAAGTTCCAGTGAGGGCCTCGAGTGATTGGACAAGACTTTGGCTGTCTCCCCATCTGAGTAATTGATTTGTTATAATATGTGTCATTTGCCTGCAGACCCATACCCACATGATCCCTGATTTGTCCTCAGTTAAACCCATCCCTGAGTTCCTCACCCCAATAAAAGATGTTGCTTTGGGGGGTTTCCTACTTTTTCCCGCTGCTTCTGCCAAGGGGTCACTTCTGCTGAGGGGTGTCTGCTGAGGCAGATACCCTGCACTGAGATTATCCCCACTGGGGGATGAATAAAGCCAGCAGTTAAACCTGAGCAGACTCCCTTTTTCCTTCCTGCTGTTGTTGCTTGACCCCTTTGGGCAAACCAGAACCCAAGGGATGGGTGAGGTTCATCCTGCTACCAAGCCGTGCCCTTTACTGTCGAGGTGTCAGGGCTGAGGCAGAGAGACACTGACACCTCTACAGTCCACGATTCTCTGATCTCTCAGGGAAGATTTGCAGACACACTTAGCCATGTATCCCCACTATGCTAGATTTCATAAAATCTAAGATTACCTCAGCACCTTGGAGACTCTTTTGTGAAGATAAGAAATCAGTGAATTCAGATGGAGAGAATGCTGCTAACTTCCAGCTGGTCACCTGCCAGGTTTGACACATCTCGTTCTTGCAAGGCATCCACACTGTAAACTGCTGCTACCTGTGTGAAACACTCCAATACCAACTGCATCACAAAGGTGAGAGCTTTACAAGAGCATTGGATGATATCCACTCCTCTACCTAGGATTATCTTTGCTATTACATTGTAAATATATTCTGATTATGAGTAGCATGAACCTCTCCTGATGTGGCTTCTGTGTTACGAGCGAGATGTTTCTCTGTGCATCCTCTAAAGCACAGAATACAAGCCAAGTGTTTCAGAAGCATATTCATTGCTTCACACTGGGAATTGTCACAGTAAAGTATTAAATACAGTCAGGCTGAAATAATAGCTACTCTAAAGGGTTCCATTGTGCTATCAATCAAATACAGATGGACCAATTAATATTATGCAAACTCAATATCTAGCCAGAAAAATTTCTAGGAGCTAGGGTCACAATAGAAACTGCCTCCCCGAAAATAAAGGATAATTAGGCTAAAAGGGTTTAAAGTCTCCCAAAGAAAAAATGTAATTGTCAATTTAAAATACAGTTTCATTGCAAGCTCTTAAAGTTTGGGGTTTTTTTTAGTAAAAATATTTGGGACTCCTAATGAGCCTAGTTAAGACATGTATTTGTTGGTCATTGTAAAGAAATTGTTTGATGTGCAAAAATAAAAAACCAGGAAGGAGGTCCAACACAGTCATACAACTACACAGTTTAAAAATTCTAGTATAATTCAGGATTCATGTACCTTTTTCAGATCTTAATAGAACCTAGAAATCTCCACTATGATATCTTCCTTGGTTGTTATCAAATTCTGTACATGCTACCTCTTAAGTTTAACTAAAAATATGGCATGAAAAGTAAACTTCTTCCTCCAAGGCAAGTTGAACACTGGATGCATGTAATAGGTCTTCAGATGAACAAATAATCCTGAGCTCGTTTATAGCACTAGTGAAGAGAAACTCATTTTAGACATGATTCACCATGGCCACCTTAGGAAGCAACTTGAATCCAAAACTTGTCTCTTTCTACTTTATCATTTATTGCTATCAATACAGGGTTATTAGCTCAAACCATGCAAAAATGAGATAATTTCCATCAACTACACTGAGACTAGCTCTATAGGTTAGAGGATTGTCTTGTGGGTCTAATCCCTATATTCAGACTCCCAACCCATTCACTTATGAGTTGGATTTGATGATCCTTCCAGTTCAGACTGTTCTATGAATCTGTGTCACCAGAGGTTCAAAAGAATTATATCAAGCCTTGAAAAAACACATCTTAAAATAAGAAGCATTAACTATTTACTCATGGATTTACTTTCTCTTTCTATTATCTAGAAAATATTCCTTAAGTCTCTTGACCTGATTTCCGTAGGTGCTTGTTTGTTCAGCTAGCTCTGACATGTAGGAATAACAGCCACTGGATCACAGAATGATAGAATGGTTTGAGTTGTACGGGATTGTAAAGATCTTATCATTCCAACTCCCCTTCCAGGCAGAGACACTTCCCTCCTACTAAACCATGTTGCTCAAAGCCCTACCCAGTGGGGCCTTGAACACTCCAGGGGTGAGGCATCCACAAATTCTTTGGGCAACCAGTTCCAGTGTCTCACCACCTTCACAGTAAAGAATTTCTTCCTAAAAATAATCTGAATCTTTCCTCTTTCAGTTTAAAGCTGTTGCCCCTTGTCCTGTAAATTACCTAAACAGGAAATTTATCAAAAAAATATATCAAAATATATCAATATAACAGAAATCTCTCCATGAAATATATCAAAAATCTCTCCATGGAACAAAAACTAGAAATAAGCCATCTTCATGAGTACAGCATTATAAGTACAAACTATATCTGGTATTATCAGATGGAAGCCTTAGCATCTGCCCCAGTAACAAGGAGGAACTTGCCCCAGAGTGGCTCACAGACCACTTAATCTAGTCACCAGTGGGTCCCACTTGACACCTGCTAGTGATCCCACACCCACTTGCCCCAGTTGCTGGCCCCATGGACACACAAGCCCAATGACCAGGACTCTGGCTCCAGCTGCTCATGCTCAGATCCCCATTCACACAAACACACAAACACACACACAGAGTAAATTGAAACAGCACCATGTGCCTCTGGTGATGCTAAAGCACTGACAAATAGCAAAACTTTGCATAGACTGTTCAAATCTAGACACTAAAATACCTAAATTCCCTGTGTTAGTAAAACACTACAACTGAGGAACAGGTGGCTGGAATTGCCTTTTTAATGTGTTTAATTCCCAAGCAGATGGAGTGTTAGATGCATAAAAAGGTGAGTTACTTAAAATGAATTATTATTTGGCCATATTCTAATCACAGCCTGTGGAATTCAACACAGGCTATTATTATCATCTTTACAACTGGTAATACTGTGGCTACTCTACCAAATGAACAAGATATTCAAGCCTGCCACAAGAGCTGTAAGAACCTGGCCCTTGATATCAGTGAGCATCAGCACCACGGGTAGGCTGACTGCCCTTTCCCTGCCTTTCCTGCAAATCCACATTCTTCTTTTGCTGCTCAGCAAAACAATAAAAACAATCTGTTTACAAAGTGTAACAACCCCTTTTGAGATATTCATGCAGAGTGGTGATAAAACTACTTGAGAAAGAAGAGTAAGAAAAGCTCAGTAATTTGCTTGATTTATTTTTTTAAGTAGGGCCTGTTTCTCTATGGTGCATCAAGGAAACAGAAATCTTATTCCCTATGAAAATGTTTCAATAAAACAGCCTATTTGTTCTGTGTATGTCTCACTCTGCGGCACAGGAAAGGAAAAATTTATGGATGTGTAGACCTCAGTATTGCAATCAGACAAAGAGCCTCTGAAAATGATGTGACCTTGCCCTTCACTTCCCTCCACTGCAGCAAATATTCCCAAAACAACACACCACAGCTGCTCTAAGGTGTGCTCAGCTGCTTGACCAAGTGTCCCTCTAGAAATGGTGATGAGAACAGCCAGTAATACATGCTGCAAACACTAAATTCAAGAAAGAAGCAGCTACATGGTCCTGCCTATGCCAGTATTGGGCTGAGCTGTGTCTTTTCTTTGGGAATCTGCCAGTTACATTCCACAGTCTTAGGAGTAGAGAGAGAGATTCTAATAAAACACTTCAGTCTCTTTCTCAATCAGTTTTATAAACTGCCTCCTTGAAGGATTTTGAGAATGTATACACTCAATCTGGCTACATGCCAACAGTGGGTGGATTCCCAGCTAGACTCATCAGGGCTATAATCATTCAAACTATTCCAAATAACCATAATGCTGCTCTTGAATTTTCATCTATTGTCATGAAATTGCTTTTTCTTTACACAGGTTTGTAAAGCACACAAGGGCCAACACCCTTCTTAATACTTTGTCCTTCTAAGTAGAGTAATCATCTTCTATTGTCCGTTTTAATGCTTTCTTCTGGCATTAGCAATATGCAAATATTGGGCTGAAGATTACCGTGTTCTATTTTTGCTGGCTATTTTCCTGAGAAAAGTATTCTATTTATGGCACATGTTGACACAGCTGATTCCAATTTTCCTTCCAGGGGAAACCTGCCATACTGCTGCATGTAAAAGCAATCATGCCAGGGCTTTGTTTCAGAGAGCACCCCAGCTTATGGGCCCTCTCTGCTGTCTGGGGAGGCAATCTTTGTTTCATTTGCCAGTTTGTCCTCAGCTTTCTCAGCAGATGTCCCCAGAACCATCCCTGGGGTCATGGCCAAGGATAATACTGTGAGAGAGACAATGCTTCTCCAGCTTAAGGACTGGTTCTCCACCCACTATTCTGGAATAGGAGTCCACACATGGAGTTAATCAGGGGTAAGTCCCTACACAGACAAACCATTATTTAACACACTCCTCTGAAGGATGCTAAAGCTTCTAACCACATCCTGGGTACTAGATGTTGATCACAGAATCCCTCAGCACTGTGTCTTTGTGCTGCAATCTATACCTGAGCCTTCAATCTATACCTGAGCCTTCAATCTTTGCAAAGATCGAAGAGTCCATACCTGCAGTTCTGCTAATAACTTCTTAATTAAGAATTTTTACAATTATTAAAAATGTGATAGCTGTCGTAATTCACCAACACACTTTAAAAGCCTTTGAAAATAACTAATTCTTCTCCACAGTACTATTGTAAAGCAAGTTATTAAAATGTCTCATAGTGTAAAGGTTTCACACCTACATCCAACATCCAATAATTGCATGTGTACATCAGGAAAATCTGCATTATTTTTCTCTAAATAGCTGAGCTGACACAACACTGAGCAACTGAGCTGCCTTTTTTTTTTTTTTTTTTTTTTTTTTTTTTTTTTTTTTTTTTTTGTG
>VWZU01011009.1:65552-78790 GCA_013397095.1 Sterrhoptilus dennistouni
TTTATGGGAAGCAATGGGGAAAATGATTCAATGTGATGACCCTCTGAATTCCTGTGGGACTCCGTGTTGAAAGCATACTTTTTTATTACTTTCCCATTTTTGGACAAAATTAAAGGCAAAGATCCAGGTTCAATTCCCAGTTACTGCTGTGTAAAACTGGAATAGCCCCACCAAAACTGTGGGTATTAAACTAGATTAATGCTACTTTGAGAGCAGACTTAGGAGACAGCAGACTTTGTGGTCAGTGCTTGACTATAAAGCTTTTTGACTAGAGGCTTTTGCAATCATGTTCCCCAGAATTCTTTCCAAATGAACTTCAGAAGTCACTTTGACAATGCTGCATTTTTCTTTAAAAAAAAAAATCTTTAATTTGATTAGTAAGCAAATGCACTTGTAATCTTACAAGTACGAAGGAGAATAAAACTAGAGTAAGGAACCAGCAAGTCTGAGTTACTTTCATTTACTCCCTTGTATTTACTTAGGGTTGTAATTGGATGGTCCCAGTTTCTTTAGTGAGGCAAAGGCTGGCACAAAAGGCTGAGTGTAAGAGGGGATATAATGGGTTGTCCTGTACAGACTGGGTGTCTGTCACCCATTTGACTGACCAGAATGGAGACAACCATGTACATCATCATTTACTGTGTTTGCAGCCCTGGTACCAGCTATAGGACAAGCAATAATTAATGTTGTTTTGGGATGATAAATCATCCAACTGTACACCACTGTGCATTAATCACCTACCCACAGTCACAGGGCTGTAGATGCAATGTCTATTTGTGTGTTCTTATGCCTTTGCACCAGCAAGAGCTGTATTCAGTAGCAAACTGCTCCTCTCCCAGGTGCTGGCAGAGGAAATATCATGCTGCCTAAGGATAAAAGCATCCCAAGGACTGTAGCCCAGCTGCTGATGCTCATCACAAAGTGCTCCATGTATGTTCTGTTGGAGCATTGTACAGCAACTGTCACAATGGAAGGAGCTGGATGTGTTATTGTTTTATTTTTTGTGGTCTTCAGACAGAATAGGATAGGAAAATGGTGAATCCCATTGGGGTTTTTAAACCTCACAAGTAAGAACCCAGCTGCAGGTTTGATTTCTACTGCTGTGACAGTCAGAATTCCTCACATTTTTGAGCTGTCAAAAGCACTCCAGAGTTTATTTATACATTCCTTTCATTATTGCCCCCTCTCTCACACACAAGTACTCCCAGATCCTGTGAGGCTATCTTTAAACTTGCAGGCAGTTTGGATACTTACTGAGAATCACCAGTTACATTAATTTTAATCTCAAGTCTAAAAAAACCCAACAAAACACTGTGAACCAAACTTTAGCATATCATATGGTATGAAAAATCTGTGAATATCTGTACAGTCTGGAGACTTGTGACTTTTAAAAGCTTGAGATGTGAAACATAAGCTTTTTCTGAAAGTTTCACTGTTATCCCAGTCAGTATCCCACTATGCAGTACCACCCTGCCAGTGGAAATGCCAGATGAATAAATTATGGGAAAGATTGGAGAATATCTCCAAGGTAGAAAATGTTCTATTGAACATGCATCACAATGTCCACACCAGCCCCAGTATTTAGATGTGGAGGAAAAGGGCAGTAATATCTATTGTGAAATATCCTATTGTGAAATATCCATCTTTATTCAGCAATCACCTCTACTCTTGGGTAACAAACACGTTATTAAAGGTGCAGACCAAACCAGATATTGAGCTGTGCAACTAGACAGAGCTGAGTGAACTTTTGCATGTTTATATAATTTAAATTTGAGTAAGTCTTTTATTCTCCATATATTCTAGCTTAGGTGCTATATTTGAGTCCTGATGTGGGTTTTTCTAGCAAACATTCAAAAATTAACATGTACAGGGTATATTTTCAGCGTGACATATGACTAAGTGATTACATTTAATTGTCTATGCTTAAAATCTACTTTTTAAAGAGCACTGAGCATATCATCATCATCATGAGGATGATATCCACATCCAAGCTTCTTTGGAGCCTATTCTATATTAAGGACATTGTCTTAGATTCTTGCTTCACTGCCAGGCTCCATCCAGCTCACATCTCCTGGGTGGGAACAGCTAATTTCTACATGTATTTTAATCTGAAATGTTGATGTACGGACTCATAATTTTAAATTCTTTGCTGTGAACTCAGTTTATTTCACCATTTATTTTTCCTCACTGGGGAAATCTACACTCACATGCAACATCCGTCACCTATTGACTTCTTGGGAACAAAGGCTGATGTCATTACAGTTTCCACCCAAGTGTCAAGCTGCCAGCCTGCTTGTGCCTGTCTCCTACCTACACCTCATTTTCTTTTTTATGAGAGTGATCTGTTCTGTGCCTCACTGGAGGAAGTGGGATAAATCCTTTGCCTAGAGCTAACACAGCTACAGCCTGTGCAATTCTTTCCCAGAGACTGGCTGCCATGGCCCCAGCTAGTATGACACAGTGTGTTACTTCAGGCAAGGTGAGTGAAGCATCCTACTGCAGCTGATTTATGCTAATTGCTGATGGCAGATTGGCAGGAAACTGGCTAAATGATAAAGCCTGAATTAAAAAAAAAATGTAATTAAAAGGAGATAGTTAAGTCCATCAGCCACTTCAGTTTTGCTTGCAAGGCAAGAAGCTCCTTCAAACCCTCATTAGGGTACAGTTCTAAGTGTTTGCTCTTGCTACAGAAGCAAATCTGTGTGCTACAAGTGCTGCAAGTCTGTGCTTTACTCTTGTCTGGGATTGCCCTGACCCAGGTGCAGCACCTTGGTTTTTTTTAAACCGAATGAGGTTCCCATAAGCCTACTTCTTGAGCTTGTCCAGGTCCCTCTGGCTGGTATCCCATCCTTCAGGTGTGTCAAGAGCACCTCCCAGTCTTAGGTCATCTGCAAACTTGCTTGGGGATGCACTTTGTCTATGTCATTGATGAAGATGTTAAATAACTCTGGTCCCAGCACAGACTCCTGAGAGCACCACTTGTCACTGACTGAAACTCTGAGTCCTTGACCATGACCCTCTAGATGTGACTGCACAGCCAATTTCTTATCTGAAGAACATTCCACACATGGAATCCATCTCTCTCCAATTTAGAGAGTAGGATGCTGTGAGGGACCATGTCAAAGGCTTTACAGAAATTCAGGACATCCACAGCCCTTCCCTTGTCCACTGATGCAGTCAGTCTACCACAGAAGGCCACTGGGTTGGTCAGGCAGGACTCACCCTTGGTGAAGCTGTGCTGGTGTCTCAAATCATCTCCTTGTCCTCCATGTGCCTTGGCACAGCTTCTGGGAGGAGTTGTTGCATGATATACCCAGGGACAGAAGTGAGACTGACAAGTCAGTAACTCCCACCGACTCAAGAGGTGTGGAAAGAGATATTACCCTTGAAGAGTGAGACAAAATGTTGTTAAGTACCTCAGCCTTCTTCTCATCTGTCATTACATGTTTCCCAGCCTTGTTTATTGGGGTGGTATATCTTCTTTGTCCTTTGTCCTTCATTTTCTGGTTAACACACCATAGAATCCCTTTTTGGTGTTCCTTGCATCACTTGCCAGCTTCAGCTTCATCTTGGCCTTTCTCACCCCGTCCCTACACAATTGAACTTCATTTACTTCTTATTTACTTCTTTCCCTTTAGTATTTCCAGCAGGTCTCTGCTCAGCCATGCTGGTCTCTTGCCTTCCTTGCCCATATTCTTGCTCCTGGGGTTTGTTAGGCACACTGTGGAAGACTTCCTTAAAGAGTTGTTCCACTTCCTTGGCCCTAAGGGCAGTGTCCCAGGGGAAACCCTTCACTATCTCCTTGAAGAGCTAGAAATTTTCTTAGGTGAAGTTCTGAATCCTAACTTTGTTCCTTACCTGATCCATATCCCTCAGGAGTGCAGATTCCAGCAGTGCATGATCACTGCAGCCCAGCCTGCCTCCAATCTTGTCTTTTGGCATCTATGGTGATTTAAATTTTGATAGTACTTTCTGAAATCATAGGTTTGTTTTCTTTGCTTTCCTGGTCAAATTTCCAGTTAGACAGCATGCTGCCAGCTGTACTTTATGCGCAGTTTTCAAAAGATTGGAATCTTTTCCTTCATTTCTGCTTCTCCCAGACCGAACCAGTTCCAGTATTTGCTCAGTACCATCTCAGAGCTGTTTATGGTATTTGAGGATGACAGTAATCACATTGCAGTCTTACTTGCAACTTTTTATTCTGCAGCGGTGGTACAACTTCAATACAAACCAAACTTTCTCTCATATTGGCCCTTCAGGTGCCTTCATATATCTTGTTCACCTCCAACAAAACTTTCTGCACCACTGATTATTAGAATATTTTATTGTGGTTGTCCTTATTGCATCCAAAACTCGATGGCAGGGCATACAGTTGCAAATAAAGGGAATTACACTGTTGGGCAGGTCAGTAGAGGGGGACATGAATAAGTGTGTGATGTTGCAAAGCCACTTGCTGAGCTGAAAGTGGCCCTGTTGAGCCAGAGCAAGATGGTCTGGGAATAAAGAAGCGTATTTCCTCTCATGTTCCTTACTTGAGATGGTTTCTTCAGTATCTAAGTGTTTGGATTTGAAGATTTTAGAGCTGAGTTCACATCCCACCCCTTAACCGGCCCCAGGCCCACAGAGGCAGCTTAACATCCTTCTAGTACATCATAAATGGGTCTCACACTCCAAGAAATGTCCCAGGGTCTCATCAGCTTGGCCTGAAGTTTACAGACTTCATGATTGATTATGAAGTGGTTTTGTTGCTCAAATTATGTTGCAGTCTGAGGGGTGCTGATCCTGTCAAAAGCTAATTATAATTTTCTGAAGTTCACAAAGGAAATGGAGTTTTAAAAAATGATAGTTTGTAGATGCTACTCGTGTAACAGTATCAACAGACATCAACTATTACATCATTACAAGTTTCTACCACTATGTCCAGATTTCATGTTTTCATGTTTTTGCTTACAGACACTCAACAGTGACCTTTTCCCATTACTTTTTTGGTGCTTGCCATTTTTCTGCTGCTATTATCCTTCCTGTTTTCTCTTGAGGCATTAGGTTATCTACACTTGACTTCATATTATTTCCTCCCTATCCACTCTATGCTTATCTTAGTTGTTTTTTCCTTCCTCTTACTTTTTCTACCAGCTTCCTATGTATATCTATATATTCCTGGGGTTTTTCCACACTTCAGGAAGTTGCCTCCTCAGAAACCTCTCATATTTGGACATTGTGATGTGAGTGTGGTTCATTGAAAACATTCAGAAACAAGAACATTTTCAGCCTCAAAAACAATGTTCTTATTTGATTATTACAACCGCTGCATTTGCCCCCTACTTCGACCATATTTTAACCTAAAACAGAATATCAGGTCCCTGACTCAGTGCAGCGCATGGGAAGAAGCAGGGCAAGAGGAAAGCAAAGCCATCAGTAGGGGTGGCAGTGTCTCTCTGGCCAGGTCTAAGCCAGCAGGGACAGCTGAGGCCAGCCTAAACTGATAATGAGACCAAGGCTCTGCTAAAGGTGACCTTTTTGTGCCTTGTCACTGTCAGTAGACACATGACAAAACTGAGCTCAGGCCCAGGACTCTGACTTTTCAACTAAAAGCTTGAATATTCAATATTATGCTTCCACTTTTGTCCCAGCCCCAGTCAAAGCTGTATCTGCCTGGAGTTAGAGAAAGGAGCTTCCAAACCAGGTCAGACTTACAGTGGCTTTTCTATAAGTAGACTATTAATAGAGTGCATGCATTACTTTCTCAACATCAATGCATTTCTCCTCTACCTTCATACATAATCTTGCACCTATTTTCCATATTTACCCGCTTCCTCACTATAAACATCAAAACTTTAGATGGAACAGAGTAAAATAAATGAAAGAATGCAGAGTGCACATAAAGCAAGTAACAACATTAGCAACCATTCTACCAGATTCTCTTGTACTCTACACAGTAAATTAAATCACAATCACATGAAAAAGGTCCACCTAAATTTAGGATAAATTGTTCTTTTCTGTAATTTGATTCTGTATTTCAGAATTTCAGTGTTTCATTACTGCTGCCCCACTTCTCTGGCAAAAAATGAGAAAGCTACACTAAATCCTCAAAATTGCACAAAAACTTCTATATAGGCTTACTGTTTGCCTTAGAAGTAGAGTGTGAAAAACTTTTTTATACTTGCCAATTTTTTTTCCCAAGGAAAACAGCCCATGTAAAGTATTGCAATATATCCACTGTTAACTGGTTCCTGCATGCAATAGCAGTATTTTTGAATATATAGCATTTCATTTCTTATAAACAAATGTCAGCCAAAACACAGCATTTTTATTTCTTTTTTTAATGGGAAAATTTTTTCCCCTTTTTCTACCATTCTGGAAAAAAGGGAGAAATTGAAGGATTAGATTAACTATCAGATTATAGAGGCCTTTTGAGTCACCAGCTACAGAGAATGTTTACCTTTTTAGGTCAAGGTTTCTCCTTTTCACTTGAGACCTTCTGCTAGCCTACTTTGCAGCATCCAATTATAAAACCGGGATAATCCTCCTTCCCCTATCTGGCTGATACATTCTTCGTGTTGTGCTATTCTTTCAACCTGAATAATTCTAATGTTTGATAACACACAAAATTTAGAAATTTTATTTACATTACTTTATGAGGGTTATATTAATTTTTGTTATTGGTGTCACTGGAAGTGAAGGATGAATACACAAGTAATATTAACCAAATTATTAACCAAAAAAAGAGCTATGCACAAAGTGTGCATAATACTATTACTAAGCAAATTCAGACAGCAAAAGTCTCCATGTCAGGAAGCTGGAACAAACAAATATGCATGATAAATAAGGAAATGTGGTGTTTTTAGCATTCCGGATGGTGAATATCTGGAGGAAATTGTCAGGAAAAGTGATACAATCAAATGAAATGATGTGTCCTGCCAGTTCCCTGACTCAGTTTCCTTGCAGTAAGACGGGAATGCTTGTTGTCTACTTTCACATCCTACAGGACCAACTAGATCTTCCTAGCTCCTGGGTGGGATGGCACACAGGCAGCCTCTGCCCTAATGCCAGCATCCAGCCATAAGTAGGCAGCCACTGATCCTTGCTCTGTAGGACAGGGCCACAAATACTGCAAAGGATTCACTCTACCATCTTGGCCCTACAAATTTCTCATGTAGGTAAGAGACACAGAATCAGATGTGCAAGATGGCAAGTGATTATTGAAGATATTCTTGAAGAGAAGAACCTGGAGGGGCTCTCAAAAGCAAAAAGCACAGGCAGGGTTTAGAGCTGCTCAGGTGGCTGGGCTGCAGCCAGGATACAGCCAGACTCTTGCACTGTGCAGGGTGTAGCACTGGACACATCACATCCCCAGCCTCACCACATCTCCAGCCTCACAGCATTCCCAGGCTTATTGCATCCCTGGGATTTCTTCTTCCCAATGCCAAGAAGATCAGCATGGCCTTACAAACAGGTGTTAACTGAGTCCTGGGTGGAAATCCCAAGCGAACTGCTTGAGAGCTGCCAATAACTTAGGAGTCAGCCATAGCCCTTTCTTGTAGCAACAGAAGGGCTTCCTGTATTATCCACTCAGTCTCAAAAATAGAGACAAATCTTTATCTTAGACATCAAAAATAGCAGATACTCTGTGCATTGGGTCATAAATAGGGCAAAACTCAGGAAGATGCACAGGTTAATGTGCCATGTGAACCAGATTTCCTTTCAGATTACATCTTTTTTACATGATCTGGGCTTTTAAGCTCTTTTCCATCTGGGACACTGGATAATTCAATTAGAAAATTCACTTCCACCCATGGCCTCATTTGTCTTTCGGAGTTAGCACAGTAACTGACAGCCCTGTGAGCCACAGCACAAGACAGTGGCTCTACCTTCCACCTTGCCCATTGATCAGACTGACAGAAGTACATCTGTCTCCAGGGTCTGGAGTTGGTCTTTGTTCCCCTGGCAGCCTGGCCCCAGGAGTGTGAGCAATAGCCAAGCAGCTAAAGCAGAAATAATACCCAAGCAGGAAACAAGTAATTTCCATGCCACTGGACATGCATGTGCAGAACAATCATGTGTAGCTTGCAATTGTGTTTGTGAATAAGTATTTCAGCTCTCTTTCTTAATATGAGTTTACTGCTGGCAGTGGCCTTTTGCTGAACAGTGGTGTCACTGGAACTCAGCTATTCAAGCTCAGCTGAAAAATTACAGCAATGCATGTTTTCTGCCAATTTTAACATGAGCTCAGCAATTAAGCAAAACATTCTTTACAGATACTACATTTAGGTAGCAGAGGGGTTTTTTGCAGAGCAAGTTAGATAATTGGGATTAGCCAGTAAGGCATCTCCATCATCAAACACATTTTCTTTTACAGGCATTCCCCAAGGGCTAAACCACTTGAATTTATGTGTGTGTGATGTGTCTTTGTTGTCTACCCGTGACCAGGATTACCTGCTTTGAGGGCAGCACAGCCTCTAAATACATTCAATATGCATTTAGGCAAAGAGTGCTATCCAATTAACAGGATCCTGACTGGACTCAGATGACTGAAAATACGGAAGAACCATATAGACTGGGACTGGAAAGTGGCAAATCAGAAGAGCTGTTAAATGCATTGATAAGCTCATGAATGCCATGAAAAGATTCAGGATAACACTCTTTTTTAATATCTCAACAAAGTGCTAGTTATTTAGTCATGCAGCACAGGAACTTACTTATGCAAAAAAAAATCACATATATTTAAGAAGCAACTAAGCAAAATAGCAGAGAAAGCCACCATAGATATTAGGAGCACATGAGCAAATATTATGTATGCATCCTCTCTTGATTTACATTTTGGGTAGCTATCCAATATTAGCCACTGCTGGACACAAGCTAATGGGGTAGATGGAACTTTGCACCAGTATGGCACACGTTACATATCTACCCTCTAAAACTGCCACTGGAATTATCCCAGTCTTTATAGGTTTGTAAATCACGCGTGGATTTGGTGTGCACAGGACATCTTGATAAATTGGTGATAACGTGGAAGAAACAGTACTATTTTTTAAACTATCTGTGGGAACTACACCTCCAGACATCTTAAAACTCTTATCCAAGTGAGAAATTTTTAGAACATACTATGTCTCTGTCACATACAACACATTTAGCTATAAATGAACCTGTTTACCCAGAAGGAAACACTAAGAAAGGCCTTCTGATTTTTAGAACTAATCTGGCTTCAGAGGAATACTAATGCTCAAATGGCACCTTCTGCTTTGTCAATTTGTGTAATGCTTATAAGTCAATATGTCACTCTCTCCTGATAAAGGTTAAGTGCAGGTAATGGATTAACAGGATTATTGGATGTAATGAAAATAGTCCCAGGAGAGCACAGATGTAAAGACACATGAGCAAGACTGTGGACTACCAGCAACAGCTGAAAATACTTTTATTTCAGACATACAGATCACGACCTGACTTTCAAGTGTAGTGATCCAGCATACGGTTTACAGTGGAGTCTTGGAGGAATAACCCTGCTGGTGGTTATTTTCTGTAATGTCAAGGCAGATACATAACTCTCCCAGTATCATTCAGTGTGAACATTTCAGCCCTCCTGGATTAGCACTGTAGCTTTATTGGTGATGAGTATGACACAGCGAGCACTCTTCTCCTCCTTTTAAGAAACTCAGACATTATATCCTACCAGTGAAACGACAGAAGTAATTTAAAAGCATTTTACAATGTGCTCTCCTGGTTTACCATTTTTAATTTATGATCTGTCGACTTGTAGTGGTGTGTTTTGGGGTTTTGCCAGTTTTTTTGTATGCACCTGTTTGTTTAACAATGGTTTTCCCCATACACCCCATTTTACCTCATTATGGTTTACCCCAGTTATCATTATTAATCAATTATCATTTGTGTGACACCTGGATCCTGTCTGTCACTTTGAGGCCTCACCTTTTGTCTAGAAAGATCTTGTGAAGGCTTCAGGTGATTGGCAAGGTCTAGGTTTCCCATCCCGCTTTGTTCCTTGATTTGTTCTATGGTTTGTCACTTAGGTTCAGGGTCACCCCCTTCCCATTCTGGATTGGTTCCAAACTGTAACCTCCCCATTCCCCCACCCCCAGATTTAAGGGGAGACCCAGCGGGTTTGGCAGGTTGTTGGTGGCTGATTCCTGGGTGGAAGGAAGTGATGTGAATCTAACAAAACCCAACTGAAGCTTCCCACCAGAGTTCCATTCCTTTATTTCTCACATTGTTCACACTGCTGAGGCAAGGGCCCACAAGAAGGGAACTGTATTCCAGGATACAGAACTGTCCCTGTCTGTGGCCCCGGTGCTCGGGCTGGCCAGGAGGGGCGGGCAAAGCCCTGAGAGAAGCCCCACACCACCACATCAACTCTTACTGTGAGGTTCACAGCAGCAACAGAGCGTCAAGCCAACTGCCAGCAGGCTTAAATTCTCTCTAAATGAACTTTATTTTTCCATGCAGTGGAAAAGACTGGTGACATCCGCAGATGAAAGAATAAAATAGAATCATTCTGTGCCACTTCAGATAGAACTTTTTAAACACCTAATTTTTTTTCCAAAAGCAGCCCCAGTTTTATACCAGGCAACAAGGAACTGGTTTATCAGTTAATTCAATACTACCATACTTCTCTGCAGAGAAGCAGAAAAGGGTGCACTGTGCTTTTGTTAAACATTGCTCAATATACTGTGCAACTGCACACGGAAATCGATGCCTTCCCTACGTTTTAACTGTTAATGCATAAACCAGCACAAACTCTCATGACCTAACATCTGCATGAGGAACTTTTGTGTTCTTTCACTTCTTTCTTTCACACTGGGAGTCATGGAGGGTTTTTTCGCTCACACTACCTTAAAATATTATAACAAAAAGAAGGAAGAAAATCAATTTAGGCAGTCAATCTGACACAAAAGATCTTTTTTCCCCACACTTTTTGAAATGCTTAATGTATGTAGGGCCAAATTCTAAGTCTTTTAAAAAGTGAAGGCAGGATGAATAACAATAACATTAACAATAACAACACTTTTTAATATATATTCTTTTCTACACAGAGAAATTTCCATGTTGCTCACAATAATTACTCACAATTAATAATTCATTAATTTAAATCATTGAATCAGGCTGTTCAGCTATCTCTCCTAGGCTCCCAATCACACTAAAATGATGTGATCATCTGCAATACTCCTCCTGAATATTTAAAAATATACTTTTAAAATTCTGCCTCCAATTAAGGACAAAGTAGCCAATATGGAATCAGGAACTGAATATGTATAAATCAGGTTCCTTCCACTGAGGTGAAATAATCTGAATTCCCTAGGAAGCAAAGGACTCTCTTCAGTTCTTAATTTTTAAATGTGGATCCTCATTTGTAGGAGCAGGACTGTTAGATCATAGCACAGATGTACTCAGTCATTCAGTTCAGCTGTGTGCAACTAAAAGATCAAACTTCCCTTGTTTCTTCCAGGAATCACTGTGTCTCTTCTCTTCCAGCTGAGCAAGATTACTCTAAAAACCCAGTTTTTAACACTCGGTTTGCCAGGTTAAAGTGCACCTTGCTGAGAAACTGAATTTATCCCAAGCAGCACTTGGGATGGCTGGTAACTGTAGGATCAGACCTTTTTTTCAGGAGACAGACCCCAAGAATTTTGACATTTCTTTAAAAAATATATCAGAGCTAAGCCAGTAGATTAGTTAACAGTTCCTGTTTGCTGGAGAAGAAATCTTTTCAAACTTAGTCAGCACTTTGTGTCAGATGCTGAATGTCTGTGGTCATAATCTTAAATTCCTGTTTGTTTTCAGTCAGCTGTATTTTCTTTTTTCCATAAAAACAAGTTTTTTCACAGGACTCAGTTTCCCCAGATGTCACACTTTTCACAAACATGGTGTAAGCCACTTGTCTTTCTCAATGCTGAGGTCATGAAAATCACTCTGATCACTCGTTTCTCTCCTGTTTCCTTCACACACAACATCCTCTAGAGCATACCTGCCTACTAATGGCTTGTTTCATAAACATAAAAAGTACAAAAGCCATTCCCTTCATGTTCTGCAAAATAATTTAGTGCAAAGAGAATCAGAAAGCCAAACAATATATATGAACACGTGTATTTTTGAAAGATTGGCTAACACAACTCATTGATGGAAGCTATACATGACAGGGAAGTCACTGGGATTCTATGTTCTCTTATCATCCACAATCAATTTAAGCATTTTGTTACTGTATTTTGCTGGCATAAACAGTTTTTATACTTTTTGATGATGAATTGTGTCCCAGATAGATTTTATATGTGGAAATCTTTCTGGAGACTTTGCAGTCCCACAGAAGGTGGGGCTATTTTTCACGACAGTGACAGAACAGTGGAATACCCATCTGCAAGCTACCTGTGCTGTCATCTCCTCCAGTGGAGTCTTCTAGTGCTCAGGGAAAAAAACATCTCTCTTTAAAAGAGGCTCAATATTTCGGGGCTTATGTACTTCTTTCACCATAAGGCCAAGGAACTGAAACATTGCCCAAAAAAGTGATGTAATGTTGTGCTGCCACAAGCTGCACCTCTGTGTACTGGGGGTACATCACTGCACTGATGCCCAGGGAATAAAGCCATGCTAAGTAGACCAGTGCTAAGGAATTCAACAGTGATGTGGGATTTGCCTAGGCAGTGACACTCAATAGTGCTACATCATTAGGATCGCTCTCAATGTGGTTTTGGTCCAACAAAACAAACAGACTCCCAAAACCTCCTAGATACGGTAATTTCCAGTTGTGGCCATCATGTTTAGAAATGTAAGTGGGGTTAACAGGAGCTCAGAATTCTGAAAGGACTGGCCTCTGTGCCATTAAAACTCTGTTATTATTGATGTACAAGCATAGATGTAATAAAAAAATGGAACTCTTACTTCAATCATTCACGAATTGTGATCTTTTGATTTTATTATTACAATAGCTGGTATCTACAAATCATACTATGACCCCTAAATCTGTATGTATAGAGCATTCTGGTAGGCACAGCATGCCCAGCACTGCAGGGTAAAACCTATAACAATAATGCCTTGCTGTCTGCAAGACTCCTGACTTAATTCTGGGTTAAATCAAACTTTTCCATCTTCCTTCTGACATTGGATGATGGTGAGACCTTGTCTCTCCATGAGTATGTTCCAGTGGAACTGACAACTGCACAGGCAGGACTTGGTAGGCCCAGTACACATCCTTCTGGACAGCTAACACAGGAAAATGGAATTTGTCTTTGGGAAAA
>VWZU01011009.1:78870-115061 GCA_013397095.1 Sterrhoptilus dennistouni
CAGCACTGACAAATTCTTGTGCTTTTGGAATGGAATTTAAAAGTATTTTTTCCTGGATGGGAAGAGAGAACAAATACCAGCAATAGGAACTCAGTCCAAAGAAGCCAATAGAAGTTTTATTGTTGGTATTTTTATGATCAGACCACATATGAAAATAACCACTCATAAAAACTGGCTGCTTTTTTTCTCAGTTTTGCTTTTCAGACATAATTGCATCAACAGCTCTGCAACTGTGGCGTTATCAACTTGTTATGTCAGAATAAAGCAAAAGTGTACAGGTTTCAGAGTATCATGCAGATGGTCATCTTTAATCAGTGTATCATCCCTCTAAGTCAGCAAGAGTCCTATAGAAATAAGTAACTAAAATAATAATAGGTAAGGACTACCTTATTCTTTGTGCACTTTGAGAATGCCTTGGTATTTAAGCACTGGGACAATTACTTTTCCCACTATACTTTTTTCCCCCATATTTCTTTTTCCTTTTTTGTTTCTTCATCAGACCAGTGAAAAATAAAATTGGAAAGCACAGATGCCCATGCAACAAAGGGAAAACAAAGCACTGTGGGAGTGGAGAACGGAGGGAATCTGCAATAGTGGATTTAGTGTAGTTCATCACATCATCTGTCCAGACTGTCCAGCAAGAGACAAATTGCTCAACTTCTCATGTTTCAATGAAAGAGAAACCCTTGATTATTGCAACCCGGAAATGTTGACATAATGGAGTTACTAAGAAAACCTGACTCTTCATCATTGTCTGTCTTAGACACATTGCAAGCACAGTCACACAAGTTTTACACACATTAGTGCCACCACTTTCTTTTTGTTGTTTTGCCTTGAAAGGCCTCATGATAGTCAGGCAAAATGCTTTTTTGTTGTGTCAGCACACAAACACGAGTTTTCCACAAACACATGAAAAAGAACACGCTGAGCCTGTAGAATGGTTGTATCCTTGCAATGTATCCAACACCACTGCATAGAAGGGGAACTGCCAAGAAGTGCCACTAGGACAGACTGAGACACATGTGGGTATCTTTGCCTCCAGTTGCTACCATTATTGAACTTTTAATGCCCTTGAAGAGACACTAATCCTGTATTCAGGAATTCTTTCAGTACTGAAAATTCCGGACAATGAGCAGCCTATCAGACTGCAGCACTACTCCACCACACATTGAAGTAGTCACAGCTGAAGTAGCAGTACCTGGATATACAGAAGATTGAGCCAGTTGAAAACTAAAGGGAGTTACAATTGTAGGCAAGGCCTCTGTGGCATAAAGCAAGCAGGAGAAAGGCAGAGTTAGTTGTGTGATTTGAGCAGAATGAGCAAGGCAAGGAGAGGGATGGAAAAATACATGAGCAGGTGTGGGACCTCGTGCCCTTGTATTACAGGTGGGTTATTCCCACTGTGGTGGGAAAGGAGGGGGTGGATGGCACTGCAGGGCACAGGCCATCTGCCTGCTGCCCACTGGGGTGATTTGCATGAAAGGAAGTGAGAACACAAGTTGCAAAAGGCAGTACAGCTGAGCCTGTGCCCCTCCCTTGCCCCTTCCCGGACTGCTGCTAAGTCCTTGCAGGACTTTTGCTTTCAGACCACCCTCAGATCTCCCACTCATACATTCTCCTATTAGCAGCAATTCACTTTCCATGCTCTCCTCCTTTTCTGAGATTGCAATATGGCTCAATTGCACAGATTTACTCAAAATAAACATTTAAAAATATTTTTAAAACATTAATATTAATAAATCTTTGTGTCAAGTCAGTGAAGATGATGATTACCATTAAGAGTCAAGAAAATTTTGGGGGGACAACAAAAGATAAGGTGTAGGTGTTTATTTAGCCATTGTTTTCTGATGGTCTTCATCAGAAGATTGCACTTTGAGATGTGTGCAAATGTTTCCATATAAATGAACTTCAGCTGAAGACATTGACTAAATCAGTGTGAATTACGATGAGAAGCCAGGATTTCTAAAATCTTCATAGGCATATTTAGCTACCTCTTATTATCTACTTCCTCCTATTCAGAGCAAGTGATCACAGATAAATCACAGATCTACACATTTTGCACATGATCTAAAAACTGTGGAAATAATTGAACTGAAATATGAGGAGCATAAAGACAAAATTTTAATGGCTTGTCTTAATGTTCCTGCCTGTTGCTGAGTTTGAATCCTTGAATCCTCTGCTCTTTTAATCAATACAGGAATACAAAATGTGCCTTTTGTTTAGGAAGTCACTAGTATATCAACTTCAACTGAAGTAATAGAGATGAAACAAAAAGCTTATGTTTTCCTGCAAAAGTGAGTGACCAGCAGTAAATTCTGGGTAATGAAAGGGGTTTGTTTCATGACACAGAGATCTCAGGCAGAACTAACCACAAGTATTCTTTATTTATTGTGAAGCTGAGAGGAGAAAGCTAGTCTGCCTTTGACATTTGACAGCTAAAAGTCACTCAAAATATTTTCAAGTTATTAGTAAAATTAAGGTCCTTACACCTGCTATAATATCCCAAATATATAGATTCTCTGCTCTGAATATGTACCTCAAATATATAGTTCTTGCCATTACTAAGGTAACCCAAATAATTTGGTACTTTTTAAAACAACCCATTAGGAGTTTTTTTAATTGATTGGCAAACAGGTTTCTGCTGGGATAGTATTATCATCTAATGGCTTTAGGAAGCATAAAACTACTGAATTATTGAATCTAATTTAAATTATTGAATAATTTAAATTCCACTCAGAGGCAGAAAATCCACAACAAATCTGTTCTTGCTCAAAGTATTTATTTGTTTTTAGTTTGTGATTTAAATGTCGAAAGAATCTTCTGAAGCCTGATTTTATTTATTTTGCTGATATATCATGCATATGAGATATTGCATATTTTTATAACAGGAAAGGCTCATGTCATTTACTTATTGAGATGCGGTTGTATACCTGTTGTTTCTTGTATTGCAGTAATTTTCATTGTTTTCACCCTAATAGTTTAGCTACTATAATTCAAAATAGTACTGTCGAAAGACAAATAAGGAAAAGGAGCTTTCTAAAAATAAATCATCTTGGGTTTATTTGTATTTCCCATCATTTAACACAAATATTTATTTCCTGATTAAGATGCTCAGGACAGGCACAAAGCACCCACCATGTGGGGCTGTGACCAGCTGGGTCTAGCGAAAGGTGCCCCAGCCCACGGCAGGGGCAGTGGGACTAGGAAACGTGAGGGCCCCTTCCAGTCAAAGCCATTCTATGATTAGAAATACAGCAATACAAAAACTTGGGTGTTTCACAACATTTTTGCCTGAAAAAAAACAAAGCCAAAAAAACAGAATCCCAACCAAAAACGTTACACAGTTTAATGGTCTAAAAAAGTTCATTAGAAAAGGTTACTTACCCTGCATTTTCCCAGAGATTCTGCCCTCCTTATCACTTATCACTTTGGTAATTTCCACCAATATGAATACCTCTTCTTTGGATGCCTGTTCAGATTACTTGTTTCATTGAGAAGACAAAACAGCAGCTAGGTGCTATATAATAAAAATGCCTTTTTAGGAATTTAAAAACAGAGTGAGAAACTCCTTCATTTTTCCAAGAATGTGAGCTGTATACATAGTGTGAAAATGCAGGACAAAACATGTAGAATACTTTTCTTCAGTATCCTAGAATACTTTCTTGCCTTGCTCATTGAGGTAGATAGGTTCATTTTCATGCTAATGTCATTTCCTTTTGAAAAGGAATAGTAATTTCTTCTGTTTAAACATGGGGAATAACCTAAAGGTCTCTGCATTGGTCAGTAGGAGAGCTGCAGTCAGGGAGCACAGGGCTGTGAGGACTGTCTTTGCTGGGCTTTGCACAGGCACCCAGCTGCAGCCAGATGGTTACTTGACTCTTCCAAAAAAAAGAGTATTAGTTAACAGAAGCCTAAGGAAGTACAGGCTAACTCTTCCAGCTTTATTTTTTCCTTCCAAGCCTTCGACTTCCTTCCCAAACCAAAACTTCACTAGTCTTTGAGAAAAACATGTGGTATGACAGAGACTGAGTGCACTGAGGCCAATGTTTAAATTTAGGGTAACTTTGATTAGACTCCAAAATGCCTGGCAGAATAATTACACCATAGACCATCTAAAGAGGTAAAGAGCATACTATGGCTCTGTTATTTTAAGAGAACCTTTGACACCAGCCTATTTGTTAGAGCAAAGTGTGAAGTAGTGAAGACCCAAATGATCAACCCACCACTGCAGAAATCCATGTGTTCACGCAGGCAGTACTTACCTTCAGTGGACCCAGAAACTGGAGATTGTTGGGATGGGTGTTGTGCCAACGAGGATGCACTCAGGCATCAGGATATGATTTCCCCCTTCCTCAAGGAGATGAGGTGAGTAGCTCTCTTTTCTTGGCTGCTGGTATTCATTTTTACTTTGTCCTTTCAGCAGGGCACTTCAGCTTGACAATGCTTTACTCTCTCCTGGAGTTCATAATTTTTCAGACTTTAAGTCTGGTTAAGTATGTGAATGTCTTCGGGTCTTCATTTAAGAATAGCTTAATCTGAAGGCTTAATTTGAAGACTTCCAAATAAACAATAGTAAAATGATGTTCCCATAGTTTTGCAATACTTAAGCTGTGCACCAGAAATGTTTTCTATTCACTCTGCCTTTTTTTATTACCTTGGTTACTTGTTAACCTATCACAAGCCATCATCAAAACAGATCTTGGTCATTTTCTTGTAAAGCAAAACATTTGTGACTTACTAATCTTCTCTCAAGAGGGAGAAATTTGATTTCCTGAAGTATCTCTTCTCACTATAACACTCTGGTTTAGGTTCGTTTCCTATTTCAACTACCTTTTCAAACATGGACATCAGAATCAAAAAAATCTGTTTCATTTTGCTCCCATCAATGCTGCATGGAGACAAATACTTCTTTCTTAAGCTATTAGAGCCAAGGATTATCCCCTTTGATCTTAAAGACTGGGTTGCAGGTCAGGTTGAACTGATCAGGTTTTCTACTGTCATCTACATTCATGTGCAGTTCCTGTTCAGCGTCACTGATTTTTAGGAAGAGAAAAAGCCCCATTTTGTCTTCTGTCTTTTTCCTCAGATATGGTTATGTGTGAATGCAGTTGGAGGTTTTTTCAAAGTCCACCCTCCTCTTGCAACCAAAGTACAGAAAAGAAAAAATGGAGTCAGAAGAGGGAGAAAAAACAACCCAGTAACTAGGAATACCACAGGAAGAAGAAAGGGAGGGAGAACTGTACCAGTGTGTTAATAACATTATCTTTGACAGTCACAGAACATGTCTTAAAACACAATTCCTCACTCTTCAAATATCTACAAAAATACCATGTTACTAGGTTCCCTCTGTGTAGCTGTTTTACATTTCGGTCTTTCAATATATAAACCACCATAAAATCCATTGAACTCTGAATTGTATTTCTTCCTTTCTGGCTTTTTTTTCCATAGGAACCACCCCTGTACAACCATGCCATCTGCCTGTCTGCCTCCCAGCTCCAATTTCAGTGCCACATCCAACCTGAGCCAAGTTTGAGAGAGGTGCAACATTCCCAAAGATGCTATTACAAGTTCACTGGAAAATTAGCAGCCTAAAAGAGGAAAGAAGCCCAATTTAGTATCTCATGGTGAGTCAAAGACAGATCCAACTTGATGTGTCTATTTGAAGAGGCAGCAGCCATCTGGCCAGTGTGTAGGCACATCTTGGCTGGTTTGTCAAGACACAGAATCATTAAGACTGGAAAAAATTTCCAAGCATGCCTTTGACTGAACACACAACTAGACAGTGGTACTAAGTACCACGTACAGTCATTTGTTGAACACATCCAAGGACAGTGATTCTACCATCTTCCTGGAGAGCCCATTCCAATGTTTAACAACCATTTCTGTGAAGAAATTTTTCCTGATCTTCAACCTGAAACTCCCTTGGCACAGTTTGAGGTTGTGTCCTCTCATCCTGTCACTGGTCTCCTGAGAGAAGAGGTCAACCCCACCTGGCCACATTCTCATTTCAGGCAGTTGTGGAGAGTGATGAGGTCTCCCCTGAGCCTCCTTTTCTCCAGGATAAACACTCCCAGCTCCCTCAGCTGCTCCTCACAGGACTGGTGCTCCAGACCCTTCCCCAGCCCCATTCCCCTTCTCTGGACTCTCTCCAGCCCCTCAGTGTCTTTCTTGCAGTGAGGGCCCAGAACTGGACACAGCACTCCAGGTGTGGCCTCAGCAGTGCCCAGCACAGGGGGACAATCCCTGCCCTGCTCCTGCTGCCCACACCATTGCTGATCCAGGCCAGGATGCCACTGGCCTTCTTGGCCCCCTGGGCACATCCTGCCTCATGTTCAGTCACTGTCACCAGCACCCCCAGGTCCTTTCCAGCCCCTCTGTCCCAGCCTGTGGCCCTGCCTGGGGCTGTTGTGACCCAAGGGCAGGACCTGGCACTTGGCCTTGTTGAACCTCCCACCACTGGCCTCAGCCCATGATCCAGCCTGTCCAGATCCCTCTGCAGACCCTACACATGTAGCTCTGGATCAGCAACAGGAAACACTGAATGTTTTCTGTGTAAGACTGGGGGGAAGGAGCTGAAGGTGAACCTGAGGAAGGGCAGAACCAGGGCCTATAAAACACACAACCACAGGAAGCTATTCGTCTCGCTGCTCCTCATCTTTCACCAATTAATATTAAAGAAATTACCGGACTCAGTATCAGATCACCAGTGGCTTTAGTCAGTTCACTATAATAAGGAGTACCACCACAGACAAGACACTGGGAGATCCTATTAAATCCAGAAAACTCAATGAAGAGATGACAGCATTATACAAACACACCTGTTATGCCATCTTTTCCCAATGAATAGTCATCATTTCACGCCATCCTTACTATAAGATCACTCTGTGGAATGAAATATTTGAGCTGATTAAATTTTATATCAGCTTCCAATAAAAAATCATTTTTATTTACACTTGATGAGGGGCATTTCATTGTGCCAATATTGCTACTAACCTATTTGTAGATTAGACATGTTTAGCTCTTTGTATTGCTTTCAGGTAATATAGAACCAGGTTTTGTAATGCACTGACCTGAGAAACCGGACAGGATGTCACAATGGATTCCGCACCCTTATGTTCTTACTTCCACACTCAAAAGGCAGCATTTAATAGAAGTTCATTCTGCAGCAAGTTTGGGCAGTGTTCTGTGAAGGCTCCTGCATTTTTAAAAGCAAGCCAAAATAACCTCTTGCAAAGTGGTTCCCAAACAGCAAGAGTCTATGAGTGTGATTTTGTGTTGTACTTATCTGAGAAAGAGAGTGAAATCACATCTGCTGCCAGCTGGGCTAATTTACTGGATGATAAAGAAAACAGTAGAAAATGGAACAGCAATTGGAAAACAATCTGTCAAGACAAAGAAGACACAGTTGAATATAACCCATCAAAACTTGAAAATCAAGTAAGCATTGTTGGAAAAGCAATGGGGAAACGTGTCTGTTGGTTTACTGCTGTCTGGCAGTAAAATGTCAGAAAATTTGCTTCGTCTGGGGGTCCAGGAATGTATGATATGATTTCTGTGGGACTGTTTCTGTGAGAACTGAAAATAACAACAAAAAAGTGGTAAAACAATTGGAAAAGAAAAACCCTTGGTATTAACATCTACAGGTGGTTGTCTGGAGAATGTATGCAATGCCTTTGTTGCAGAATACCTGAATACTTAGACAAAAACATCCTGGGACTCATCAAAATGTGGTTTACATCAAAAGAAATTACAAATAAAAACAGCAAGGTCGTGTGTTAGACACAGAGCATCAAATATCTGAAAATCTTTTCACAGTAGCTACTGATTACGGGCCTGGAGCTGCCTGTGCCAAACAAAAGGAACAAGGTCTGTGCCATGAAAGAAAGGTTGGTTCCCAGCTGTGGGCTACAGGACAGGGCCAATCTCCATTCCCCATGGACTGCCAGCACTCACCAGTCAGTGACTCAAGTAACAGCTAAGCCAGCTCAGCAGTTCTCTCCAGAAGGCCCTGGAAGATCCTCCAGAGGAAAACATATTTTCTCATGCTTTTTGCTAAGTAATGGGAAAAGAAGAACACTCACCTGGCTTACTGAACTCTTGACCCTGGTTCTCTGGAGAGCACCCTACATGATTTAGTGTCCTCTTGCACCTGCAGTATTTTTGCAAAGAGCCTATGTGGCTCATAGGTTTCGATTCTCTTCTGGAACTGGAAGGGGACATATTCTCAGAGACAGAAGGTCTAAATCTGGATTTCCCCAATATATGAAAGCCCCAGTCACCACCCTTACATAACCACACCAAGACCTTCCCAGAGTATATGGGATTTGCAAACCCAGTGGCGAGATGTAGGCTAGAGCTGGATCACTTGAGACCCTGAACTGCCAGTCCAGGCTCTCTACTCCATCACTCAGCAGAGTGGAAATCCAAGGCAAGCCCAAAGAAAGGGCATTCTGATTTCAGCATCTTCCCGTGAAACCAGGCACTGTCAGAGCTCCTACTAGAGTGCTGAAGGTTTGGTAATTGCTGGTGTATGTCATCAATGTGCAAGGTATGCTGATTCCAGGTCCCTATTGCTTTTTAACCTCAGAGTGAAAGAGCTCACTTGATGTTCTCCCATTTTGTCAATGGCTTTGGCCAATCCACAAGATTTCACAGGCTGAGCAGCATCCTAGTCCCAACAGTGCCTGCTCCCATTACACCCCCATGTGAGATCCCTCTGAGTCAGGTTTGAAGGAGCAAATTGACACAGAGTCAATTCCAATCAGACAGGCTACAGATTTGCTGTGTAACTATCCACAGTTCCAGGATCCATTTACTTTTCAAAGAATGTAGGAGTCCTGTTCGTCTGCCCTAAAAGCAAGAGAGGCCATGCCATTTCCTGTGTCTGTGGAATCTTCAAAGGCAGTTTCCAGAGACTTTGAGTCAGGCATCTCCCTCTTTCAGTATCACATGCTTCTGCGGAAGCTATTAGTCATTTGTGTCATCTATTCTAGGATGGGACAAAAAGTTGAGCTCAGTGAAATACTTTGTAAATATAAATATATCCTAATAGGAAAACAACTTCCATTCCTCTATGGAAATTATAAACAAGAAAATAAAACACCTTTTTGAGATGCTTGCTGCATCCACCTTTGGTATTTCTTAAGCACATGTTGTCAGCGTAACAAGCTGGATGATTTACCCACAGAGCATCCAAACACATTTTCAGTTACAGCTGCTCTACACTTGCTAAAGAAAGGTGCTCAGTCTCAATGGACTCTGCAGTGGCTTTACAAACAACTGGCTTCATCATTTTTGCTTTAATTTGTTTATTATATCAATAGCTAAGAAATAAACAGGTCCATGTCTTGCATATGAGAAAAGAGTATGAAGACAAAATAAACCTTGCTATTTATTTCTAATTATTCTACAGTTACCCATGTGTAGCAGGGTTGGTGTGCTTTTTCCCAAAGCAGTAGAAGTTGGACAAATTGCCAACGGCAGCCATGCTACTCCCTGAAATACACTTATCAGCTCTAAGAGGTTACAAAGAATTTCAAACATTTGAAGTACTAGAAACTTTTCAGTTTCAAAATCTATGCTTGGAAACATCTTCTCATTGAACTTTCTCATAAAATAAACACATATTGGTTATTTGTGGCCAATGAGCAATTAAACCATGTAACAGTTCCTTAAAAGAGACAAATGAATTCCTAGGCAGTCAGACTTGTTAAATAACAGCATCCACAAAGGAGAATCACTTAAACTATCACTGAGGTAATGGGCAAAACTGCATTCAGCATGTACACCCATCCTACACAGACTGTAGCTCTAGAGCCTAGGAGGAGGTTACAACTATTCCAGTATCTGACAGAAGGTCTGATATACATGTGCTTATATATTATTCTTCTGTGCTTGTGTTAAAAAAGGAGTTTGGGGTTTTCTTTCAAGGAAGTTAAAACTCTAAAGCAGAACATGTACCTACACACTTCTTAGTAAAGTACAGAAAGTACAGCCCTCTGCTCACAGCTGCCAGCCTGAGACCTCCCCAGCAGGGTGGCAGTAGGACATCAGTGAAACTTGATCAGGGCTCCACTGCCTGACAGCCCCAGGGAGCAACTCCTTCTGCAGCTGCAATGAAGATGCAGGAGAGGATCTCTCTGACAGTGGGAGGAGTGCAGAGAGGCCAGGCAGCGAAGGCTCTTGCTCTCTGTCTGCACAGCAGCCTAGTGGAACACAAATTAAACAGGCTGCTAAAATTCCCAAGGTCTGCCAAGCACAGCACAAACTGAGCTCGGTGTTGAGGGAACAAGCTGCTCCTTCCTGAACTGTGGAGTCACAAAGAGGCACCATGAACCCATTTTACAACTTTTCAGATGTTCTGGGGAACCAGTGAAGTGGAAATGGGTTTAAAATGCCTTTAAGTTTAAATTGTGGGTTCGTTATTACAGTAGGCCATTACAGAGATCAGTGGTGATCAACCATTAGCTCCCTCCTTGCTCTTGAACGGCACACACAGAAGTGCTGGTCTTCTGAGGGCAGATCCCATGCTCAGAACAAAGGAGATGTCTCTGAATCCCAGAAAACAGCACCATAGGGAAGACTAAATGAACCTAATTGCTGCAACTGGGAACAAAGTGATTTCGGGAAGGAAAATGGGCACTCACTGATGATTATATTGCAGCATTCCTATATGTGTATAGGATTTTAAGTGGCTAATACAGACTGAGTGAGACAGTAAATGTCTCAGACGGTTAATGAAGAAGGCAGTTGTTAGTTCTAGTTTATTCATCCCACTTCTGCTTATTTCTACACCTGATTTAATCTTATCCTAGTGCTGATTTTCAACAATATTTTGTGCAGCCATGTGTAAATGAAATCAGCTCTCCAGATACATTCATTTCTTTCAAGGATTAAGCTCAGGTCCATTTTTGTCTGTGCTATCTGTAATTAGCTCAGTGCTCAAAATCAAGACCTCTGTTACCTTACTTACTAATACCTTTCAGTATCTGCAGATTACTAGATTTACCATTAATCATTAACTGCTTCCAATTAATATAATCAGTCAAAATCGAAAGCAAGTTCATCCTGTTCCTTTCTGCACTTTGACCAAGGCACTAGGAACACTACAACTCTATTTTTAAGCTAACAATCATGCCAACAGACCTAATATTTGAATTACACCCTAGGCAACTTAACTCAGGCAGTCTGGGTGGTGGTTATATAAAGATGGATTTTAGTGATCTGATCTGATGAACTCCACAATGGACTTCTTGAAGATTAAGACTTGTTTCTTAAGTAAAAATTCAAAACATTCGTGCCATAGATAACTTATTTCTAATAGAAATAATAGCTCTTGCCAGTTGCAGAGGGAAACGAGAAAATGCAAACTGAGCTTCTAGTCTTGACACCCCTAAGCAAGACTCTCCCTTCCAGTAGGAGCAAAACTCACCTTGACACTTTCTCTTCCCAGGCAGTGTGGCAGATCACAGCCTGCTTGCCTAAGGCACAGCCCAGCACATCAACTTTGGCTTTCAAACAAACCCATAGGTCTGCTTCCAGATGACCTTCCCATTTTTAGAAACTCCATCTAATCCCAGAAAGATTGCCTCTGTAATCCTCCAATCTCCTCCTGCCTGTCTAACAAACCCCTTCCTCAGCACTCACTGCCAGCAAAGCAGCTTCCCAGGGGCTTTGTTATGTCCCAAAACCAGTTCCTACATGTCTCTCCCTTATCAATTTCATTGATAAGTACTTGAATGTCTATACTTGTATGTGAAATGCAAGCTCTTCATTACTCATTTTTCACTGTTGAGTATTTCCTCACCAATGTGCTTTCATGCACATCTCGTACCTATGCAAAATAACTGGAGCACATCACTGTGATCAGTCACATTTTACATTCTGATCTACTGCCTGTGTTCTTGCAAGGAGTTCTGACACTCCCATTGCAATGCTCAATCTGTTCCTCCTTTGTTTTTCCCCAACAAATTTATGTTAACTAATGCCCCTCTCACTGTGAAGCCATGCAAATGTTTTGCAGCTCAAACCTCAGTCTGCAAATAACTTCATGTATAGCAGTGCCTACCAGAATGTATAAAGCATTCCCACAGAAATAACCAAGCAGCAAGATGGGAAATGAGGAAATGATCACGTAAAGCAAGCATTTTGCTATGCAGAATCTCCCGACAAACAGATGTGAAAATATAGATTTCACCAGTTGCAATGAAAGAACATTTTGTTCTGGGACTGCATTTGGGATATGCAAGCTCTGGCAGGAATAATTTAGCTTGAAATGAGTGAAGATAAATAATTACAATTTCCACTGAATATGCCAGGACGATTATTTTCAGCCTGTTTAAAAATATTCACAGAATGTACTTCAACATAGCATCACAAGGACTGACTTGAAAAAAACTGGTGCAAAGCAGATTGGAAGCCACGTAAGTAGACTCTGCTGAATTCAGAATTATAGAAGGTAGCAAATGCAACTGCAGCAAAAGTTGTGGCTGGCCCTCACCCATCTTTTAATAAAAGAAAAATATAAAGGGTTTATCACCATTTCTGTTCAATTTTCTCTTATTTCCAAAAGAGTATTTTCTGAGGTGTACAAGGGGGACACAACTCAGGACTGCTGGACAGACAGATTTCTGTGCACAGGGCACTGATTCATGGTGCACGGGAAGCTCCTCCCCAGGGTCACCAGCATTTCTGATGTCTCAAGAGGAAGTTCCTTACCTCGGTTTACAGGAACGACTACAAACTAGCTGAGTTCTGACTAAGAAAAAAAATAAAATCGGGTTGAACAGTGCATTTTGTGTGAAGCTGAAGTGAGGGGGTACTTTTGGTCAAGATGAAAACCAAAGAATAAACAGCACTAATGTATTCATGTATTTAAGAACTTGATATTTTAAAATCAGCTGCAGTTAAATAACAGAAAAATCTTTCAGAAATAAACCCAATTAAGTTCTGTTTGAGCAAATTCAAATCAATGCATTTATTTTGATGTTATATTCCTGAAAGTGCTAGACAGACCTAGCCAGGTTAGGTGCACCTGATGAGATGTCTCTCCTTTTCTATACACCCTGAGTTGCACTGGGCAGATCACAGCAGCCATCCCAGCACAGTGCAATTTAAAAAATACATTAGAAAACTCAGAAGAATGCTGTTACTGACAATGGGATTCTCTTGTGTCTCTGCACTACACAGGTCTTTAAAGAAAGCACAAAAACTTTAAGTGTATGGATTATAAACAAGAAATTTATTGATTTAATATACGTTTTCAAGGCATTTTGATGTTGAAGTTTAGAACTCCATTTGGTAAAAAGGGGAATCCTTCAGAAACCCCATCTTCACTAAACAAGATGCACAATTTTAAGGCCAAAGGAAACAACCAGAATATTCAAGCCAGATTCTAACCATAAAATATGTGAGCTCCTAGAATCTCAAAACAATCCATAAGCATGAAATGGGCTGGGTTTTTTGGCATTTTCTAGATTGACTGTAATTTAGGAAACCCAGTATGAGATTCATCCTAGCTAGACTTACCGTGTCAAATCGGGACTAGCTAAACCAGAGCAGACTTATCTCATCTTTAAATATCTATGTATGAACAAAATAAATGGTCCTCTGCCAAAGACTATTCTGCAATGCCCACAGGGAAAGTTTAAAACAATCAGAGTTTTTAATTTGGGTTTTGGGTTTGTTTTTTTTATTAGGGGTTCAGGGTGGGATTTTAAAGCTAAATTCATATATAGTTATCAGTTACAATATTGTCTCTGCATTTTGCACTTAACCAAGTAATCACTGATTAACAATAAACTTACATTCATATAAAGTTTTCCCCAAAACATTCCAAAATATGGCAGGCACTTTGGCACAGTTGTCTCACAGCAGCAAAAACTGAGGAAGAAAACTGAATGCTGGCACACTTCCCTAATTAATTAGGTGTTAAGGCTTATTTTAACTATACAAACAAAAACAAAACAAAAAAAAATCCTCAATTATTTAAAAATTAAGAAAAATGCACAACATACCATCCCAAAATGGCTAATCTACTGAAATGAACATCTGTCATTAACCACCCAAAGCCATGTCAGAAACAGAGTAAGATTTCAGCCCCTTATGCTAAAGCCAAAAGAGCCAGCATAAATTCCATAATCTTTTTTGATGTTCTTATGTAGTACTTTTTCCTCCTAGTATGCAAACGCTTCAACTCAAAAATGCCCATTCAGTTGTGGAGTTACAACTGCATTGCAGTTTTTTTTTGACTATTATGTCATGGTCTCATTTTTTACATCACCAGCACTACATACATAAGCCCTATGCTCCATTTCCACTGCACAATGAGCACCACACATTCAGGCACACCTGTCGTTACACTGATACACTTAGCAAAATCTCATAAAGAACACATTTCATTTCTGTATATTTGGTCACCCTGTCACAAGCTGACAGTGTGGATTTTGTCACTAGACTCCAGGAGTTTTCAGCAGTGCACTATTTTGATGTCAAACTGTAGGCACACTGCTTGGTAGGATTTGGAGCATGAGGCATCTTTAGCTGTTGACAGGAATGTCTCAGAGCTAGAAAAATGCAAGGCAGGCTTCTTCATGTGTCAGGGAAGTGCTGAGATTAAAATTCTTTACTCCTAGTTGGAGCGTGGCCTGGAGAAGGTGTACAGGGATCGGGTTGCTGCTACTGTCTAGAAGGCACTGGAGGCAGGCTGCATCTGACAGCTGGGATCTGGAGGAAGCTGATGTCTGCTCAGTGTTGGTAGAAGGGGTCCCAGGAAATGGCAAGAGACATACAGCTGTACCTCCACAAAGGATGCAGGGGTGTCCCTGTGGTGGCTGGCAACACCACCTCTTTGGCTCAGTCACTCCAAACAGTCCCAGAAATCTCCTCTGGGAAAGCAGAAAAGGTCCACCACACAGATCTACAGTGATCCATCTGAGACACCTGAACAGCTTTTACACTGATCTCACACTTGAACTCACACACTAACACCAGGGAAGATACAGTAATGACAACCGTAAAACCTGTGTGACAAGGTTCTAATACATTTTAGCTTGAACATATTAAGGGTTCACACCTTTAGTTTCCAGTGCTCTGATTTGACCAGCTGAAGATGTGGTTTTATATTTTCCACTGACATGGACTACTCTTCTTGAAGTGGGCTCTAAAAAATGCACCACCATCATGTCTACCCATAGCAGAGGTGGTGAAGTAGAGGACTACCCCCACTGCTCCTGTGTTCAGCTCCCAGAACACAGCAGAAAGCAGAGATTACACCTGGCCCTCTTCGTGGGTGAAAGTTTCCCATAACTGCAATCTATAAATGACAGGAACTTAATCATCGACAATTTAAAAAAACATCCAAAACAAAGTGGTGTGAAATTAATAGCACCAAGGATCTTGAGGTCAGTAAATCTGTTCAATAAAAACAAAAATTACAGTACTTAAATAAAATTAGGCTTAAATAAAAATGGTATTCCAGTGTTTACTGAGTGCTGAGACTGCTAAGAACAGTGTTTTTATAAAGAGGCTGGATGGACGCTGTGGCAATTTAAAGGCAAAATGTAGATGAGAAGTTTAGTGGAGTTAATAAGAGTTAATAAGAGACTGATTATGATCAAGGCACCATTTCCTTGAAGTCAGTTCACTTTTTGTAGTCAACTGGAATTGTATTACTTGTTCTCAGTGGAAATAAAATTGGGCCTTAGCTGGAGACTGCACATCACTACTGAGCTTGGATTTCCAAAAGTAGTGAAATATTCCCTTTGCACAGAAATTATTGCACATTTTATCACCAGAGCAAAGTTGGAGTACATAGTACCTGGTATAGTGTATAAGGCATATTTGTTCAGTGTTCTGGAAGATGAAGGGTAAACTGAAATTTCAGAAGAGGATACATACTACATTGCAGGATTGCTTCTGTCAGTAGTTCCAGGACACATGACAGTATGCACAGGACTTGATTCTACTGCCATCTGCTTGAGTACATAGACTCAAGAGAAAGCTTTGTTTGCTTCAATGAAAGCAGAATTTTCCCCTTTTTTAAGGAGTAGGAAATTTCAGGAGTAGGCTTAGAGTATGTACATCCAGACATACTCTAAGCCTAAAAGTAATTAAGCAGACAGACAGACACTCAGTTTTTGCCATGTGGAGTAGAGGTAAAGGATGTATTTTACCAGTTTTCAGATACTAAAGGCTAGAGTTCAGTAATGAATAAGGAAAAAGGAAAGCAAAAGAACAAACAATATCTCACAGTATTCCACCAGAATCCTTATTCACTGCTGTATTGTTGCTGCTAATTCTGGATATCCAGTTCAGTCAAAATATTCACAGTTTTGTTTCTTTAGCACTGGCCTCTGAACTGCCTTCAGGTCAAAATTACATTATTGAAATTAGCACCATGGAAAAATTATTGAAATAATTTGAAGTTCTTCAATGAGAAGCAGTGATTCAGAAGGAATAAAAGACCTTTACAGCAAAATTAGTTTTTTTAAAAAAGAACCTCAACAATTCTATTAAAAATACATAATCCATGACAAAACAAACGCTGCATACATGGGGTGCACTCAAAATCCATGAGGCCAAATTCCCCAGTGAATTAAAGTGAGAATTTTGCTGACGCAGAAATTGCAAATCTTCTATTTTGGCCACTGTAATCAGTAGGATTATTATTATTTCACAGGTATTCAGATTTCATCTAACACACAATATATGATTTGACCTATATAACAAATGAGTGTAATAAAGAACAAATTATATGTCAACAATATATATTCACTTTTCCATACTACATCAATTAGCGTGAACAAAACTGGTGTAACTACACCCAGTACTGATTGTGCTTCAAAGTTGGGTTTGTCTTTCGACAATACTGGATCATTTCAGGATCAAGATTTAAAAAGCTGTTTTTCAGATACCTTTCTGTAGCTGGAGAAACTACTATAGGAAGCAGCTGCTCATGTTTTACTGCCACAAATGTTGAGGCTGTACTCCTCTCAGCCCCCTTCAGGAGAGGAGTCACTGTGACAGTGGGCAGAGTCAAGCTCCGTTCCAGACATTGGTCTGCACTACTGAGGATTGCATCTGTTTGACTTTTGACTACAGGTTTTGTCTTCTTTTTCTTCTGACACATTAACAAAATGCACACAGAAGTAACAGCAACAATGAGTAGCACAGACACCAGGACCAGGGGAATAATGATGTACCATGGGTTGCTTTCACCTGCCTGCTCTCTGGGACTCCTAGCATTAACCTGGTTTGTAGTCTTCAGCTCCACAGATAAACTTGTTCCCACTGCCTGATTCAGCAATGGGCCTTCCTCAAGTAGGTTTTCCCAGGGATTCTGCCCAGGCCACACAGTTGGTTCAGTCTTCTGCGGTGCCATTGCAGGTTCTTCATTCTGTGAGGAGGCTAGTGCCTCATCCTCTGAGGTAGAGTGAACCTTGAAAGTGGCTGTGCTGGTTACAAAAGACACTTCTGTTGTTAAACCCTGCACAAGTGGAGGACTGTGTGGCACAATGGAATACTGAAAACAGCCAATAGCAGGCTGCACAGCATCTGCCCTGAGTACAAATGTAAATGAGTCATTCAATAGATCAATGCCCGTCATGTTTGTGTCTACATCTAGCAGCAGAAGACCACTATCAATGTCAGCCTGGGTGAACACCTGAGTATCTTCAAGCACTGCATCATTCACAAATCTTTTCTTTACAATCCTCCCATGAGAGGGAGGCACTATCACTTCAAATCTAGGATTACTGTTTGTCAAATTGGCTAGCTCAGAAGCATCCAGGTCACTGCTCCCAAATTTATAAGCTGCTTGATTTGAAATTTGCAGGTCAGATACAATTTGTACTAAAGGCTTTGCTGTGATGTTCAGCACTTGTCCTGTTAGATTGCCTTCTGCAGTGAAAAGCATAAACTCCAGTACTTCACTGGAAGCATTTAGATTTGTCAGGTGGTAAGAGAGCCTTCCCGAGTACAAATCTGCCTGCTCAAATTTAGTAACTTGCTCATTTCCAATCATGAGGTGCCCATATTTGAGTGGCTGAGTTATTTCATACATGATATTAGTGCTCTTTCCATTTGTGATAGCTGAAAGCTGAACGTCAGTAATAGTGACAGATGTCTGGCCCTGTGGCAGCACAACATTGGTAAGGTTGACTAGGACAAGTGCAATTGGTATGACTTCAAGACTAAACAGTTTGTATAAAGGGCGATGTTTACCATCAGTCACACTGAAATAAAACACCCCAGAAGATGAACTTCCATCCTGTACAAACCAGACTTTACCACTGTCAACATCAGCTTGTGTGAAATCTTTTATAGAGAAACTGAGATTGCTTTTCATGGCTAAGTAACCATTATTGGGGTTGTTAACAATGGTGTATTTCAGCTCAGCTGGGGCATTATCTAAGTCTTCAACTTTCAAATTCTCTGCCCCCAGCATTGACACATCTCCCTGCAGGACCTTCAAGTGCAGCCTTTTAGTCTTCAGTTCTGGAGACTGGTCATTCACTGGGAAAACAGTGATATTAAACATCTCCTCTAAAACTTCACTATGGGGCTTTGTAGCAGGCTTGCTCTTTAGGTTTAACCAAACAGCAAAAGTGAAACTGTCATTTAGGGACTCAGAATTATCATGTATGTATGTAATTCCAAATTTGTCCAGTACATATTGCGAGAAGTTAGGTTTTTCTTTGGTAACATTTCGTTCTCCAACAACAATCATGCCATGTTGAGGCAAAGATAGAACCTGATACCAGACTTCATACATGGAGCGCTGTACATCAGGTAGCTTAATCAACAGGTTTGAAGCATCTAAATTTGTTTTGTTGATTAATACTCTACCTCCTTCCTGGACTGTGGCACCTGGCAAAAATGAAAAGACAATCTTATAAATGGAACATTTTACAGTTGCACTATTTCAGAAATTATGTATCAAACACTGATGATACTCAAAAAATTTTCTCCTTTGTGGTATCCTCTATTTCCACATGCCATGGATAAAAATATATTATCACTGCTTTTAAAATAGAGTCAGATATAAGGGACAAGATTTTTGACTGATGCATACACTAAGATTAAAGAAATACCAGTATGTCAAAGCTTCTGACAGTGTTTTTCATCTGCCATTACAGAAAACAAAGTATCTTCTACAGCAGTAGGAAGCATCAAACATGCTGCTATCTCATTTCTAAGGGTGCAGTGAACACAGCTTTCCAAGCCACTACCCTACAGTACTCTGTGTCTCAGAAGTACTCTGGTCACTGCTTACTGAAGGGAAAGAAATTTTTGTTTTTTCTCCATTCCTCAGTGGACCTCTGACAGATCCAAAACAATTTTGAGGCCAGACAGTGAAGCGTTTTTACCTGTATTTGCTAGAAGACGACTATTCTGATCATGCCTGTCAATTTCATATGAAATGGCAACATGGAACATCTGGATATCCAGAGCTGATGGTGGAGAGGAGACAGTAAATGTAAAGAAATCTTCTGCACTCCAGTCAGCTGACTCAGGATGTAAGTGTTCATACATGATCACACCTTCATCAACCTGTTCCCAGTAAAGAGAAGACATACATGTAAGAGGAAGGTGATTATAAACATAGGAGTGTTAAGGACAGAAAAAATACCTTGAGAATATTGTTCAAAGAGACCTTTGTACCTTACTTCATGCACAGTGTATAAAAAAACATGGAATTGTTTAGGTTGCAAAAGACTTGTAAATTAAACCCAACTGTTAACCCAGCACTGCCAAGTCCACCACTAAATCATGTCCCAAATGCCACCTCTACACCTCTTTAAAAATATCCAGGTTGGTGATTCAATCGCTTTTCTGGGCAGCCTAGTTCAATACTCAGCCATGTTTTGCATGAAATGTGTCCTACTATTCCATTTAAAGCTCCCTTGGCACAGTTTGAGGTTGTGTCCTCTCATCTTACTCCTTGTCACTTGGGCAGAGGTCAACACCACCTGCCCACAGTCTCCTTTCAGGCAGTTGTGGAGAGTGATAAGTTCTCCCCTGAGTCTCCTTTTCTCCAGGATAAACACTCCCCGCTCCCTCAGCTGCTCCTCACAGGACTGGTGCTCCAGACCCTTCCCCAGCTCCATTCCCCTTCTCTGGACTCTCTCCAGCCCCTCAGTGTCTTTCTTGCAGTGAGGGCCCAGAACTGGACACAGCACTCCAGGTGTGGCCTCAGCAGTGCCCAGCACAGGGGGACAATCCCTGCCCTGCTCCTGCTGCCCACACCATTGCTGATCCAGCCCAGGATGCCACTGGCCTTCTTGGCCACCTGGGCACACCCTGCCTCATGTTCAGTCACTGTCACCAGCACCCCCAGGTCCTTTCCAGCCCCTCTGTCCCAGCCTGTGGCCCTGCCTGGGGCTGTTGTGACCCAAGGGCAGGACCTGGCACTTGGCCTTGTTGAACCTCACACCACTGGCTTCAGTCCATCAATTCAGCCTGTATGTACACAAACTATCCTGCATTTCTCTTTCACTTAAGAAGGATTCTATGTTGCCAGATAAACACCTGAAAGTAAGTGAAATGTTACTGGGCGCGAATGCCTTAGTAAAAGCCTTACATGAAGAGCAGACAGATATATAATACTGAGAAACTATCTCAAACTAGCAATGGTAATGGTGATCATGAGCTCAGATTGACCGTATTTTTAGTAAATCAGAGTATCATATGTCTAGAGTTTTCCTTGTAAGGACACTAGCAGAACAGGATTACTTGTCTTGAAAGAGCATATGAAAGGCTGGATGCTGGAGAAAGACTGTGATGCAGCTATTTCCTGCAAATAGCAAAAGATACTTGGTAAGAAACTAAAAAACCAGAAGGAAGTATAATGACCACTGATATTACACTCACTTATAAGCAAAAAATTGATGGAACTACGTAGTGGAAAATTTCTACATCACAGCAAGATAGAGATTCCTAAAAGACAGGAAAGAATCTGGTTTCCCCTATCCCTGCCTGTACTGACCTTGCAGATCATCATCCTCAAGGAATCAGTCCACTGTGAGTAATCAAGCTTCAAAGTATTGCAAGACACTGCAGTAAATCTCCAGAGAAACAAATGTACATACAAGATAAAAAGATAATTTATCTCTTTATGCCCCAAAGCAAAAGGCAGTATTTTCAGATTATTTCTCATCAGCTGGAACTATACCTGAATTTTAAGATCAATAGTATAATACATTGGAATTGTAATAGAATTTCTAATGACTAGTCCTAATGTTCTAGTCTAGCAAGACTAGAACACTTACTGAATCTTATCCAGTAGATTCACTGTCTGGCCTGCTTGATAATTCATTCACTGGCCTGTAGAGATGACAGTTACACCTATTAAATCCTTGGCAAGTTCCCAGGCAAACACTGACCTGACCTGCACTTTGCACATGTTAGTTTGTAATTGCCAGAGAGATCCCTGTCTGAGATGGTGTTGGCTTTAAATTTACTATTTTAACACACTCCTCACACCCTGCAAGCACCTTGAAGGGACTCATTAGGGAAACAATTCTATCACATATGCTTGAAAGACATGAAAAAAAGAAAACAAGCCCCTCCTGCTGTTATCACAGATGAAGTATTTAAGTAGTACAGAACCTGAGGGGTGAATACAGAGAGATTGAATCCTGAAATTACTGCAACAGTCTCCACTGAGATCACTGCACAAATTGGGCTTTCAAGGTCATTTTTCTCAGCAGCCTCAAAACCATCCCCATTTTTCTCTAAAATATTTAGACTGATGTGATAAAATCCTTTATGCACATCTCCAGGTTTCTGCTTTCCCTATATTGATTTAATTTTTAATGGCTACTATAGCACAAATCAAAAAAAAAAAAATGAATAGCAAAAGGATATGTTAGTTCTGGGTAACTTTCCAAAATCTCTCTAGGACTTCAAGCTGAGGACAGCAAATTTTTGTAACAAATACAGGCACAATACACATCCTTTAAATTCAGTGGTGTTTAGTATCAATCTGTTGATACTAAAAAGTTCATCTTTTAGTATCAACTCTAGTTGGTCCTTTTGGGGTTTTTTGGCTGCAAATCCATTCTAATGTCTGGGTAAGAACAGAATGGAATTGGTGAGGATTTCTGTGTTTACCTCAGCAATGACTATATAATGAAGAAGCTGTGGCTCGCTGCAAGACGAAAAGACTTCTAAGATATCACAGAAAGTACTGCAGGGAAAACAAAATGCAAAGATTATGTTGAAAAACTCCTGTGTTACTCAAGAGTGTTTAATGTGCAAATAATTTTCTTGTATTAGCTGAACAACATCTGTGCAAGAAAAATGTCTTGGAATGCAATAGTAATTTGTTTCTTTGGGGTTTTTTTTCCCCTTTGGCAACAAAGCAATAAACCACAGGGCTTACAGAAGAGTTCAGCACACCAGCAAAAAGAGTTAACTACTTTCCAAAGTGAAATTTCAAGTTCCTCAACACAGAATTAAGTCAATGAAAACCCACAGACCTACACTAATGCAATTTTTTTTTCAATTCAGATCAGTTTTATTACCAAACAGAAACTAAATGCTTTAATCTCTATTACATGGAAAATGTACAATCTTTGTAACATAAATGCAACTTTCTTCACTTGTATTTAACTCCCTGGAGTTAACAGTGGACTAAAAGTTTATTTAGGATCCCTTTTCTCTCCCTTGTATCTCATTCTCTACCAGAATAAATAAGAAGCTTGTTTGGATACTTGAATTCCACCTGCAAGAAGTCATTTAGCTCTACTTGTCTAAAATTAAAATGGCCAATAGAAATATCTCCAACAGACAAGAAAAGCATACATATTATTTCAGCCCAAAACCTTACACAGTTTACAAAGTTAAAAGGAAAGTCAGCTACACATTTGTAAAAACTAAAGCTACAGAGAATAAGTGACATGTTCTGAACATGGTACTGTCTGATAAACACACATAATGGTCATATCCATAGTCAAAAGAGTGACACTTCAAAACCTTAGCTGAAATATTTCCTGCCTAACATGCTTAACTGTTTCATCTAATACTCAAACATTTTGGGATCAGAACGGTACAGTGCCATTGTACAATTCATCTCTTTGATAAAACAAAACAAAACTCAGCAAGTTTTGAAACAAAACCAATAACATAATGGGATTACAAAACCAATGACATAATGGGATTACAATGGGAAACAACATGGTTTTTATGAGAACCGTTCTGTGATCATTTTGATTTACAAAGTCCAGGTGGAGACTCATTCCACAACGGTCCTTGGTCAGGTTGTTTCAAAATCTCATGACAACAAATAAAAATGTCAGTCCTTTTCCCAGGTTTTACTGCCCAAGCTTAAAATTCTGGCCAATAGATTTCCTTATTCCTTCATATACTAAATCAAATAACTACATTTAAAATCTGTAAACATATATTTTCCCATGAGCAAAGTCAGAAGATTGACCCCCTTTTATTTCCCTCACCTCAATTTTCTGAGAATACCTTAATGCATGCTGAAGGTAGTTATATTCAGATTCTGCACACAGACAAGTAATTCCTTTTGCAAAATAATTTTTCCATGAAGTTACATAAGCTGACACATTTTAACCATTCAGCAAGAGAACTTGTACCACAGTTAAGACACTTCCAACACTTAGTACCACAGCCAATGCAGTTAATAAAAGTCATCTTGGGGACACCCATGAGGATTGTGTACAGCTGAAATGAATCTGGTACTTGGACTTTTCTGCTCCTTCTGTCAAAAACTAAAAGCCTCCAACCTCTGACTGCTGGTTAATGGCACCAGAACAGCTCTTCTTGACAAATAGTGTTTCAAGCAAAACAGTGGGAATTGCCAAGACCCAGCTAGTATCCAAGCAGAGGGGAACAAAGGCTTCTCTTGTGTTCATTACTAGACGCCAGATATTTAATGACATAGCAAATCTGGGTGATTGCACTGATGGGTCACATATGCCTAGTTACTTAACAGATATAAATGGATCACACGAAGAATGAGCAACTGAGATGCCCTCTGAAGTAACAATCTACCCCTGAACTAGTTGTTATAAAGTAAATGCTTACCATAGACTGCGTAAAACTGAAGATTTCCTGAGTAGTATCATCAGAATCTACTCTGATCAGCCTTCCAAGTTTTGGGGAAGTTACAACCACAAAAGTTATAGTTCTGTTTCCTGCATTGGTCACATCATTGGTTACAGCTTTCAGATGATGTTGTGAAATAGGTTTCCTGGAACCTAAAAAACGTCAAGTATAGGAAGAAGATTTACAACAGGATTTTTTTACAAAAGTCAAAGTTTTGTATGCACAACTCACACTCTCATGAAGGTATTCTACTTAGCATTTTAATTACATTTCATAGGATCAGCAGGGTTGCTTTTTTTCTAGTTACCTTCTGGTTACAAATTTTCCACAGCTTTTTCAAATAAAAAGCCCATTAGTAGGATATATCCTTGTTCAAAAAATGCAACTCTCTTCAGCACATATAATTGCTAAATACTGGCTTCTGCAAAAACTACCCAAAGTATAGAATAAAGCCTGTATAAGAAGTTCTGTTTCTATATCACATGTCTAGAACCAAATTAAAATTCCAATGTTTTTGGTATTCCCAGTTGCCACAGAAGATATAGGGGATTCAACTGAGAGAAGCCTCAACATGGCAAAGTTTCTAGTGAACATAAACCAAAATCAATCATTAACAAAAGTATGCTTTATCAATATGAAATAGGATTTTCATTAAATAAAATTAAAATATAAGCACTGAGGTTAAAAAACTAGGAACAACACCACAAAACAGAAATAACAGACTGAACTGAAATAATATATTTTTTATTAAGATAGATGGAGATTGAGTGGTAACAGAATCCTTTTACTACATAGCACCACACTAACCTTACTAAGGTTACTTCCTTCTGGCTTAAAGATTATAAAGAGCTTTCTGGCATTAGTCAAAGCAAAACAATTTTTGACACAGATGGGGCAGTAATTTCCTAAAAGCTAGTAACTTCCTAAAAGAAAAAATAAAAATCTGGCTTCTTTTTGATGCAGTCTCAAGGTATACAATCAGCAAACTAAAATTTACGTTCAATGATAATTTTAGAGGAGCAAAATTCCCACCATCTTATTCCCCCTGTATCTCCACTTCTGCCTTTGTTTTCAGATTTTCTCTTCTCCTTGAGCAACAAGGTTATACATAATTTCAAAGACTNNNACATATATATATATATATATATATATATATATATATATATATGCATGCTATAATATTCAGAAGAAAAAAACCATGGTAAGGACAGAGAAGAATAGGGATCTTTGAGAGCCATTATTAATACCAAGAGTCTGCTTGTTCACATCTGCTTGTGCTCTGGTTCAAGTAAACTTGAAACAGAGTTATTATCTTCTGTCTCTGCCCATTTTCCCATTTTTACCTTCCCATGTCTCTCTGTGTCCATACATTTTTGAAAAGGAAAGGAGTCTCTCAGGTCGAGAGAGCATGAGCATTCTCCCTATCACTGCTACACAGTTAGAAATCATCTCAACCACAGACTGATTAGACAGCTCTGCTTCCAATTTACAAGTCAGGCTTACTGTCCTCAGAGAAACTCAGCTCATTTCTTTTTCGAACCTTTCTGGAGAAGTAAATCCTCCCATTGCACATACCTAGCATACAGCAGAAAAAGCTAATATAATCTAGCAGTCAATTTTCTGAGCATGCTGAATAAAATAAGCTTCTGTTAAAACAGAAAAAAAAAATCTATAAATTATATAAACAGATCTGGTATACCCAACACAAATGAAGACAGCAGTTCATGCTCTTACAAAATTGCAGAACAATATGCTTCAGAGAATAGTTTACAGCCACTCATGAAGACATGGTAAATTCTTCACAATAAATTCAATTTTTACTACCCCAGAGAGAAGATTTCTCAAGCTGGCTCAAATGAACCTTTTTTAGTTGTGCTAGAAAATTTAACAGGACACTGGCTGTTGTTTTTATATATATTAACCATTAGGCACCCCTGTTGTTGTAATAGTCATTTCATGATGGCAAAGTACAGCTGAAAGCCATACATCTCCAGAATGTCTGTAAAAAATACCATAAAGAGAACATGTCAAAAAGCTAGCAACACTTTATAACATCTTAAAGGAATTTTGCTAACCCAAAGTAAGTGAGAATTCAGGGAAAAAACTGTAATCTTGGATGACTACAGTTTGCAATGCTGAAAGAAATACTGTATTTTGCAAACTGAAGAACTGATTGACAGCCTAGAGACTTTGCCTTCTATGGAAGTATTAGGCAAACTTTTCTTAAAATTATCATTGGCTTAAGATAGAATTCCAGTAAATCCCCGTGCCCAAGGCAACCTTACACACCAAACAGCAGGTTAATAAGCTTTGTAAGTGGATTTATGTGAATCCCATTTATATTGACTGAATTAGAAGATCATGCTGCTACAATCTCATTTTTTGTTGCCTACATTTAAGTAGCTTTTGTTACAAACCTTTGTTTATGCAACTTATATTTAGGAAGTTTAAGAAGATAAAGTCCTCCTCTTCCATATCCAATTAATAAATCAAGGTACTGATTACAACCTCTAGAACTCGACCAGTTCTTAGTTTCTCTCTGATTCTACAAATCACATTCAGAGGGAAAAAAAAAAAAATAGCAGCACAAACAAAAGCGTGATGCAAGATACTGCTGAGAGAAAATAATCTTTATTTCTCCTTTAATCCTGCAATAAATGTTATATTCCTAACTCAATGAGGGATTACTCTTGCCAGTGCAAAGGAATAAATGGCTCTGGTGAGACCTCTTAGCACATCAACTCCTTCAATGGTATGATTTCATTAAAAAAATACTCAGCTGCTGAACCAACTAGCTACAAATGCACAAATACGAATCAAAGTTTTCAGTCTTTCTGATTCCTCAGTGAGTCTGTACTGCTGTCTTATAACTCATTTTAGACAAAAGAAAAGTGAACTAGCAATCTGGAAAACTTGCATGTGCTATTCAGAATCCCAAGGACACAAGCTTCACTCCTCTATTGCTTTTACAAGGCGCTTTCATAACCACCTAAGACATCAATCAATATTTGAATGGACTACAGGGATTTTAAACAAAACTGAACAGGGAAATCTCCAGATCTTATGCAGGCAGTGTTATTATCACATTGTACTTGAAAATTTCACTGCCAGTTTACAGGACTCCAAGCATGCACGTATCAAAAAGTTAAAGACCACAAAGCTAAAAAGCAGCATGCTGTTTGAGAAAATATTAACCCTTTTTTAAAAGACACACACAATGTTCCCAGCTACAGTTTTCCATAGTTTAGTCAGTTAAGTATCTGACAAATAACTCTGTATTAGGCAATATTTTCAAGTGGAAAAAATCATGATCACCTCAAAATACAGACCTGGAAAGACTCCGAGCCCTTTGTTCACTTCAAGGCTAATGACCAGCATCTGAGCTGTGATGCTAAAAATCTGTCGGGGTGCAAAGTTCAAACCATCTGTCACCTGGAAGTTGAAGCCTCCAGACATTGCTCCTGTGGAAATCAAAATTATAAATTTATTCTTCTAGTATGCTGTCACAGAAAACACAAACGTACACTCGACACCTTTCACTCTCGGCTACAGTGAAACATTGTTGGGGCATATATGCAGTGCACATAGCTCTGGGTGCAGCTGCAGTGGAGCTGCAGGCTGAGCTCTGGGTGGCAGGAGCCTGAGGTGAGAGGCCCTGAACTGCTGACCCTTTGCTGAACAAAGGGCACGGGGACCTGCTGCCAGGGGACCAACACTCAGACACATGGCAGGAGCTGGTGAGGCCAGAACTTTAGGGGCTTAGATTGCAAAGTCTTTTGGTCAGGGTCCCCTGTTGTCAAGGGCTCCCAGACAGAGATGTTATTCTGTTGTTGCAAAATAATTATTTTAAGGACACAGACACCTGAGATTCTGCTAAGGGAAACCTGAGGTCAAGTCAGTGAGGAAATCTTGTCTGAGTGTTGGGTATGTAAAGAGTCAAGCAGGAGTCACTGGAGCTACCAGATATGAAGAGGGTTCCATCTCAACAATTAAAGTCTTGGGTACTGTCAGTGTGACTGCCAAAGCAACTCCTGGATGGCCAGACAGGAAAGTTTCCTTAGCAATATATCCAAAATCATCCTGAAAGCAACTTTTGATCAGAGCCTTTGTATCTTTAATTAGAATTAAATAAATTGATAATGCAATTAACACATCCCCCAGAAGGAACTATTGGCTGTTGTTTTCAGTGAAGGCCAGATACCCCTTAGATGTAAATCTAAGCAAGAGTGCCCCCTTCTTCTCTTTCTTCCCTGACTCAGTGGAGCTGAAATCAAGTTAAATTTGGGAAGACAGTATCTCCCAGATTTCCAGCTCCATTTACATCTTAGGAGGATGCAAAGCACTTAGACAGTCACATTTTGGCAAAGAAGGAAATTTGGGGAGAAGAGTAACTAGAATGTTCTTTCATTTTGTTTTAAAGACTTGAATAAACTCTTGGATTGTTTCCTTAGCCTCTTCACTGCACTTCAGCCTTGATGAAGAAGGTATGTTGTCACAGCTTAAACTATTTCAGAGGTTATGTGTACTCATAATAAATGCACATTTTTCCCTTTAATCTTAGGACCTGTATGTACTTTGGCACAAGCAATAGCAAAATACCTCCAGGAGTTGGAGTGGATTCCTTTAAAAATACATGTGTCAGAACTTACAGCCTGCTTTTAAGCAAAGGTTTCCCATGTTGTCCAAATAGATAAAAAGACAAAACACAAAAGTGAAACATTAACTGTTGCGAAGAATTACCATTTTCTTCTATTTTCTTTGCCCAATTTAGCCACAAGATATTGCTACAAGAATACAGATACTGAAAGCCAGACAGTACCACATACTTCTATGTAAAGATCATCATACTTTGCCTAACTATAAATTAACATATCAGAATAATCAAATGTAGGTTCTGAGATTATAGTTAACAATACACCTGAGAAATGTTCTTAATATTAGCCAGGCAGCTGAAGCAGGTCTGGAAGATCTGGTCATATTGTTTTCATTTTAAAAGTTTATGTTTTCTGATGTATTTTCCTGATAAAAAAGAACCAGTTGCTTATCCAAAAAAGCATCTGTGAGTCTACTATTTGTACTAAGTTGAAAAAAAACCCAAACAAACCTGCTTACTCAGCCTCATTTGCTTTTTTGGCTAAGGCAGGTCAGCTACTTGGCTGACACAGACATTTCGTCATCAGCAGTCAGAAAAGAACTGCATCTCGAAGTTCTACTTGGGTGGAGCATTTATCATTTTATCACAATTGATTTTTTAAGATGTATCTGATCAGAGGTGATTAAAAGGGACACCAAAAAGAGGATCTGTAAAAGCTGTATTGAGAAGACACAAACACTTCAGAACCAACAAGAGTTCAATTCATTACTGCCCTAAGAAAAAAAAAGTGAGGGTTTAAGGGCAGGCCCCATACTGCAAAAGTGAGACAGGAACACTCTAGAGTGAAGCAACAGTGAAAAAAAGAAGGAATTCTTACACTGAAAGAGGGGTACAGAAAAGAAAGGCGTGTTCTAGTTTTGCATTTACACTGGTGATAAAACAATCAGGGATTATGGAGGAAACAAAAAAATTCAAGGGGAAAACATGAGAGCAAAGAGGAAGATTTGCAACTCACAGCACAGAATAAGCAGCATAGAGTAACTCATAAGGCTGAGCAATCTGAAGGGAAAATTCTGAGGTCTAATTTAGAGGCATAAAAGCAAAGTATGGTAGTACCTTCACTGGCAGTAAAAAAGACACTGAGGATGGAGAGTCATTGCCATGTACAGGTGTAAAAAGTAGTAATAGTGCCATGAGGAGTAGCCAGAGGATGGAAGAGCTGCCTCAGCCAAGAACATGCTGCTCTTCCCTGTGGAAAGGGCTCGAGTGAGTAGGAAGAGTAGATGGGGATACTTCCAAACGGAGACAAAGAAGCCAGCACCCTAAGACTCATGACAAGGAACAGAGGAAACTTAGAGAAAAGAGATAAAAAGCTGAATAACAGCAAAAACATAAGGAAAGGCCCCAGGTCAAGGCTGGGGGCAGTAAGATGGGAGTAATAATTACATTTCCAGCAACAAGTCAAGATGAAGGAGGGAAGAAAACAGCTGACTGAGAAATGCAAAGAAGCAAAATAACCGAAGTACTTTGTGAAGCACTGGAGACCATAAGAGTTGAGTAAATGACAGAGCCACAGCGGCTGCATGACCTGAGACACAACCTGGGTAATTCTATGTTACAAATTTACTCTGCACTCCCACTCACTGGAAAACGAACTTTTCTGTTCTTTTCACTTTTATTAATCAAGATTCACTCTAAGACTACAGATGTGCATTTGCCCTTTCTGGAACACAGAGTGGATTAATTTCCTCACACTGAGACTTACCACTTACCACTTGTCCTACCATCATAGGGCTTTTTACATGTCAAAGTCCGCCTTGGAATAATTTAAATAGTTTGGTTCACTTACTTCATGCTCTTGACCTTTCATTTCCTGACCAAATTATTTGAGCAGGATACTTACAGCTCACCAGCAGCTGCTTGTAAAGCAGTTTCAGCAACACACATGCATTCTGCAAGACACTGTATCATAAAGCAGAGTACTTCAACCCCATGAAAACACAGCACAAATCTGGAGTGACTGCTACATCCAAGACAGCACTGGAACTCCAGTCTGCCTCAGGCTGGCAGAAGAGCAGTGTATCTCTTCTATCTCCATCCCACAATAATGGTTTATTCCTTCTGTAGCAACTCCTCTCTTCTTTAAACTGAGGTAACATAGTAATACAGCTGGAGCAGCAAACAGGCAGCTATCACCCCATGAAAGCCCTACCTCTTCTGGCTGGATCCCCACTAGGAAGTTCATTCCTGTGGCTTTCCACCACTGCCACTCAAGGATGCAGGAAGCTGGCCTGACTTCTTTTATTCCCCACACCTTTTCTCAAATGCACAAAAACCCCAGCTCTGGACAATAGGAGAAAGAGTCAATGTTTAAAGCTGAATTCTTTTACAGCCTGAAAAGGACACTGACATTACACAGAATGAACCCTAACTTCATCATCCATCACTGCACTATGGCAGGTATCTGTGAGACTGTTGGTTCATGAACAGCTCTGCACTGTAGCAAGACAGAAAGGCTTCAGAAAATTTTCAATCACAATAGTAAAAAAAATGGAACTCCTATCTCTGAAAGGTGCATGGAAATGTTCCCCTACTGCAAAACTGCTTTCAGAAAGAAGGCTGCTATCTAATGAACCTCAATAATGCCAAGGTTTCCCAGTGAGCACTTAAGTAGATGTCAGACCCAGTATAGTTTAGTTTTTGTGATAATGTATAACCAGTGTATAACACTTCACATAACCAGTGTTCCGAGATCTTTATGGCATTACAATGGGATCTTTAAAGGACTACAAATACAAATATACCAAATAGGAGCAGTATTCTGGTATCAGATGTGGTATTTTTGAAATCACATACCATGGTGTACAAACACGAGCTGCCCTTCAATTATATGAGCCTGGGTAAAAGTAAGGATGCTCTTGTTCGCAGAAGACTTCAGAGCCAAGTGCCCATTGCTAGGTGGAGTAATGGAATACACCAGCTGTGATGGTGAGGAGTCCTTGTCTTCTGCACAGAGGTCATCAACAGTTATTTCTGTGACTGAACCCACCCAGACCTAGAAAAGCAAAAAAAAAATTTAAAAATTAAGAAAGAAAATGCATACAAAAAAAATTTGGGACAACAGGAAATGAGGGATGGGGATGGATGACACACAACTCCAAGAAAAAGGAAGAATAAAGATTTGTGTTGTGCAACACTAGCAGCTGTAACAGATTTCCTGACTGTCCATCCAAATCTCTGATAGCAGACTGGCATAGTTCATCCTGGCAAATCATTTGCAAAATACAAGACCTTGAAATAATACAAGCAAACACACCCTACACCAGTTAAGAGCTTCAAACAGTTGGAGCACAAGTGTTCTATTTTGTCAAGCATTATACAAACTCTTAGAAACATAACAAAATTGTATTATGATAACTGAGTCAAGGAGCTGCTTTCCAACACACACACGACTATTAGTGTCACGTATTTCACAGCAGGTAAGGCATTGAATATGCTCCACTTTCACCAGCAGAAAAGATAAAAGACAAACAGCCTGGGGACAGCACAAAGCCTAATACAGTGCACTAAAAACCACAGAGATGCTCAGTCCAATGGGAGATGAAACAACCAACACCTCCAAAAGCTGCCTACCATTTTGCAAGGTCATGATCCCAGAAAAATAGTTAACTACTTTTTAGAAAGATGGTAAAAAAAAAATTATTTACTTCTCGTAAATCTGAATCTGGACCACGTTCTAAGTCTAATTCCAGAACAGAGCCATGAGATTGATAAAAGGACTGGAGCACCTCTGCTATGAAGTCAGGCTAAGCAAGCTGGGGCTGTGCAGCCTGGAGGAGAAGGTTGTGTGGGGACCTCATAGACGCCTTCCAGTATCTGAAGGGGCCTGCAGGGAAGGTGGAAAGGGATTCTCTGACAGGAAGTGACAGGGCAAGGAGGAATGAGTACACACTATAAGAGGGAAAATTTAGCTAGATATGAAGATGAAATTCCTTACCATGAGGGTGGTGATATACTGGAACAGGTTGCCCAGGGAGGTTGTATATTGCCCAACCCTGGCAGTGTTCAAAGCCCAGTTGGATAAGGCTTCAAGCAGCCTCCTCTACTGGGAGATGTCCCTGCCTGTGGCACGGGAAATTGGGACTAGATGATCTTTAATATCCCTTATTTCAAGCAGAAAGGACTGTTCTCTGATTGGATCCCTATCTGACTGGATAATTTCTTGTTTGGAATGGATAAGCAACGGCCTATTCTGTTCTTCATCTCTGCTGTATATATTTCAAAGTACAGACAGAAGTGCTAAACAAAGAACGATACATACTTATCTCAACATGAAGTGAAATTCCTAAAATATTCACTACACCAGTATCAATTATTTCCATCCACAATTTATAACATAGCATAGACGAGCCTAAACCATTAAATACCTCAGCTTAAGCTTCAAAACACACACTGCATCATTCCTTCCTGTCTTCCTAGGGTTTTAGTACACTTAACCAAATATTTGGTAGTAACATCACACCAAATGGCTGAAGAGGACAAATGATCCATAACAAGGGCATTTTACCTCTGCCAAAGCTAAAAATCAACTATCACAATTCACTAAGTATTACTTCTACTTTTTAACATGAATCATGAAAGAAAACCTTTTAAGAGACTGAAATTTGTGCCACCACACTTCAATAGAGGAAAGACTTGTGTCACATTGTGTCACAAAATTGTGTCACAAAATACATGCCATGGAAAAAAAGATACTAAAATGAAGTTAAGATTTTTTTTTCTTATCAGAAGAAGTTTGAAAAGTAAGTTTATAATAGAAAATACCTTTCAACTAGCAAATAGTTATTTTCTGCCCTGAAATATACACTTTGCATTACATTTGCTAATAATGTAATTATTAATATTAAATTCTGATGAAGAATGACACTTAAAACCAGAACAACAGCACTGGGTGACTTAGGGTGACTTAGTGAGTACCACCAACAAGCACATCAGTTGTCACATGTGCTGTACTGAGACCTTTTAATTCATCTCAGTAGCATTTGTGTAGATTATTCTATGAAGAAAATGAAAGATCACATACTAAATATGCAAAAATACAAGAAATCATAATGGACACATGTTATTACAAATTATTTGCTAAGTTTCGAATTATTTTCCTTACTAAAGGAAAAAATAATTAAAATCTCTAATTACAGAAGAAAGTGTTTTTTCTGTAACATCATTATTTAATTCTCTTGTCCCAGCACAGTACCACTTAATGCTTTTTAAGTACTATACATGGCCTGCAACATGATCCTTGAGGAATGAAAGGAGATCTAAGAGGTGAAAAGAACTGCAGGGAAGCAAACACTGAGAATACAGCAAGAATTGTACAAACAACTTTTTTTTCATATCTGAGAACAAAATCACCTTGAAGAGCACCATGAAAACTGTATCTGAACCTCCAGGATGTAGCATAACACTGATTTTTCACGCGCCTAACACATTTCACAGGCATAGCCCAAAAAAAGGTTCATGACCTTGCTGATGTGAAATAATTTATTCTGCTCTACTTACAGGATTCAGCTCACCAGTATCGGCTGAACATGCCACATATCCTACCAGACACTCAGTATTCGCATTTTAACACACTAGAGAGCAATTTAGAGAAAACAACAAAAATAATCAGTTAAAATTCGTGGGGTTTTTAAAAAAACCTAATTTCAGGAAAATATAGCCCTCTTGTGGCAACGGGAGGATACAGTCATTTCATAGCATTGCTACCCATGTATTTAAACACATATAATTGCAGCATATAAAGCCAGGATAATGATTTTCTTCAAAACACTGTATTTCCTTTAACCATTCCCATTCCAGAAAAAAAAAATCCATAAAACCTGTAGAAATCTTAAGAAATTGTATCTAAAATGCTTCCTAGAGAAAAACTCCCAAAATGGTTGGGTATCTGTCACCCTGGAATTCCTGCCATGGTGCTCATAACATTGATACCACCAGACAAGGCTGTTTGAAGAAGGTCTAGATGTCTCTGAAGTGAGGAAGCTAGAGTTAGACTCATTCAGCATTGTGCACAACCCAATAGTTTCTTGCATTTGGACAGAAGCCCACGACAAAGGCCAAAATTATCTTCTATATGCCCACACCAACTGGCCACATAATGCACCTCTTCACATAAGCTACTTCTCAGCAGCAGATGCCATATCCCAGGCTATTTTTTTAATCATTTAGCATTTTTTTCTGACTCTTTATACTGTGACCTGCAAAATTTGAGGTCCTAAACTTTAGTCAACTCAAACAGTTCTACTGGACTTCAGTTTTCACAGTACTGGCCATTCACTTTATACTTTTGTATACTTCCAACCTCACAAAATAGATAAAAGAGCAACTCAGTTTTTAAAAGCAACATTTTTTGTTATTCAATATCTACCACTAGCAACATTCTTGAGGAGCACAGACTGTTTGGCCAGAACATGGGGCCAGCCACCATCACCCTACACAGGAATGCCCATCTCATCTCAGTATTTAGCAGGACTAAGAAAAAACCATTTTATTCCATCTACTGATGATGTGCCAGTTTGATCTGAGGAAGAATCATCTCAGTGTATTCCTCCCAGCAAATAACTTGACTGCCAAATTTGGTTTAGACTGCACATGAATCCACCATATGTGTACATACTGGTAGCCACTCACAACAAATACAAACCTGATTTTTCAACAATAGCTTGTGCACGATTAGCAAAACCACAGGTACAAAAGCAGCATCCTGGTTCTAGTACACAGACTGCCTCCCCAGTAGAGAGGACCAACTCTGGATAGGTGAAGCTTTGTTATCCCTGCTCTTGGGAAGCCTAGATTCACAGATATTTTTAGAAAAATCCATAAGCTGCATTGCAGTGCACTGCACAGCCTTAGTTCTGTTAATAGACTGCAATTCCAGCAGTTCAATGCCAACAGTTTAATGTCAGCAATTCACCAGAACAGAGACCCAGAAAAACCTGACTGAACATTGTGCTCTCCTCTCTGTGACTAGACAAAGATTACTGCATGCTGTGCTGATGTCTGTAGAGTATCACTGTAATTACTTCAACCAGGGAAGATTTTGCTCTGTGCCACCCAAATGTTTGTGAAGGCAGTCTGCCCTTCTGCCAGCAGTCTCTGCACAGGGCAGAGACTTCTGTTGTGAGCATCTGCAGATTACCTGCAGATTGTCACTTTGAAGTTACACAATACTACCACTACTGCTAGTTAAAAAATTACGTATTTTCTCATGTGAAAAGGTTAAATACGCAAGGTTACAATCATCTCTACAGTAATACACTCTTCCTCTCTGTCTTGGTTTGAATAGACAGGTATCTGCCAAGGAAGATTGGAGCCTCCCTTGGAATGCAAGCCCCCCCCCCCTTCTCTTTTTTTCAAATTATTAGAAATTTGTAATTAAAAGGCTGTCAGGCAAAGATTTTGGGAATAGGTATAGCAGTTATTTACTAGAGATATTAAAAATACAAATGTTATAGTACAAAAT
>VWZU01011009.1:115225-128267 GCA_013397095.1 Sterrhoptilus dennistouni
TGATGAAATGTGTCATGCCATTGATGAGCTTTGATGGTGCGTTAACAAAAGCTATTCCCATGGGGATAGTGAAAGACTGAGCAGAGATAAGAGATAATACCCCACCTGGTTTTTAACAGCTGGCTTGTTATCAGGGAAGGCAGCTACCCCCTCCCTTCTGGAGTTACAACAGATAAGAAAAAACAAAACCTTTGGCTAGCTCTTTGTTTTGGTCAAGTACCCTTAAGTATCCAACATTTCATCTTCTTGGTAACTCATGGGGGAAAAAAATCTTTAAAGTAAAAAAGGAGCAAACCTAACCCCCAACACTCTCCAACACACAACTAACTACATAAAATTAGATGCATGTTTTGGTACCACCCATTCATAAACTGCATCACAGAGCACTGGGAATGATTGCAGCCTCAAAATACCCTGCTTAGCTTCTTTCAAGCAGATTCCTAAATACCTTCACTACCTTGATGTCTTCCAGCTGGTTTACTGTGACCACAGGCTCATTAGCTGACCCATGTTCACTTCACCCTGATTTTTAGAGCCACTTAATTTGGTTTTACTCATCGGATATCAGATTGGAAGTCTTTACACATGTGCTTTTTGGGCACAGTATCTTTACTAAAATGGTTCTGGTTATTGAGTGCTATCATAACACAAATAAATACTATACAAATATGTCCCGGTTTAAATACTATAAAAAAAAAAAAATTATTAATCGGAAAATGCACTGAAACTAAAGTGACAGTAGTAAATTCTGTAGTGGTAGATAACTGCTCAAAATTCAGCAGATTAAAAATAACTAGCTATGGTTATTAAGAGCTAAAGGTAGCATCAGTCAACAACTTAAAAATTTTCTTCAGGATTTTCTGGGGGGAAAGCAGTTACAAAAAAACCCCATGTTTTTTTCTTAGTTCACAGTATCATACAGTAATAGCTTCAATGATTTGACTAATATTTTGATGACCCCAGATTTTCACAGATTGCATTTTATTATTTCCAACTTTTGAAAAGGGAAACACCCGTGTTTTGTATAAGAAATACCCAACACATAATAAATTCTCTCTCGTCCCATTCCACTGGCACACCTGGACAGGAGCAGGCAGTAGAATGTACTTCAGCAGGTCTGACCCTTTAGTGTACTTGGTGGCAAGAGATATAGGGTTGGAAGGCTGTGCAAATACAAGAGTGAAAAGCTGGCATTCTCATCATTCTTGGCACTTTTCCAGTTACATGTTCATTAACAGTCCTCAAGACACCAAAGCGAACAACATGAAAACCTAACAACCATCCAGGTGCCAGCCATCCATCCTCACAAGCCCTACATCAGTCCAAGAGATTTCATGTAACTTTAAGATTAAAAGAATGCTCATTCACCCTTCTTGACAAACCTTATACCAGCTGAAAGAGTCCTCCATGTCTAAAATCTTCCTAAATACAAATAATCTATGTACTGCCCCCTTTTGTGAGCATTAATTTTTCTAAATCCAAGGACTACTAATATTATACTGACTATCGTACCAGATACAAACCTAATAGCCTGTTAATGAATGTGCATTAAATAGCACCAGAATTATAGGAATTAATTTCAACACTTCAAAATGTTGACAAACATACCTGAAGAATTCTGTTTACTTTGACAATAGGAGCTTCATCATTTACTGCAGTAACAGTTACAAACACAGTTTGGGGTAAACTTTGTTTCCACAACTCCATGTTGTTTACTATCACAGTAAAACTGTCTATCAGTTCTTCACTGTCATCATGAACATAATAAATTAATTCTTGTTCCACCTGAAAAATATAACAAGATGAAGAACTAAAGAGGCTAGAAGAAAATAAATGTCACATGGAAAAATAACCTACTCATGGCTCTCTATATTTATTGCATGAACACTTTATGACTTCAAAAACTTTATTTATGCTATAGTATCAGATTGTTCCTCTATCTTTGCTCTATTCACAACAGTAAATTTTAATGCTCAACTGTCTGTTCCTGTAGTCAGAATATCTTGCCAATCTTGGCATTCTCCCTTCCTCCTGAAGGAAAAACAGAAATCCAACCCTACTATATTTAACAATGCTTCCTGGAAACTATAAACTGAACACAGTGCTAGTAGATGGCGACCTACAATACCATTTTGCTTCTTGGGAGCTAAATGACTGAAAATTAGCAAGTTGTCCATATAGTGGCTGCCTGTGAGCAAAGAAATTACTAAAAAATTTACTTTTTTTCCACTTTTCTACTTGCTCAATCTACATACCATTTCCTCTGGTCTTTTCAAAATGCCCCCACGGTCTCACATTTCCAGAGTATCTACAACTCTGCTTGAATGTGAGTGGCCCATCAGTCTACTGTGGCTATAGCACATTAATCTGTGTCAATAGTGTCATCAAGAAGTGATATGGTTCACCACAACAAGGCAGCCTCCCTCCTCACTCCAAATGACCAGCTAGAAACAGCAGAATGATCTTCAACTCAAGGCCACAATAAAGCTCAAACTCATGTATCTCACCACCTCCCACAAAATCCTACAGCTTTCAGCAATGTAAATAATTAATCAAGACTACATCTAAGAAGATCTAAAGACATTACCTGTTTCCTGGTAAACGTGGCTAACTTTATTCCAGGAACACGCGAGTTTTCAACATACCCATGTTTTGGCTGCTCAGTTAAAATGAATTCACAGCTGAGTCCTGCAAAGTGTCTACTAGGAATTTTTAGATAGTCTTCCACCAGGGCTTTTGAACCCCCTTCAAACACTGTAAAGTTCTGTACTTCAAGTGGAATCATTCTGGGGATGATGTCTACAGAGATCTCTATTCCATTCACTCTTCTGACACCATTGGTCACATCCAGAAAAAAATGGTCCTCAAGTTGGTCAGAAACTGTCTGCACATACTGAACTTTGCCCTCGTCGACATCTTGTTGCGTGAAGGTCAAAGCTGGCCTTTGGTCAGAACTGAGATAACTTTCTTCTGAAGAAAACTTCCGAATGTATCCCTGTACTGGAAGTTGTCTTACTGTGAACACAATCTCAGATGGAGAACTACTTTCATGAACAACCTTAAATTTAAGAACATATCCCAAAATTATTCACATGGAAGTGGGAAAATTCCTATAATTCTCTTCTGAATTTTTCACTTTTAATTCTGGGATTGCCTATCTAACTAAACCACTAAACTGGCACTTCTTAGGTGGCTTACACAGTTCACAAAACAGGACAATACTTTAAGCAGATACATGTTAAATAAAGGTAGCATGAGAGCCATTTTGTAACCCCAAATATGTTTTGAAAGCTTTGAAAAGGAACGTACTGCATAATTAACTACTGGCCTCACAGCAACAGATCCCTGCCTGAAACAAGGAATTCAAGATTCCAGCAACATGCAGCTGGAGTTCTCTTGCGGTGGTTACTTGAAGGCTACACACAAAAATTGGGCAGGAAAGAATTAATCAAACAGAAACAGCCTCAGCTTTGTGACTTGACTTTTTTAAAATCTTGGATGTAATTCTCAATCTTAACTGGGATAACTCCAAATTAAAACAAACAAAATCCTTTCTTCCTTAGCATTTCCCATGAGCTCAATTAAGAACATTACATGGAGTACAAACAGTTGTTAAACCTAAAACAAATATATACATGCAGAATTCCCAAATGATAATTTTCTTAAGCACTAATACATAACAAAGTCAAAGACTATGGGAAGTCTTTTTCTTTAACATAATCTCTTTTCCTTCCTAAAAAATCAAGCTTGCTAGTGTCAGTCTCTCCTGAAGCACCTAGAATATAATCATATTAGTGGTAATCAAAATGAGTTGAAGAGAACGCACAACTAAAGACACTGCAATGGCTAAAAAAAGAGAGGAAAACTTGCTACAAGATTGGAGGAATGGACAACATGGTTAACCTACTTGCAGTTTTCCTTTACTGATTTTAACTGGCTTTCCTTCTTCAACCAAGAGATTGTTTTTGTTCACAATCCTTGGTGGCTGCTGCTGACTTTCCAAATATACGCGAATCTGTAGTCCAGCATCCAGAAGGACACCTCCTGCACGGACTGTAAAGTTAAATGTGTCTATAAGGTTGCTGCTGTCATCATGTCTGTAGGTCACATGCCCCTTTATCAGATCAAGCTGAGTAAAGGAATCCATTAATACATTATTCACATATATTCTTCCATATTTTGGGAAAGAGAGTATTTCATATGTAACCTCATGATCATTTCTTATGTCTTGGTTTGTAGTAGCACTTAGGTTAGCTGTTGAAATAGTTTCTTCTTTCCCTTTTTGAACCAACAATCCTGTATTATTTGCCAACCTAACATAAGGATCAGTGGCATTAATTTCCAGAAGCAAGGAAGTATAGTGCTTGCCATCTGTCACAAAAAGCACAAAATGCCCAAAATCTGCACCATGGTGTATAAACAGGACTTGCTTTTGCTCCAGGTCCACTTGCTTGAATCGGTAGAGTCTATGCAAAGTATCATTTGTTAGCACCAAGTCTCCATTGGAAATACCACGTCTAATATACAGCAACTGTCCATCATCAAAATCAGAATCAGGATCATGATAGCAAAGATCTGCCAAAGTTACTAATCGCTGCCCGTTCCTCACTATGTCAAATACCTTATCAATTACACGTACTGGTTTCTCATCATTCTTCAGCTGGACAGAAATACAGAATCTAATTTCTACTGACAAAGGTTCTACTTCTGGATCAAATTCTGTCCCCTTTCCTGACTCTTTGCTGAAAGCTCTGACAAGAAATTCATCAAACGTGGTCTCAGAATCATCATGCACATACATAAGGCACTTATCAGTTATATCTTTATTAGTGAAAGTTGTAAGATTGCCATTATTTTCAAGGGAACCAGAAAAATTAGTAAGTTTTAATTTCCCATGCTTAGGAAACTGTATTACTTCATATTCAAAAGTTTTATTATCTGGTGTTTGCACAAACAATTTTGTGCTTGTTATTAATTCTCCTTCCCCTTCAGTAACATTAAGGCTATTGTTAGTCAAAATAATGTTTCTGAAATCTGATTTGATGCGGATTTCAAAGTCATAGAAATTTGAATCCAGATACTTTGTAGAAATTAAAAATCTAAATGAATCACAGTCTTCATGGTACTGGATTAATTCATACGCTACTTTTTGATCAGTAATATCTTTTTGGCTAAAGACTGAACCCTTTTTCAAAGGCTGGTCATTAAGCAGTATCTGTCCATTCTTTGGTAGGGACAGAAGTTTGAAATGAATCTCATCCTCAGGTACTTCTAGATCTGCAATCACAGCAAAAAGATTACCAGAATTCAAGTACTTCTTTTTTGATTTTTCAATTTCTAGAGGAGCATGTTTCAATAGACTGTATCTCAACCATTTCACTTCGATTGGAAATGTGTGCTCTTCACTGACTCTGTTTTCTATGCTAACTTTGAACTTAAACTGGTCCTTAACGTTTTCCAGCTGAATGTGTTTAAAGGTGCTACAGTATCTCACACGGCTGCGCTGAAGGGAGTGCTGAGAAAAAGAGCTGACTTGCTTCCAAACCCCCTTGGAATTCTGTCTTTGGACCTGACCAAAGTGAGGGGGCTCTGTGATCTCATACTGTATCTTTATCTTCAGTTTCTGGAGGACAGCATTTGTTTCAACTGCCAGATGCCTAGGTCTTATAAGAGCTGTAACACCTTGGAGGAGATTTATTCCTGAGTTGTTGACAACTCTGTAATCCAAAGGAACTGCCATGACACGCAACACAACAGCTTTGCTCATCTTCTCACCATCATTTGCCCTGAGAACAATCCTTGAGTTCTTGACGCCTGTGTGGACAAAGAAAATAGTGCCTTTGTTTAAATCTTCATTAGTAAAAGTAGTGATAGCTTTTCCAGGATGCCTTGAATTTTCTAAAAATCCTGCATCTGCATTCAGATTTCCAAGCACTGAAAGTCTGAGACCCACAGAATCTGTATCATTATCTTGAACTTTTATCAAGTCATTAGTCAAACGTTTCTTTGAATTCTCTAAGACACGAAGCAAGTTTGGCTTAGGAAGTTTGATCTCAGGTGCATCATTTACTGGAGTAACAGTAATGCTAAACATATGCTGCTCATTTCCTTCCAAATATGCAGACACAATCTTCTCACTACTGATAGAAATGGAGAAATTAAAATAATCATAAGTGTCCTCAGAGCCATCATGGACATATAGAATCTTCCCTTGCCACACATCCTGCATAGTAAATGTATTTACCTCCTGCAACGGTTGAATATTCAGTTTCAAGTGTCCATGAGAGGGTGGTTCCTTTATATCAAAAATAATTTGTGACTGACTAATTCCTAATTTCTGAAAGTCTAAGTTAACTTTAATATGCTTAGATTCAAGCAAAGCCTGTCCACCCTCTAGCACAATCAAGTTACTCAGAACTAAAAGATGGCTTTTGTCTTCCTTGCGCAGAGAAATTGGGCTTTCATGGGAAATGGCAAACATAGGAGCTGCTTTCACAGCAGGGCTCTTTACAGCCATGTCTAAAGGAAAAATTGTTTTAAAAGAACTCTGCATTTCACATCCAGCTGAAATGTCCTTAGTTACTAGAACATTCTTCAGTGACTTCTTTTCTGAATTGGCTTTCAGGTTCCTTAAGCAGCCTTTGAAGGATCCTCCTCTGGTGTACTTCCCAGATCCTGAGATTAACTTAATCACTTCTGATCGTATGTTGTCATCTACACCACCTACAAAGAAGGATTCCTTCAGAAGTGGCAAGTTACTCTGGGGAGGTAACGACTTTTTCACAGTTTCTTCATCCAGTGTTAGCTGCAAATATTCTGCAGTAAATTTCAATTCGATGTAGTGCCAATGACTATCATTGATTGACCTAGGAGAAGAAAGATGAGTTTTATTTTTATGTTTTCCAACATAAACCTTAATTAAACCGTCTTCCATTTCCATTGCAATGAAATCTCCTGCTTGCCCAGGGTGGTAAAGCAGCAAGCCAGATGCAGCTGAGGTCTGTAAAGTAAACTCAAAGATTCCTTCATCGTCCACATTCCGTGATGGGAAAGAAATATAAGACCTGGAACTGAAGAAATTAATGGCTTCTTCTTCACCTGCAAAGAATTCATCACTGCAACCCACTGAAACTTCATGGATGTTTTTGAAGCCAGGAGAAGGTCTCAGAGGCATCAGAATGTCTAACTGATTGAATGACACACCATCTATACATCCTCGAAAACCAGGTAGGGCTCCAGCAATGTAGGGAACATCAAGTTTACCAGTACCACCAATGCAGAATCCATAATCAATGTTTAATTCATAAAGAATTCCAGGCATTTTTGTACTAGTTCTATCATTTTTATCAATTACCAGTGTGACATTATCTTGTTCATGATGTAGTTCAACCAGATGGCAAGCCAAATCATTCAGCTGAGATCTTTGCTGAGAATGCAGAACTCGTTCTCCCGCACCAAAGTTAATTCTCACCTGCAAGAGACAGAATTTTAACTATTAAAATCCAAAGTGATATTTTTCACAATCATACATTAATATACAGTTAATATATTAATTTTCATATATTTTAATAGCAAGCATATAATTTACGAAATACGTGCAAAAAAATAAAATCCTACTAAAATTCTGTGTAGGTTTACTTGCCATCAGAAATGTTTGCATTTGAAGCAGGAATGGACTGCTCTGCAGTTCTGCTAGGAACTACAGTTCCTGAGAGCCCAACTGAAAGTGATCTTTCAAAACCTTACCTTGCAGAAAAACAATTCCTCAGATTCTCAAGCACTTTCTGTAATGCTAACACTAACATCATCAAATTTGAAATTTTGCCTTTACTGAATCTCATGCTCTGAGCACAATGATTTTAAGATCTAGAGATCTCAAAGGCTGTAGAGATATCACTGTAAGAAATAAAAGTCGTAACTTGAAATTATCAATTATATTAAGTGACTCATCCATCTCTTTAAACAGAAACTTGTTTAGATATCTTGTTACAGACAACAGCCATAAGAAAAACTCTGAGCAGTACAGGCAACACATATTTTTTAGCTACAGCTACAAAGCATACTTGTACATATCCTGAGCGTAGCTCCATTAAACAATAATCAGTCTTCCCAGCTGCAAGAAAAAGCAGTCCCTGTGGCTTGCTTGTTCGAAACTGCAGCTGTAAGGATGTCTGAGGGGATGCTTCTGCCATGACCAGCTCCACAAAGCTATCGCCATAAAATGATACTGAAAGAAATAAAGGAAAATAAATAGGAAGTTGAATCACACACACACAAAAAATTTTTTCTTATTCATACCTGAATATACATGAACAATTTATATTATTTTCTATATACTTATTCACATACACATGAAAATAAATCTCAGATACCAAGTTCACCAGTCCAAACCACTTACTAAGAGCCCAATGGCCATATCAGCATGGACAAAGGGCAAATACAGTCCAGTTTTCTTATTTCCAGGAGTGATGACTGGGAATGGTAAGAACCATGCAATTATACTGAATAAATTCTTTCAAATACTCCTTCATTTTTGTTTGTTTGTTTCCTGAGTTTGTCACACCCAGTGTATTTTATAGCTGCCATAGAAATCCTCTCTGAAGTATTCCTCTAGTTTCTCTTTGGAAACATTTTCATCTACAACACGCTCTTATGTCTCCATCAGAGACAATCTATGCCATCTCTGCAGAGAGGACCCACAAGTCTCCTGCCATCTGTGCCATTTTCAGATATTTTCATCCCTCTGTTCCAGGCACAACTGCCCTCTTGTTTCCTGTATGCAACCCCTAACCACCCCTGCCATCCTGTTGGCCAGTCACTCAGATCTGTACAAGCCTCCTTCATTGTCTCCTCTCCCCTTCTCTGCTCTGAGGAACAGTAAAACCAGCCAGAGTTGTCATTTTACTACTCAGTGCATCCCCATTATTACTATTGTGAACAGCAGAGGTCCTAAGACCAAATCCTCCAAAATTCTGCTGGTAACTTCCCTCTGACACATAAAAAAAATACATCAATCATCTACCACTCTTCCTATTTAATCCATTACTTAATTTACAAAGCTCTGCACTCCAAAGAATGCTAAAAAGCCTTTGGCAGCAAACTTCATTAAAAGTTTTTTGAAACTCTACATCTTAGACACCTTGCCCACCCCCATCAAGAAAACTCCAAAGGGTTTGTAAAGAACTCTTTAAAAAGATCTTATAGACTCCTCCAAAACTGATCTTTCTCAGTTGTGCATCTTTTATCTTTGTTACAGTCCCTATAAATTTGAGTTAGGGATGTCAGGCATACAGTTCTCTGGAAATTCTTGTTTTAAATATTGGCATAAAATATGCCACCATCCGGTCTTCAGGTACCAGGGAGTTTAAGCATGAAATCAGATATATTACCCTTAGCAAACAAGTTATTTTATTCGCCAAATTTTTTTAGGTAAACCCCTCTCCTCCCCTACCACCACCCTAAAAAAGGAATTTCAGTTTGAGAATCTTTCCAATTAGTAGTAAATGCCATGTAGTTTAGCTTTTCTGCAGTAGCCATGCCCTTTCTGAGCATTTCTTTCATACTAGCAATTTAATCAACTGGCTACCCAGACCCTCTACAGGGCTTTTGCTCTTGATTTAGGATTCAGGAGAAGGATTTAGGAAAAGCTTTGATTCCTTCAAGCTGATCCTTGACCTTTTGTGTTTCCCAGACATGTGTATCTTCAAATTCCATCTGCCAAAGTTTATGATGCTTTCAGCTGTGTTTGGATACAGCTTACAAGAACATTACCAGTTAAATATTTATTTTGCAGTTTTTAGCTTCATTCTGAAATAATTTTCTCATTTTAAAATCAAACATTACTACAGAGGACTTTCGAGGTTTAAATGTTCCAGTTCCTACATTAGCTCTCCTCTTGCTTAACCTAATACACTCTGACAACTCTTATAGTGTGGCTCTGAACTGGATTCTGTGCAGAGTACGAAATCAAAGACCTCATTTAGCAGTTCACTCATGAAATAACAATTAATAATAGTATCTAAAAATTTGCTATAGGATATACAAGAATTTTAGGTAGTTTTCCCAAGAACAAGATTTCAACAAATCCCACAGCGAACAACCATGTAATATCAAGTTATATTAAGTACCCAGAGAAACACAGGAAAGATTTTACATTACATATTAGAAATACACATATTTCTTCTGAAGAAAAAGTCACCACTGTGCCTAGAAAAATTGATCCCAAGTGGAAAAGAAAGGAATTCTTCCCCAGCAGTTTGCTTCTAGTTCAAAAGAAGCTTTCAAAAAAATAGCTCAAATACACCTTACAGGTTTTACATTAAATTTATACACTGAGAGGACCTATGTCCTTTGTTGTACATAAAAAATGTTATTCTGTGGGGTAAATAAAGAAACTCCTCCACTTTAAAGCAAGTATTGGAATAATATAACTACAGGCAAACCCCCAGTATAAGCAACATTATTAAAAAGACAGGAAATAGGTTAAATAATTGTAATTTTTTATATTATGCTAAATTCATACATTGGATTTTGGGGGAAGAAATTAAGCAGAGACATTATGGATTACTCAGTGCAATTTAGAATAACTAGAACAAAGCCATAAAGTCAGTACTTTGCAAAGTACCACTGGGCAACAGTTTGATATTTATACTATATATGAATTATCTGGAAAGAAAAAAGAAAACCTAAGTTAACATTCTGCCTTCCATAAAACTCTTCAGAGTCAGAATCTGTCACTGAAGGTGGGGCAGGTAGACACTGATCCAACAGTAAACAAGATTTTGGACCACCTACAGTGCCTTGGTATGATTTCTTTTACAGCTAGACAGAACTGTATTTTTAATATTCTTTTTTTTTTTTTTTTTTTGACACATTACTTGCTGCATCACAGATAAGATCAATTCAACTGTTGATATTGAAAAACATCCCCACTACCACGGAATACGTAATATGGTTTGCTTACAAATCTTATGCTCTCCAAAACATGGTGCTTGTATTTCAAAACCAGGAGGTGGGTTAATGAAGCTTTGCTACAATGACAAATAGCAAAAGTAATGCAGCAGAATGAGAGGGGTGAAAAAACCTCCAAATAATCAAAATAGGACACTTCATAATGAAAAAATACTCCTCCATTTTTGTCAGCTTATCAGTACCAAATAATACCTACAGCACATACAAGACACAGGAAAAATGGAACTGGAAAAGGAAGCTGCCAGATTCATTGGGAATGCCATTTAAGGCTAAATCTAACAATTATTCCACAGAGAAATACCAGGGTTGATTCACACTTCCTCAGTGTAAAATTTAGTGACATTTTGCGGGTAAATCAAACACTACCAGAGTGTGTAAGCCTCTTACACTCACCTAAAATGTACACCATGTTGCATCTACAAATGCTTTATACACCAGAAACAATGTTTAAAGTTCCCTTCCAAACCAAAGCATTCTACGACTTCCAGATAAAAATATAGTCCTGTAAATTAAAACACTGAACATGAAATGTATGCTGCTGATGTTATTTTCTGGTTCCATCACAGAAACTCACTGAAAACTGAAGAGTTGAGAAAGCTACTTAAAACCTAATTTCAGGGCAGTATAAGAAGCTCATGGGTTTTCTTTCCTTCCCAGCCTTCAACTGTTTTCTTCCCCTTTGCTAGAATACCCCTGGGTGAGGTTATAGCTGTAACAGCATCTGGAGTAAATGAAGAGAGACAGATTTTAACAAGCTGTCCTGGTGGTGATGTCAGTCCACATGGCCTAGCATATCTCAGCTTGAAGGCAGCTCAACTACAGGTGGGTGCACCTAGAAGCAGCAGGTTTGTGCCCCTACCAGGTCTGGAAATGTGCAGTCCGGCTTTGCCTTGCACTGTCTGCAGCGCCAGGGACAGACAACACTAACAGCAACACACAAAGCAATGGTTGCCCTAACACCACTAGCAGTAAAATCCACAAAACCCTTTGTCATGTCATTTAAGACAATGCTGCTATTACTAGAGATTGCCACTTCAGTGGCACTCAGATATTCTGACATCCCTGATATGCCTGAGACATCTCTATGAGGAATAAAAAAATTCATCCACTCTGGCTGCAGTTTTGTTTTTCACTCACAAAACTGATGAACACATCACTTAGAGCTCCATGCACTGAAGTTCTTTCATGGAAAGAAAAGACTAGCATATTTCATTTATAGTATCTGAATTTAATCCTTTCGTTAATCTCTTCATAAACTTCTGAAGTAAAAACTATTTTTTTAAGGTTACAATTAAATATGAGTTCATTTCTAAACAGTCTTCTCAGCTAGTGCAACAGATGCCACACAACCCCAGAAACGGACAATTCTACATTTCTAAAGGACGTTACAGCAATTGGTTTACAGCACATGGGATTGCAGTCAGGGGTAGAAGGTGGGTGAAGGTGGATGAAAAACCACACTTCTTCAACTGCATGCTGATCCAACAGTTCTCAAAATATATTTAAACAGTAAACTTTATTACCAGCATTTTAAACTCAAATTGCAATGTACTTCAAGTTACATCTCAAGAAAAAACAGAACTTGCAGCTCAAGTTTTTGGCTGTTCCAATGGTTTTGACGACTGCCCAAGACCTGCACTCTGAAGGGCATCACTACTGGCGAGGTGACTGGCACGTCTTGAAAAGCCAGGACAAGACAGCTGAAACTGTATGCTAAACCCAGACACCTGCAGCTGCTGGCTGATAACTTATGATCGAGACTACTAGCTCACATGCATGCAAGAGCAGAGGAAGGAATTGCAGAGAATATTCTTGTTTATGCCTCAGCACTTCTCCTCATGACACCCTACAGTCACTATAAGAGGTGGAGGGAAAAGGTTTACATCTACGTTGCTCTCAAAGCATCCACGTTGTTATTAGGAAGCTATGTCAGGTCTCGGCACCTCTGCAGTAGGAGGGAAGCAGACACATGGCGGGCTCACACCCGAGCGGACAGCTCGGCCTTCACTCTACGCAAGAGAACAGCCCGCCTTCATAAAACGCCCGCTGTCCCACCATCTGCGCGACCGCC